>CM061350.1:107975000-108485000 GCA_030867105.1 Liasis olivaceus
TTTCTGAGATTGTGAATTTGGGGTTTTCATAAGCTGTACGCCATAATCATCACAATTATACCAAAGTAAGGCTTGACTTATCTCGCTTTGCATGTAATGCATCTATCTCATATATTGGTTTCACCTTTTGAGTTGCCATACTGACATAAATGAACATTTGCACAATATTCTAATTTTTCGAGTTTCACCTGTACCTATTATAATTCGGACAATTTTGGTGCTCACCACTCAGGCTAATAATGCTTCACTATAAATGAACTGTAAAATCCTTTCCTACTGATTCAAACATATTTGTTAATCAAAGGTTTTGCATATCCATTCCAAGAGGAGGAAAGGTCTCATAGCAACAGCAACTACTATTGCTGAGGAAAGCAGCACACAGATACACATGCCCTGATATGGACAGTGCCATAGCACATGAATATTCATGAGCCTCAAGTCATTTAATTTCAATCAACTCTCATTTTGAAAGTGGTAAGGCACTGGCAATTTTCACCTTTATTGTGAAGAAAGAGCAATCACATTAGAGTGTCTTGTCATTCTCCTGCTAATGAGTTTAATATGACATTTGAAGGAAAGGAAAGGAAAGGAAAGGAAAGGAAAGGAAAGGAAAGGAAAGGAAAGGAAAGGAAAGGAAAGGAAAGGAAAGGAAAGGAAAGGAAAGGAAAGGAAAGGAAAGGAAAGGAAAGGAAAGTTTTCCTGTATCTTCATATATTATACATATATATGAAAAAGCATCCCGGTTAAGAAAAATGTATTTTATAATTTGAAATATATATATATATGTATGTATGTTGCATTTGAATGGGATATATTTAATTATTGAGCAACTGGTAAGGATTATGGCAGACTAGATATATCCAAATGATAACATTATGGCTGAGAACGGAGGCCAGAGGGCAAATGTTGGCTGGTGAAATCTCTCTGGATAAAGGAAAGATTGTGACATAGCCCACTTGTACTCCTGACAGCTGCTTCTTGTGAGTAAATTGCAGGAACAGAAGTTTTTGCAGTCAGCTCATGAGTTGAGTGGCTGGGAGTTGTGTGATCCCATCTAAACTCCCAGCCACAATGTAGCCTATATGGACAAAAAGTTCAGCCATCCTCATTTCTTAATCATATTTGGATTTAATTAATCTACAGATAGAGATTTTCTTTGCGGTGAAAGAAGATTCCTCTTGGTGAGTGTAACTTTTTTTCTGAATTACAAAAATAAAAAGAGGCTTTAAGGATTTGAAGACTCAAGGAAGGATTTTTGGCAAAAAAAAAGCTTAACAAAGAGATGATTTAAGAAAGTTTAAAATGGATAAAGGGGACAGTTATTTTTATTATTATCATTACTATTTTTACTTTTGGTAAAAGTGCTTTTGCATAAAGTTGAATTAAAGTAAACAAATGGACCTTCATAGGAATGCTTTTCTTGTTTCCTACTAAAGAGTACAAGCAATTGGTGGATTTTACAGAACAAAAGATAAAGGTAATATGAGCCAGACTGTGATGCTTTGTTGCTATGGAGATGAGGACTGTGGATTGAAATTATGGAGTGCCATTAGAGACAAAAGTGTTAAAGGCACAGAAAGATAAAAGAGGAAAAGAGTTTGCCTTTTCCTTTCTCCTTGTTTGAATCACTTTTATTTTTGGATTATAATATTAGAATGGCAAGTACTAGAAAAGCAGCAAGAATGGAAAGGAAGAGGATCATTAGAGCAATCTGTGGAGAAAGGAACAACACCAGATTTGCTTCAGAAAATATTTGAGCAATTGGATAGTAAGTTACAATCACTTGATACTAAGTTGACAGCCTTTGAAAAAAGAATGGATGAAAGATTTGTAATGATGAAAGAGGAAGTGAAAGAAGAAGTTAGGAAGATGGAAAGCTCTGTAAAACAAATATCTGGAGAAGTAAAACAGATTAATGACAAAGTGGAAATTTTAGAGAGTAAGACAGAAGTTATAACCAGGGAGTTAGAAAGAGAATTAGATCATTTGGTTCTATTGGAAATGAGAGAGAACAAATTTGGTTTGAGACTTAGAGCAATCCCTGAGAATTCAGATGAAAGCCCTAGCAATTGTTGTTGTTTTTTTTTTTGGATTGGGAAGAGGAGGATACCGAGAAAGAAACTGATAAAGTTCATAGAATAAATTCTAGATTTGTCAGAACAAGAAATGTTCCAAGGGATGTTTTGGTGCATTTTGTCAAGAAGAAGACATGGGATCAAGTTTTGCAGAAGCATTTTAATACAAGATTGAAAATTGATAACACAGATGTAATTGTTCTAAAAAAAATTCTTATCAGAATCTTACACAAGAGAAAAGCAGAAAAAGATCCCATTTCAATGGGACAAATTGGAAGGTGTGATTTTTACTTTTAAACAGCAGAGGTTTTTATTGAATTCTGTTCCGAAAGTGAGACAGTTTCTAGAAAGATTCAAAGTAGAATTGGAGGAGTTTCAAATGGAGATGTCAGAAGTGACTACACAAAAAATCACAACAGATGCAAGAGGAATTTGAAAGGGATGATACTGAATTAGGTGCTACAGTTTGGAGCAAATGTTCCTCAAAAGAGAAAAAAAACTATTTAAAAAATTAAAACAATATATTATTTGCCTACAAGATACTCATATTAGAAAAAAGGATACAAAATATTGGATTTATAAAAATTTGGGTGAAGAATTTATCTCACCATACACACCCACACACACACACAAGAAATGGAGTTGTTTTGTATATTAACCCCCAACTAAACCCAGAACTTGTATTGACTGATGAGCACAGTAAATTTGTTGAGGGGAAAGTGATTTTGCATGGGGCTAAGACTATGGTGTTGGGAATTTACACCCCAGATGAGGATAAACTTATGTTGTACAAATGACTTATGAAGAAACTAATAGGTTTTTCTTATGAAAATTGGTGTTTGATGGGGGATTGGAATGGAGTGATCTCCCTACAACTAGATAGAACTTCTGAGAAAAATAATAAAATTACTCAAGGTAAATTATCAAAAGTTTTTTAAAAAATTGATGGACAATTTAGGGCTGACTGATATATGGAGACAGAAAAATGGCAGTTCAAGACAGTATACCTATTTTTCAGAAAGACAGATCCTTCTCACGAATAGATATGATTTGGCTTTCAAAGAACTTGGCTACTAAGGTTTCTGAAGTAGAGATATAACCAAAGACTTCTACAGATCATAATCCTATGAGTTTGGTTTATAAAAGAAAACCTAGTTCTTTTAGATTGAGATTAAATGAAACATTATTACAGAAAGAAGCAATAGTGGAGAATTGTAAAAAGAAATTAAAATAATTGTTTGAAACTAATTTAAATAAAGGCACTGATTTAAGAATGGTCTGGAATGCAAATGAAGCTTTTATTAGAGGTTATTTGATACAATTTAATTCTGAACTTAAGAAGAGGCAAAAGAAAACATAAAATATTTTGGATGAGATAAAAAGAAAAGAAGATATAAAGAAATTTCCAGAGAAGGTAAGTATTACTCAGCACATTAAGCTTTTACAGCAACAGCTATCTATGTTAACAATATGAGAAATGGAAATAAAAATGAACTATGTAAAGCAAAAAAACCTTTGAATTAGCAAATAAACTAGGGAAATGGCGGGCATATAAACTATGAAAAGAAAGAGAAAAGAAAACAATCTCCTTTCACAGTGTCTTTGTAGTGTTTGCGTGGTTGACCTCAAGGTCTCTTCCCAGATTCCAGTATACTATAGAGCAACTGGCGAGGCATAGGGTAGTCATCCATTCTGATAACGTGACCCGGCCACCCCATCTGGGGTCTGATAAATTACGGACTCAATGCTAGTGGACTCCACATGATCCAAGACTTCCAGGTTGGAGACACGGTCTTGCCAACAAATGACAAGGATGCAGCAGAGAGGTCAATGAAGGCAGAGTAAAGAGGCTTGTTCTGCTCAATGCGCTTCTTCTGGACTTGTCTCACAGCACATATCATGTCTGCTGTACTCCGTACTGGCCAAAAGTTACATTGCACCTCTGGGAAGTTCCTTTCCGAGACAGTGACAAGTCTGTTCAGGAAAGTGCAGGCAAAGATCTTGCCTGCAATGGACAGCAGTGAGATACCCCTGTAATTTCCACAGTCTGATTTAATTCCCTTATTTTTGTATTCATGTTTCTTGATGCTCAACCATTAAAGAGATGATTTGCCAGCCATAGTTAGCTAGCCAGATGTTGTGGGGCAGGCAATATTTAGGGTACATTTTCTAACCCCCTCCCTCATGTGAGGGTGGGCAGTGCTATCCTAGAAGGGCTGTCCAGTATCCAGTCTCTGCTGCCCTGGATACTGAGATGAATGAACACTGGTTCAAGGGCTGCCCACATTCAGGTTTGTGACTACAACTGCCAATGGTCATCTCCACCTGTTGCTTCGCCACTGCCCCATTGCCGCAGGGTTCAACAAATTAGGTCTGGACTGAGATGATTTGCAGATGAGTTGTAGATGAAGATGAATTGCACAACAGAAACCTGTACATGATGGAATTTTAAGTGGAACAACCGTTGCACAGGGGAGTCCCACTCTGTCAGCATAAGAGACCTTAATCCAGTGACACAGAGAACCATTACAGCTGGAGACCTCTTCTGCTGCAGTGGATGACCAGGACATCTAAGTGTTGTGCTCTTAGTGCTCTGCAATGCCTGCTGAACCTGCCTTCTTGACCATTGGACAGTTGAACAGTTTCTCTGCTCAATCTGTCAGGGCCAGACTTCACACATTGGGATAGACAAATCCCCTATCTCACCAAGAGTTGAAGACTCGTCAGCTACCCTCACCTGGTTTGGCCCGTCTGCCAAGAGGGTTTACTGGGATGTGAGCACTGCATATGTTACAGCTACTTGGAGCCACAGGTGAGAGCTGAGTGCTAGGTGGGGACCAAAGGTAAATAAGCAGCCCTAGAAAGGACATGACAGACCCCTCCACCAGATGTGCTATCCTTCCCTGAACACCTCACACACCCCAGCAATATAAATATACGCCCAGGTAACATAAGAGCAGGTCTTCAAATAGTATAATAGAATGGTATAATAGAAGATAGATCTGTAAGACATTTCTGTGTAAATACCACATTTCTCTGGGGTAGTGGCATTGATGAAAAAAATCCTTATATTAAGTAATTTCATTATTCAGAGATTTGCAATGCAGGTAATAAATGGAGGTATGTCAATCACATTACACTGGTAGTATGTGAATCTGTCTTGGGACCAGTTATTCATGGGAGCAGGGTGGTGGTAGTAGTGGTGGTGGTGATGGTGGGGCAGTGGGGGAGAAGAAGAAAAAGGAAAAAGGATAATACTATGTCAGCAGATGGTTATTTGGCAAGCAACAATGTTATTTGGCCACAAAGTATTTGGCAAGCAACATGAGCAACATAAAACTAGAGCAATGAAAGCACCTTGCTGGGATTGTACAAAGTGATCTAAGGAAAGAATTGCAAGGTGTAAATTAAGTCTAAGATTAAGCAATATTTTTCACAATAGCTTTCCAAATCATTTGGAAGACAGCAAAATGATAATGTTCTCTGTGTGTGTGTGTGTGTACTTTAGCAGTTCTTATTTCAGATGTACAAATTACTACAGTGTTAAATGGCTTTGCACTATAAGAACATTTGAACTCCATGAGTTTAAAGTATTGCCTGTGTAACATGAGTCTCTCATATTACAACAGTGGCCCTCATCTCATAAAAGAACCTTTATATTTTATAAAGTTAGATCAAATGTTAGAAAAATGCTGTAAGCTAACAGAAAATCATTTCAGAACCAAACAGATATGGGACATATGTACAATTTGCCAAGTACATGCTGGCAAAACCCCTTCATCAACACCATCCTGATCATCTAAGAAATGGGAAATAGAGTGAAGATGTGAATATTCATGTATAATATCAATAACTATTTCATCCATGGCACAAAGACCATTATAATCAGCAGGTCTAAACCAAATTTATTTAATAAGGTTTAAAGATCCAAAAAGTGCTAGAAAACATTTAAACAATGAAGAAAAATACAATTGTTGGCAATGAGCTTCTGAGTACTTCTGGAGCAATTATTCTAAAATAGCTTCTGGAGAATCTTCATGTTCTAGCCAGGTCTCCAACCTTATTTTTGTTAGGTACACAAGCACTTGGTATTGACATATATTTAAATCCAGAGGTAAGCGGTATGAACTAAAGAGAGTAGCTACTTCAAATATCCTTAAAGTACATGTAACTCACATTGAATGAAGCTTTGTTTAAACAGCTACGATCTGCTGATGCTGAGGTTTTTGTCCATATGCCACATAGCCTTCTCTCTGCCACAATATGCCTTCAGAAGTGTCAAATTCAACAAAATGGTGGCGGGAGCATTGTAATGCAAGCCCATCTCTTTTGTAGATGTGTTGCATGTCATTTGAAAAGGGGCTTGCATTGCAACAGTGCATACTTTCCACTATCCAATTTCGATTCCCCATCCCCACCCTACAGACACCTTTGTTAGAATTCCAGAAGCTTTGGCAGCTCTCCTACCATTCTCCTGAGTCTGCTGTGACCCATATGCCCAAATGGATGGAAGGTCTTTGCCAGATTTCCAAGCCGTCTAGGGCTTGTGTAAGGCATTCATAATTTTACACTTTTTCACAATGTTAAATGTTGGGAAATGTCTTAATAATTTACTCAACAAGTGAAGAAAGCTAATTATGTGCATTGTGCACTTCAACAGCAAAGAACAAATAGAAAAGTTTACCATTTTCCAAGCTGGCAGTGTAAAATACTAATTTTGAATGTTTGTTTACAATACCATGCACTGTCTCCAAAATTTACGCCTTCCTATGAAGAACAGCTCATGTTTCTTTAAGCTAAAGAAAGTAAGCTTGGAGAGGGCAATTTTAATTTGTTCTGACAAGATGCTTCGCACCACAATACATGGTCATTCACCTCACTGAGGCAAAGAGGAGCTGTGGCTTGCCTTGACAAGATGTTTCGTATCACCCTGCAGCTCCATCTTTGTCTCCTTTCGCACTTGCAAGGAAGAGGCCATGGAGGTGAATGAAGCAGAGTGAATGTTTGGTGAAGTAAAGCATGTCCTTGAAGAACTGCACACTCCTAAAAGAAAATGCATCACAATATTTGTAGGTAAATACATAAGTGTGAAAGAGGGAGTTTCAGGAAAAAAAAGTAAAAAGAGTAAAAAGAGAACCAATCTGGCCTAGTGGTTAAGGCACCAGGCTAGAAACCAGGAGATTCTGAGTTCTAGTCCTGCCTGAGGCACAAAAGCCAGCTGGGTGACTTAGGGCCAGTCACTCTCTCTCAGCCAAACTCACTTCACAGGGTTGTTGTTATGGGGAAAATAGGAGGAGGAAGGAATATTAGGCACGTTTGCTGCCTTGAGTTATTTATAAAAAATAAAGGGATTAAAAAAAAAAAAAGGCTGCTTTTAGAAGTTGATATTTAGGAATGCCTACCTTGACATATGCCAGAAATATGAATAGAGATATATAAAAATGCATTTTCACTTAAGATCTTAGGTGAAAAGATATGTAAGACTGAGACCTGTATTAGTATTATTCACTGTATTTGGATTGTTGCTAACTTACCATACTACTCCTCAAGATCAAGAATTTTATATGCAGGAATCCATTAACCACATGTAAGGCTGTAAATGATTAGCTATTGAATACAACTCCTGAACTGAAAACAGTAGCCTCTTCTCCCTTTATCTTTCATGTCAACAGACAGTTGCCTTAAAATTCAGATATGAGATTTTGTAGCCCTCTCTTCCAAACCCCACTATGTCTTCAGCCAATATTGGATACATTTCATACCCACACCAAACTTCTGTAATGCAATATTACTTTCACAAAACTTTGCTGTTGTTTCTGCAGTAGTTTTCATTTTTGTTACTCTGAGTTACCCCCAGCAGCATCCTAGAGGCTAATTTTTCTTCCCAAATTTTGTATCTGGCAGGGCTTTAGAATTATTAAAGCACTTCAGACAAAGAAAGAGGAAAGAACTAGGCTAGTCCCCAAGAGGATCCCTAAGGAAGCAACTTGAATATTTTTTTCCTAATGTAGCACATAGCACAGGTAAATAATTGTAGTTGTTCTAATGTAGCTTCCAACTCAAGCATCTGATCTCGAGCAGGTTGTCTCACCTAACAACTACTTTGGCAGACTTCCATTGTTAAAAAAAAAAAAATCTAATGGACTGAATTCTTAACGGGTGCTCCATGTTTACATGTAAAGAATTGTGACTCAGTGTTGATGGTCCAATGCCACACATTTCATCCCTGGCAGAGAGTGGAACTAAAACTAGATATCACTTAAGTAACAATTATGCAGATGTTTGCAAGATTAAACGTGTAAACATGTGTTGTGAAGCACAATGCCAGTATTGCTTAATTGCTAAAAGCAAGGCATGGATCTCTGATTCTGGCTAGAAAAATAAGAGGATATTGTGGAGAAGTGGAAAAATTCCCAGCTTTTTCTCTGTTTTGATACTTGTAGATCCCATCCCCCAGTGCACTCCCTATGCACAGATTAGTCTCTTCACTGACATTTCTTGAACCCAATGTTACTGACCGAATGACCCATAATTGAATATGTCAACCAGAATTAAAGAAATGGAGATCCAGGGTATCATATCTAAATTAATATCCTGACTTTGCATTTAGCCTTTTTGCTCTACCAATTAGGAAAATGAAAGATAATGCTGTTTGAAACTGAAAGAGACACTCTCAAGGCTGAAAGTCTTGTAAATTAAACAGACCTTGACAGTTGTCGCATTTGATTGCATTTTCCAAGTGCCTGAAACTTTATGAAATGGCCCTCTGGAGAATGCAAATTGAAGTGCTACTACTGGAATTCATTGTTCTTTCTTGATGACAAAGTCATATTTTCCCTTTAATTAAAATGAGAGGTGCACATCATTTCTATATCCAAAAGGTCTTGCCTTTTAATGTGAAAATTATTCAGAAAACCCTCTCTGTTTATGATTCAACACAAATTATTCTTTTGAGTTTGCCTCCGGAATGGTGGCAAGGATGTTTATTTATATAATTCATCCACTACCTCTGAATAAAGGCAGATTTTTTCTCAATGCCACCTTCCAAATATATAAACATCAAGATGCTATTTAGTCTGGGGGCCTAGACTGACTCAATGTATGTATAGTGGGGGCAATGCATCTTTATCCATTTTCATCATTTTTAGATGAAAATCCTGGATTTGGATTTGCTTAGTATAGAATCAATAACCACAATGAGTACCAAAATACATACTTACCCAACCATATCACATGATTCACAACAAAAATATCCACACACACAAAATAATTAATTGGGAACACAAACAAATGCATAATATTGGGTGAAAATATATCCCTGCAGGAAAAGTACTTGTAAAATCTCTGCATGTCCATATAGCTATGTATATATCAGAACACACACACATGAAAATGTGTGTGAACTGTTAGGCAGAGTGGAGATATGAGTACATTCCACACCAAAAATACACACCAGCATTAGAGAAATTTAAAGAATGCAATGTCTTTATCTTGTTCTCCAAATAAATCCAGCCAGAAGTTATAAAACATATCTGGTTGTTTATTGAGAAAAATAAACTACATAAAATACAAGTTTCATGCAAAACATAGAAAAATCACTTCTTTTCATTTATGTGGCATCCAAGACTTAAAACAAACTTATCCAATATACAAGTTCAACAAAGTCTCTAGCCAAAAATTCTCAGAGAAGAGGTACACTACTTAGTTATTAGTTACAACTACATAACCTATAAAACTATTACATGATGACTAAAACCCTACTAGCTACTAGCATACAATCACCCACAATTTATTGGAACTATGCACCTCCCCTTAGGTAACTTGCATGAAGACGCCAATAGGCGGCAGTAAATAGCAGTATACTGCAAACTCAAAGGCCAATACAGGTGGCGTGATTGCTGTAGCCATAACATTGTTTGAAGATAAGTGATTTGCTCTTCTTCCCATGGGAATATCCTAACATGGGAACATGAACATGGATGTGAACTATTTCTTTATAGTCATAAGCAACATAGCCAAACAGAACTTGTGATCAGTAAGAAGAGAAAATGGATAAAAATAAAATTGACCAGCCATACTTACTATAAGCCCTATCCACCACGATTAGGACTTTTTCCATGTCAGACTAATGTACTGAGGTAGGCCCTTAGTATCTTCAGTCCAAACATGGTAAACTTTCTACTTAGTGACAATTTCAGTTGCTTCTCCCCTGATTGCTTTTTGTAGGTAAAAAACTATCGGAATTTTGTTTGCAGGCATCATTGTACAACATGCAGCCAAGTCCTTTGCATTATATTTTAAAATCTTTAAAGAAGCCCTGTTTTCTCACAATCAATTCCTTATTCACTCCTTTGGTTTCCATTTTGTGGAAAGAACCTGAAAGCTGCAAGTTTTGTATTCAGTATTTATGAAGGCAACAAGTTTGCCATATTTCTTGAATGATGATTTAATGATTATTTTTGTCTCATGTCTTGGATGCAAACCAATGATTTATTTTAATGAAAGGCTACAGGTTATATTTAGCTATTTTGAAAATCATTTAGGAAAGCAAAACATTAGACAGGGTTGCAAATAAAAGTTTCTGCTACAATAATATATTGATCATTATTTTTATTTATTTATTATTCATCTTTATTTCAATTAAATGTTTTTCAAACAAGTGAAAAAAAATCCTAAAAGAAAGGTAAACCAATTAAAATTGATCAATGAATTAACTGTCCAAGAAACAGACATGAAGTATAGCAAATAATAGGTCTATAATCAGCCACAAAGTTGAGGGGTAGGCAGGGAAAGCAAATTATTGATACAGATTGAAAAATTATAAGGAGTCATCTCTTCCTTCAGATACAGCTCTGAAAAATAACTCAATAAAGCAGTGCTGAAAAGAACAAAACAGTATTAGGGCTACATTCACTTAGGATGAGATTTAAGATGGTGGATGCTACATCTGAAAAGCCCTCCTTTGTGGCCTGTGGGTTAACTTAAGAAAAGATGGGAAAAAATGAAGAGGACCTCATTCAGATACTTAAAGCCATGGGAACTGGTGACCATCTTCACCTTTCCTCTGTCTGAAAGTGGTTTGTTTTTGAAGGTCTGTCCAATACAAATCTGCTTGATACATGAGCAATTATTGACATTTTGCAATGTTATTCTAATGTAAGAAAAATGTGTTTCTAGTGAAATAATATTTTAAAAGGTGCATTTCATTTTAAATGCAAAGTTTATGCTTTTTTGTGATGGATGGATGGATGGACAGACAGCGATAGCGATAGCAATAGATATAGAGATCAGAAGAGATTTATGGATAAATGCAGGTGAGATATAGCCCCCCAAATTTTTTATATGATTCCTGGTTTGCTGCAGAACTCAGTTACCTCTCTGGAAACAGGTGAAATGATACGAAGGGTATAGAAATAGATATCCATCTCTAGTCTGAACTAGATCACTAGTGTGATAAAATAGGGCTACCAGATCTGTGTTGCAAAAATCCAGCAATAGTTGAAGCAGCTGGACTTTGAAGTGTATATGTATATGTATATGTATATGTATATATGTGTGTGTGTGTGTGTGTGTGTGTGTGTATACACATACACACACACACACATACACACACACACACATACATACACTCATATATATACTGAATATAAATATGCTGAAGGCAAACATGGATTACAATGCATGAACTCAAACACAACCATACACCGAAACACAAACAGGCATTTTTTATTTACTACTCCTCACTTATTTAGGTGTTTTTTGTGTGTGTTTTATTCTAAACTTAAAACAAAACAGCTCTAAAAAAAAGCTATGATTCCTCGTTTTTCATCCAACAATTACATGAGCAGAAGCCCTATTTATTTTTTTTAATTTTTTTTTTAAATGGCACCTCAACAAATTTGCACAGGACAGGTATTTGAAGGTGATTGCCATGTCATGCTTACTGTATATAGTCAACCTTGTTGAAAATTTAATTCTCTCCTCCTGGAAATGGATTGGAAATAGTAATATTTTTTTCTGATGTCTAATGAAGGTCAGATGCAAGGTCAACTGAAGCTTGCCTTGGAAGAATTAGCTACAAATAATGTAACTGGTTTTCTTCAGGCTGCCCTTTTGCCTTGGTGAATTTGAGCACAACATTATTTAACACAGCTTAACTTTTTCACTGCTTATAAAAAATATATGAGAAGACATGTTCAGGCTTTTAAAAAATAAATTGGCTTTCAATGTGCAGGTTTCCAACAATTCTGTCAGTTCAGTTCACTTGTAGGCCACCATCTGGATTTGGCCTAAATATCTAACAGGACTTCTAACTAGGAAGCTCAATAAAAAATAATGTGTAAATAACTCAGAGTAAAACACTTCTGTTGAAAAACATCTGAAACCCATAACAATGTTGTGATGGTTTGCTAGTACAGAGTGCAATCTAAAAGTTCTAGATTAAAACAAAAAGTCTTAATGAGAAAAGTATATATTGATTTCCATTTTAACCATTTAAGATGGTGTTCTTTTCACAGAAATCAAATCTATGTAACTCACTTGTTGGAGCATTTCAGACTCTATTTCAGACTCTTCATAAAAGGGAAAAGTTAACCACTGGTAAGCTATTTTTCCAGAAATTAAAGCACAGTTATTAAAACTATCTTCCTGGTTCTTTTCCAGGAATCACCAAGAGTCCAACCATTTAAAAAGAACTATGTATCTGCAGTTTAGCCTCTGGATCATTTACTATAAGCTTTAATACCCATAGTACTGGGCTACTACGTCTGGGCTCTAAAAACCAGACAAAAGCAAAGAGATACAGAAAACTCTCTTTACTGCCATTTACTAGTTATCTTGATTTTTTGCAGCCCGGTTATAGAAGCCCTATATCATTTGAAGATATACTTGTGTGTACCTCATTTTATTCTCATTTTCAAGAAATGATCGTTTCATGTTGCATTTCTACCCTGTCTCCCATGTGATGGCTGACCCATGATTCCAGGAATCTTCCCATCAGACAATCAGAGCACTTGGTCTTTCTGATAGGGAAGAGCAGTACAGTACTTCAAAGCTGGCTAAAAAAGAAAGCTTTTCCTCCAGGTGTGTTAACTGACATTAAGGCTTCTCCCATGCCTTGACAGATTTTTTTGCTTGTTGCAAGATGCCACACTAAACCGTAAAACTGAATCCCTGTCTAATAATGCCCTTTACTCTAGCATTTCAAAGGCAGACATATAAAGACAGGACAACACTGTAAGAATAATAAACAAATGGGAATTGGGAAGAGTTATTGCACAACATAAATTATGTGTTATGTTCCAGCCATGGGGACTATATAAGCATTCAAATCTATCTGTCACAAATTCACCTGAACCATCTGCTCTTGTGTATTGATGAACCCTATCTTGAGAACATTCCTGCTCACTAATGTTTGTGTGCACTTGGGCAGGCAGATAACCTAATCATGTTGTTGTTGCTGTTATTGCTTAGAGTTGAAAGGAGTTGAACTATGCAGCAAATTTGTATACCTCTCCTTCCACCTCTGTTAAGGACAGGCCCTACTATAAATTTACTTCATTGTAATATACTATTGAACCTCAGGTGTATTGTAGAAACTTAGATACCTGGCAGTGGTAGCGTGTGTAGACAAATAGGGGCATAGCTGATGTGCCTAAAACGTGAGGATTCCATCTTGCTATAACTTCCAAGGCAGACTTTCTCTCTGATGGTGCCTACACTCTGGAATGTTCTGTCTCCTGAAGTTCATGAGACCTATACTGCTACAACTTTCAGGACCTTTTCAAGAATGATCTCTTGCTGTCAGTTTTCTCAGTATGATTATTGAGTTAATGCTTTTTACTATTTTTTTGTTAATGCCTTTGATTTACTTTTCTTTTTGACTTTCTCAGGAAAGTCAAACTGTTTCATTTTCCTGGTTATTTATTTGTTTGTTTATTTAGATATTCTTTAGCAGTCTGTTCCCTCCTCCCAACTGATATCTTGAAGTAAAAGTACAAAATAAGCAGTTTCTCCTCACCCTCGTAGACTAGCTTCTAGCTCAAAGTCATGTTAATTAATAAATCTCTTAGCAAATTGTAGTAAGTTATATATGTACCTAACATGTACACATTTTTCAATGATGCTAACTACTAGAACTATTTCTACCTAAAGTATTTCAGATTATAGCAATTGGCATCCTCCATCAATCAGACTAGTCACTCATTGTCTGCCGGCAGATAAATTTGATTCTTACCTTCCATCATCATCTTCAGCTCCACCAAAAGCTTCATGTCAGTTGAACAAAAAGGCATATTTTCATCTTCAGCATACCTTCTTGTGTAGCACCCAAAGAATTTATGTCCAGCTATCTTCCCATTTACCTATGAACTAATCCAACTTAGGTTTATCAGTTTAGATTGTATTTTACTAAAACCAAGAATCCATCTTCAACAACCAGTTACTGTCTTAATCCATTTCATCCATTTTTGTTGCCAGTCATCAATTCCAATTCTATTTCCTCTAATCCTGTCTTTCCCTGGGGTCCTCTCTGGTGATGTTTAACTTCATTTCTAATGTCAATATGGTATCTGATACTGATACTAGGACAGCTTAAGCTTTCCTTTGAGAACCTAAACTAACCCTAACTCTCAGCTCCTTATCAGCAAAGCAAGTACATACTGTTTTGTTTGGATAACTATATGATGCATGAACCTGTGCAGAGCTGGTAAGAGACCATGGCTGAAAGCAGGGTTATCATATATCATAGAAAATTTCTGTTCTGCAAAACATCCAGTATCTCTTGGAGGATCTCTAGATTCCCTACTTTTCTATGTTCTCCTCTCTGGCTTTGAGAAATATTTTATTTAACTCCTTTAAACAGACATTCAAAAACCTATCTGCTGTAGAAAGCTCATATTCAAAATAGTTCAGATAAAAATGGCCAGAGTGTTCCTTTGTATCATTTGGCAATTTCATTTATCACCTCCATTAATTTAATGATTGGACAACAAATTTCCTTCTTCCCTTTTCAGCAAACACATTTGTAATTCCCACAGACATTTTAATACAAAGTGATGTTACCAATATTGTTATTATCATTACTGTTCATCCTAACTCTCTGTTATCAAGTTTAAAATGGATGATTTCACCTTCTATCTTTAGTTTTTATTAGTAAATGCTATGGTCAGGTGACTGTGGAATTTTGTATGGTCAGGTGTCCAGTTTATATCTAGCCAGACAAGATGGATGATAGACACAGGAAGAAAAAGAAAAGGGGTGACAACTCCTTCAGATGGTTAATGGGATCTTCTCCCCCTGCTCCCACCAATTCAATTTCTTGTAGAAGTCTTTTGTTCCCTGTGAATGCAATAGGAAAAGAAAGCAAGCAAGCAAGCAAGCAAGCTATTTTTACAGAGTGTGACATCTCCCACAAATGCTGAGCTCCATTTGGCCCATCATTAGTTCCACATCACAACATGAAACCAAAATCAATTGTTCCCTCATTACAACTCAAGGGATAAAGCCAGCACCCATAGATGTTCATGCAGCACAACCTCAGCATTTTGCATCTCTGTCTTCCTCAGATTCTTACCAACTGCAATATTTCTGGGTCAGGGAGAGTTCATGCAGAGATATCGGGATTATAATATTCTTAGCTAAGAAAGAGGAGTTTCTGCCTTTGGTCCTCTTTCAATTGTTTTCTGTGGGGGAAAATGGGCTAACAATGAATTATTTTGGAAAGATATTGCTAAACTTTTAATAGTCATGATGAATCTCAGGACAATTGTCAGAGATCTGCTAGGAAACCATACATTTAACCAAGAGGACATATATACTGGAAGGAGAGATAAAAAGGGGCAAAGCTGCATATCTTTCTCAGAATAGGGTTGTTTAAGTGCAGTCATCCTGAGGGCTACATTGGGACATATGTAGCATGTCAAGGGGTGGAGGCAGGAGGACCAAGATAGATTTTTTTAAAGAGGTGCAAGGCTTAAGATGCACACTTTTCTTTGTAGATTCCCCAGTGTCAAAATCATAAAATAAACAGCCCAAATGTGTTGGCCCCTCCTAGAAGTGGAGTCTCAAAGCTTCTCAACAGTGGTGATTGGCTACAATAGAAGAAAACACACACACATCCCAACAGCTCCACAGAATTCCATTTTCTGAATTATACTCTGGAAGTCAAACCTAATTGGAGAAAGGTGCCACTGGGCCAATCTGAAGGAAGGAGAGCTATTTGCAAAGCATGAGATCAGTCCTTGAAGAAAATTATCATTCTTTGCACTGTCCTATTACATAAGAATTGCTGTTCTGTTCTTCCACAATGACCCTTAAAAGTGGGATAACTTTTGGCTCATCATCAAGTATCTTTGAATATACTATTTTGTTCATACAGTTACCTAAATACAGTAGAGTCTCGCTTATCTGACATAAACGGGCCGGCAGAACGTTGGATAAGCGAAAATGTCAGATAACACACAGTAACAATTGAGTGCGGTAAAAAAATAAAAAAGCCCGATCCGCTGCGCCTGTTGCAATTGATTTTTGCGTTGCGGCGCCACCTTCAGGAGCACCAAGAAAGTACACTCACGCTCGCAAACAAGCGGCACACTTTTCTCGTCGCCGATTTATGCGTGTTGTTGTTTTTTGGGGGGGCGTTGGATAAGACGGAATGTCGGATAAGCGAAGGTCGGCTAAACAAGACTCTACTGTATAGTTATCTTTTATCATATGCTACTAACTTGCTTTACCAGTGAAACAGCTTTGATCAAGGGATATGGGAAGACAGTTCAGATCAACAAGTTTCCCATACTGAGTTGGGAACCACTGCTTTGTTGCTGATACCCTAATCCAACCAGATTCCATTTTTTCCATGGAGGATTTATATGCATGTATAGCAAAATATAGGTAAGATTCCTTCCTACATTTGCTGAAGAGGTAATCCGTAGAGTGTGTGGCTGGCAAAAATCTATGGAAGGGAGTGGAGCTAATTCAGATACTCCCTAGCTTTCTCATATGTTATTCTATAGTGTGGAAGAAGATTCATCTGATTATTCCTTAACATGTGTTGCAATAGACCAAATGTTACTATGCAAGACAAAGACACTCGAAACATCATAAATAATTTCAGATCAAGCCCTCCGAGGCTTGATGAGGCTACAGCCAAATGACAAAACCCAAGGACCTGAGGATAGATATGAAAAGGCTGTTCAATAGTAGTTAATTCCTATAAAGCATATTTGCTTTTAGTCAGGGCTTTATGGCTTTTAGTCAGGGCTCTGTCACATATTTGTTTTTGTTTTGTTTTTAATGGGCCTTTTGCCAATGGGAATATTCATAATTCTTCAATGTTCAATCTTGTCCTCTTTCTTTATATAAGTTTTCAAATACAGATTTTGACTTTTGATAACTTTGTAATAAACGCACGATACTGCAAATATGTTTTGAAAATATTGTCATGATGCCCCATCATGTTATCATGATGGGGGACGTTTGAAGAAGAATCTTCAATTTGTTTTGACATGACAGTTCAGGGTACAGATCGATGTGGTATGCCAATGGACAAAGACCTTAGATTGCTACTAGTCAAAATTCATAATTCTGCAAAACCAGGAAAGTGATATTGGCCAAATTCAAGACTGTGAGAACAAAATGCCTCAATAATGCATAGAATGTTGGGGCTTCCAGGGAAGAAATGGCCAACTGAACACAGCTCCATTCTTTGTGGAGCTAATGCCCGTAGCAATTAGAGGAGTTGGCCTCAGTCCAGCTCTACAGAATCATCTCTAGATAAAAAAAGATTGACAAGATCACCCACAGGTACTCCTTACAGAGGTTCCCTGTGAAGAGATTGCAACTTAGCAATCTCTAGTGGGTGGAGTGCTCTGGCAGTCAAGGGAAACATCAAGCCCAAGCTGTGGTATGGAGCCTTCAAACAGACTCTAGATTTGCTTTACATCCTGTTTTAACTAACATTGTAAACTGCCTATGTGTGATTTATTTGGCAATTAAAAACCTCTTGAAAGACAAGTTGCTGTATACCAGGAGAATTTCCAACTATCCTGGGAGAAAGAAGACCAAAGTATTTTTAAAGTTCAAAAAGAAATATTTTAAAGTTTGGAAACAGTGAAAGGGAATTGAGAATGTTGATTGGGGACAATTAAGAGGCTAGATGGATTTGAAACAGCTTTTTAAAGGATTGTTTTAAATGTTTAAGAAAATACAGTAAGTGAATTTGGACTTAATTGCAAGAAAATCTGCCCTGGGAAGGCTTTGCTTCTGAAAATAAACATAAATAAGACAGAGCCTTCAAGGTCAGAAGGAACGGAGACTAACAATATATCTCTTTTACCATAATGGAGGAGTATCCTTCTCCCAAAGAAGAATTTTTAGCTGTTTGGAATCAGTGTGTCCAGGAACTATTTGTAAAATTGGGGCTAACAGAGGTTGTAGAAGAAGAAAACATTTTACTGGACAAAATAGCAGTGCAGGATGACTCGAATAAGGGTTCTAAAATGGACTTTAAAGAAATGCCAGATTATAAGAGAGACATGGAAGATATGGAAAAAGATGCTGTGGATCAGAAGATGGACTCAACGTGCTTGATTATGAGAATGATATGGAGAAAGGAGCTAAATGGACTGGAAGTGTGACTTTGAGAATTATACTATTTTGGACATAAAGGAAAATACCAAATCTCTGTAATCTTTTCTGAAAATAGATAGGAAGAGAATGATAAGAGATTGTTATCTGGGGTTTTATTTGTAGAAGTGCCTGAAGACTGAGCTTTTCAAAAAGAAGGGAAAGGAATTCAAATTAGATTTATCAGAACATGGTTAAATTGTCCATGTTTCAATTTTGGATTGTTAATATTGAATTTTCTTTTTCTGACCAATACTGTAAGACAATGATTTATACCTGTAAAAATGATTTATTTGGTTTAATTTAAAACACATATGTAATTATTATTGGTCTTTTGTATGCTTAAGGGGACAGATCTTTTAGGTTTCACTTCTCAGAAAAAAACTTAGAAGCTAAAATGCACAACTGACCTATTTGTTCAAGCTTAAAATATATAGTTTATTACTACTGGCACTCTTAATCCTTTTGCTGATTAGACTGTTGAATATTTGTTATAATTCAGTTATTGTTTAGGGATGAAAAGGGGGATAAAGAGGGATTTTTTTAAATTTTTTATTTAGTAATAATAGAGAAGCTGTTAAGTTACTATTTATACATACACTTGTTTGGAGGAGGGGGAAGTCATCTTTTACGTTCCTTTCTCTTTTCTTTCTCTTTTCTTTCATTTTTCTTTTTCTTTTTGCTTGTAGGTTTTTTTTTTATTTTGTGTGTGTGTGTATGTGTGTGTATAAATCCCCTCTCATCCCTGTGGGTGATGTGTGTCATCCTCAGTCTTGGGTCCTCTACCAGAGCCCTGGGAGTTTGAGGGTTTTACGTATGATCTTAGCTGTTCCTAGCATTGCACTTTTCTGGACAGAGAGCTCTGATGTTGTTCCTGGGATCTGTTGGAGCCACTCTTCCAGCTTAAGAGTCATAGCCCTGTGTGCTCCTGCCACCACTGGGACCACTTTAACCTTTACTTTCCACATCCTCTCTAGTTCTTCCTTCAGGCCCTGGTACTCCTCCAGCTTCTCATACTCCTTCTTCCTGACGTTGCTGTCATTTGGCAGTGCTACACCACTGCTGTCTTCTGCTCCTTGTCTACTACCACAACGTCTGGTTGATTGGCCAGGACCTGCCTGTCCATCTGGATCTGGAAGTCCCACAGGATCTTAGCCCTGTTGTTTTCCACAACCTTCTGTAGAATCTCCCATTTGGACTTGGGAAGGTCTAGCCCATACACTGTGCAGATGTTCCTGTACACAATGCCAACTACTTGGTTGGGCCGTTCAGTATATGCTGTTCCTGCCTACATCTTACATCCTATCACTCTGTGTTTGACTGTCTCTGAGGCCTCTTTGCACAATCTGCACCTTGGGTCCTGTCTAGTGTAGTAGACCCCTGCTTCTATGGATCTGGTGCTTAGGACCTGTTCTTGTGCTGCTATGATTAGTGCCTCAGTGCTGTCTTTTAGTTCAGCCTTTTCCAGCCACTGGTAGGATCTCCCAGTGTCAGCCACATCAGCTATCTGTCGATGGTACATCCCATGCAGGGGTTTGTCTTGCCATGGTACTTCCTCCACTTGAACTTCCTCCCATGTCTGCTACTGCCTCAGGCATTCTCTCAGCAGCTCATTTTTGGGTGCCATCTTACTGATGTACTCCTGGATGCTCTGGGTTTCATCCAGGGCAGTGGCTTTGACACTCATCAGATCCTGCCTGCCCTCTTTGCAGCTTGTGTACAATCTCTGGGTGTCATCTTGGGGTGGAGCTTCTGGGTCTTCACATCAGCAGCCTCTGTATCCTCCTTTGGCCAGCTCAGTATACTGGCAGGGTATCTGATAACTGGTAGGACGTACATGTTGATGGTGTGGATCTTGTTCTTCCCATTGAGTTGGAACTTCAGGATCTGTCTTATCCTTTGGTGGTACTTGGATGTTGCTATCTTCCTTGCCTCCTCATTGTGATTGCCATGTGACTGTGGGATACCAAGGCACTTGTAGCTAGTCTGCATGTCTGCTATGTGGCCCACTGGTAGTTCCATCCCATCAGTCTTAACTACCTTCCCTCTCTTTACTAACATCTGGCCACACTTCTCCTGTCCGAATGACATCCCAATGTCCTCACTGTAGATCTGCGTCAGGTGGATCAGTGAGTCGATGTCTCATTCACTCTTAGAATACAACTTGATGTCATCCATGTAGAGGTGGTGGATGGTAGTTCCACTCTTGAACTTGTACCCATATCCAGTTCTTGTGATTATCTGGCTGAGGGAGTTTAAGCCTATGCAGAACAGCAGCAGGGACAGTGCATCACTTTGGTATATGCCGCACTTGATGGGCACTTGTGTGAGCTGTCTTGAGTTGACTTCCAGTGTCGTCTTCCACAGTCCCACTGAGTTCTTGAGGAAAGTCCTTAGCGTCCCATTGACTTTGTCTAGTGCCAGGCATTCACAGATCCATGTGTGTGGCATTGAGTCATAGGCTTTGCTTTAGTCAATCATGTAGTCAGTCCAATCTATGCTCAGATTGGTCTGCCTAGACCTTGAGTCTCGTGTGACTGCTTTGTCTATGAGCAACTGATGTTTTGAGCCTCTGGTGTTGTTCCCAATGACCTTTTGAACTGTGCTCATGTACCGGCCCATATGGTCTTGTAGCTTGGTGGCTAGGATGCCTGATAGGACTTTGCATGTTGTGGGGAGGCAGGTTATTGGCCGGTAGTTGTATATTGCTGTTCCCTTGTGAGGTTCTTTCATGATCAGCACTGTCCTTCCTTGTGTTAGCCAGTCTGGCTGGGAGCCTGCTGCTCAGAGCTGGTTCATCTCTCTCTCTCTCTCTCTCTCTCTCTGTGTGTGTGTATTTGTGTATTGCATAGAATGTCATTGATCATCCTCCTACTGGTGGTTCCAAGTAACAAATGCTGTTACTGACTTGTATGGATTCTGAGATGTAATTAGTAGTCTTCCTTGCCTTTTCCCTTGACCTATACTTGAAGTGTGAACTTCTGTGTCTTGACTCTGGTGGTTTTATTTGCTTTGTACAATGAAGAACAGCACTAGTGTTTTTTATTTGAGAAGCAAATGCTTATTTGTGGACCTAAAACTTAGCACATTAAGATTTATGATTTCAGTGGGCCATGAGGAGATGCTTATTTCTTTCTCTTAACAAGGCATCCTAATATCCTTCTGCCCTCAGCATATTTCATTCTTTTTATATACAGTTGACTTATACAGTACTTGAAATTTGGTGAGTCTCCTTCCAGTGAATTTTGCAGGAATTTTTAAAGATAAGAATTTCATTACAGAGTCATACATCTCTAGATTGCAGTCCAAGACAAAATTTGTTATTGATGCTCCACCTTCATTTTTACAGTTGCTGAGCTTTGCTGCCAAGCTGTGTACAAATGAAACATCATTTTTCAGTTAAATGTTCAGTTATCAGAAACAAGGGCTCATTGATTCTCACTCTGTTCTTGCTGACATATCATTTTGTAAGAAAATTAGCATTAAGGAAGCCTGTGTTGGTCAGGTTATCAGAAGTTAGACTAATTTTCCAAGCTTCTGGACATTCTCATTTTCCATCAGCATTTAAGGAAGTAGTAATTTCTCTTGATTAATATATATTCATTATTTAAAATCGTATTGTGGAAATACTTTCTAGAATGTTTTCTTTGGAATACTGCCATCCAGAATTTGTTAAAACTCACTAAACTACATTATTTATTTAATCTGATTTTTCCTGGAAAGTGTTATCTTGTCATTGAAACTATTGATAGCAGGGTGATCAATACCTTTTTTTTTTTCTTTTTTGCATTTGTGAAAGATCTCCAGGGCCAAGTGAGGACCTGCATGGCATTATTCACACAGGGACATTATATCCAACACAATTAGATAATCAAATACAGTAAAATACATAAAGCATTGTTTAGAAATAAATTACATATGTATTACTCCCCAAAACTTTAGTAATTTATGAATTTCTGTTAAGCCCATTTCACTCCATTTTTATTAATCTTGAGAGCTGTGACCTATCCACAGATTCCCATTAAATTAATCTAATTAAAAATTAGAAACACTGAGGGTGGGGAAATGGAATGCATACTTAATGCAAATTTAAATTAAGGAATAAGAAGAAATGGGCAACATTCTATTTAATATTTGATGTAGTGCTTCTTCGTGATGGAAAAAAAATGTCCATCCCCATTCACATAGAATAAATATGGATCCCAAAGCATACACATACATGTAAGCATTGCCTTCTCCCCACCCCTTTGCTACCATTCTTTTGAAATTCCTCAGATTATATGTCCAAGATGTACTGGCCTACAACTGTAATCAATTGAAATGTAAAATAGGTCCAAGCAGGAACTGCTTGTTAATTTGCATTTAATTTTAAATAGAAATCAATGGTTTGGTAGGGTTATATTGTGAATCTTCCTGAGAAGTGTTGTTTGCCTTCCCCAAAAGTGTATGCAGCAATCAGCGGCCTCCAGTCAGATATACTTTTCAATTGTCATTAAGAATCTGGATGGTTTCTGGAGATCTAAATAAGCTCCATATCTAGATGTAGGTGTCAGATTCTATGTATACTATGACTGTATCCTAACTCAGCATCTATATCATACAGATTCTGAATGTATAATGGCTGTGCCCATTTAAGAGCTTTGCAGAGTGCTTTTCTTCTGCTCCATGTCTTTTTTAGATTATGTACCGTATTTTTCCGACAATAAGACGCCCCCATGTACAAGATGACCCCCATTTTTCCAGCCCCAAATTAAGAAATCAATATTTTAAAGATAGTGCAGAACACATTTTTATTTAGTAATTAGTTAACATTTACCTGATACACTCGGTGGGAGGAGGTCCAAACCGTCTCTCTGCAGCTCTATTTCCAGGCTCTCTTGCATAACTAATTACATTCAAGCACGAGTGAAACTGCCGATAGCTCGTCTCTGCAGACTTCCTCTAATTGGTTTGTTCAGCATCAGCTGACATCAGTTACATCAGGCTCGTGATTGGAGGAAGTCTGTTTGGGAGACAAGCTATTTCACTCGTGATTGGAGGCTAGGAATAGGAGGAAGCCTGCCTGCAGAAACAAAGTATGGGCAGTTTTGCAACCGCGCGATTTTCGGCTGACTTCCTTGAATAAGACGCCCTTCAATTTTTAGAGTAAGGATTTTAGAAAAAAGTAGCGTCTTATAGTCGGAAAAATACGGTAATTCTATGGCTCCTTTAAACATATTTGGCAAATTTTGTTCAGCCTAGAAAATAATCCTATTGGTTAAATGGATGTTTTAATTTTCTTGTCTTTATGTCTATTGCTTTAGATCTTACTATGAATGTTTTATTGTTCATGCATATTATGCCATGTGTCCTTTAATTTTTATTGCAAGCTAGCATGAGTCTGTATGGAGTCAGTGACATATACATTTCATACTGTAAATAAATGAATGAACAAATAAAGGCTGATTTACAGACTTTCTCCCCAGTTTTTGCTGTCTTTGGGTTATGGTTCTGTGGGGGTGCTTCTCAAATAGCAAATGCTAGATATTTAATAGCAAACAGGTTAGATGTGATTCCTAAATATCTTACCACTTTGGAGCTGCTTCATCATTACAGAGTCTGAGACTTGATTTAATATAACTGCATCTGCTTTCTGTTGGAAGACAGATTTAGCAGTACAGATTTAGCATTATATCACTGAGCCCACTTTGGCTGATCCTGAAAAATTTCAGCAGGATCTGATTAATACTGGAGAGAAGACTTCCAGTAACTCACAGGCCTGTAGGCTAAATTGGAATTTTTTTAAAAAAAATGGAAGAGGGAAAGAACATACTATTCCTCTGTTGTTGCCAGTAAAATTATATGTAGGTATAATTGGATGTTCATTAGAAATTGGATTAATAAATTAGGATGCTTATTTTCTATTACAATGATTCTGTATCTTGTACTGTTACTGTTGTGCTCTGTTTCCTAAGATCATAGGACCTTAATACCTTATTAGTGAACCCTATTGTATTTCCAGCATGGGTACAAAATATTGTTATTTAAATGAATATATGGCCCTGGGCAACTGCTGTAGGAGACAGGTAACAAACCCAAGACGTGGGATTTTGGGAGAGAATTGTAAAGAAAGTAATCCCATTGCCATGATAAAATATAGTCAAATGCAGAATGTTTATATTATTGTGTTACTGATATGTTAATGTGGGCAGTGAAATCTTCCCATGATGATATCAAGGTGCTCCGGTTGAGAGCCATCTGTCTATCTTATTCAAAGGGTGATCCTTCATTTGGTAGCCATAAATCAATTATTCACAAGATCTTTGAGAAAGACTTTATGAATTGTCTTCTAGCCAGTTGTATTCTCCTTCTCCGATACATGTTGTTTCTCTTAATTCTCTTTGTATGTTACCTAGAGTCATTGTGTAGTCAGGCAGCCTCTAAATTGAAATATTAACTTATTACATTAAAATTCTATCCTCCCAACCCTATACAATCTTGGCTGCAGAGTGTTCAAGAGTTTCAGCACCCCTTTTTGTGTGGGGCCCTGGGATCACTGTATTCTTTGCATCCCATTAAAAAACATTGTTGCAAATCTCAAATATTTTTGGTTCTTTAATGTAATTTCCACAACAGATGTTTCCATGACATCATGAAGGGTCAGTCTCGATTTAAGGTGGCCTTGAACATAACCCTCCCCAAACCTAAAGACACATAGATATACATGCGTACATATACATAAAATGACCCATTTGGGAGTAAGTGACAACATCAGTGTGTAGAGAAATACATCAAATAAAATGAAATACCCATCTATAAAAATATCCCTAGAGTTCCTCAGAGGATAGCAGAAGCCTTACATAGCAATATCCCTTCAATCCTGATTTTGAAAACCAGCATATTTTAAATGAAAAATATTATATACTTTTGTGATCAAAACCTGAAAGTTGGGATTCCAGGAGAAATTTAGCCAGCTCCAGATGTGAAGGAGCCTCAAAAAACTGCCCTCTGTCAGGCCCATTTTGAATATGATGGGGTCTGGTGACAGGCAGGAGAAACAGCTGTGCTCTAGGCTGGAACCATTCTAATTTCACTCTGTTCCTGTGTCATAGCACAGTGGGTAATTAGAATGACAGCTCTTATTTGTCTAGTGCTTTTGAAAAAGAGGACCTGAGTTGCAGTGATAGGGCTCTTGCAGGTGGCTGAAGCCATAATATGCTGACATCAGATCAGGAAAATGGGGAAAGAGAGGAGGAAGAGTATGTCTCTCAAAGCATCTTTTGGTACTTGTGGGTCATAATAGTTTCAAACACATTTTAAGAATCTACTTAAACTCAGTGTGATCACACTGATCTTGAGGATTAATAAAACGCCTTTGCCTTATCTTACATAAGTTTTATACATTACATTATCACTTAAAGTATCACTTTAGGTATTCCTACTTTGCCAAAAACATTCAAGCTTCAAAATAAACTTCACAAAGAATTGATTTGTCACTTTTCTGCTTGGATCTGGTTCTGTACAAACTGTATTTCTAATGAAATTGAAATCAATAAAATACTTTACCTCTCAGTTTGTACTCAAGCTTTCAACAGCTCTGTCACAGACGATGGACCTGAGGAGACGCACTGAAGCTTTAATGAGAAAATAGTGAAACATCTTGAAACGACAAGGTGTGGGTTTGCAAAGCCCTTCATGCTCCCATTCTCTCCCAGGGAATCAAGTGGCATGTTTCTATATCAAATTGCTAGGACTGAAAAGAAGAAAAAAATAGCTCAACCTCAGCCTTACATTCTACACCATGTGGTAGAGAATAATGAGAAAATATGACTTCTTCTTAGGATCAGAATGAAAAGCTCTTGAAAACACAAGAGATGGACAATTCATTAAGACAAAGACAAAATTCCTCTGAGCAGAATGTATTTCTTCTGTGAACTCATATATATTCACTTATTCTTGCTTCTGTTTCTCTGATTAGTATGTCTGGATCATTGAAAATCTCCTTTAAATAAATGGAAGTCTGAAAAAGGGGTTGAATGAGCCAATCAAACACTTGGGAAAACCAATCAATTAAAATAATAGGATGCTAAGCTAACACTAAATGTCCCTTTTTTCTCATGAACTTCCTTCTGGAGGGTGGGGGAAGGATATCTCCTTTTTTTTCATAGTCCTTTAGTTTGGAAGTTGCACATCTCGACTGCTAGAAACTAGCAGCTTGCTGCAACCACCTAGTTTGTTTTTAACAGGAGGAGAACATGGCAGAGGGGCCAGGAAAAAAGGAGTTCATTCTTAAGTCCTCTTAAGCATGGCATGCAGATACTCCAGTAATTTTTTTTTTTTTATGTCATATTCTCATGATGTTGCCTTTGTCCTATCTCCAGCTCACAGCACAGGAACCTGAAAGTCAGCTTTAGCTGTTCCAGCATTAACTTAATGTTTTCCCTCTTCTCTTGCCACAGTTTTTCCCATTGGACTGGATGCTTCACTCAACTGGTGCAGTTCCTATTGGCCAATTTAAACTGGACAGCTGGCTTCCACAGAAGCGTCTGGCCATGTCATATAGATAATGTAGATAATATCTAGAGTAGATAATGTCTGATACAGTAGCAAACTCAACTGAACAAAATTGACAAGGGCAAACAGGCATTTGTTACCATGAGAGTTCAAGATCTTTCTCAAAAAACTGGTCAGGTCTGACATGGGCTTCTTATAGATACAGGTTTACCCCTTTTTTGGGGGGAGAGAGAGAGCTGTACAGTACTAAATTAGAAAAGAGAACCAGATTTTCCCAGTTGTACATTGCAGGTTCTGTCACCAAGGTCTGCATTACACATTTTCTGCTGCTTCTGACAATAAGAGGGTTCACAAGGTCATAGATTTTACTGTTTCTATTACTTGGGGAGGGCCCCGTTTTGCCCACTGTACAACTTACTTCCAAGCCACAGTCCCTCTCTGCCAGCATGGCCATTCCCTTTCAGTGCTAGTTGAGAATAGAGTTTGCTCATTATCAATTGTATCTTCCCAGTTCATCCCTCCTGAGTTAATCTCTTCTATGCCTGTGACTTGTCAGTGGGACTTTTTGGAAGCCTGCAAGACCGATGTTCAGATATAGCTTAACAGGTAAGAGGCACAAGCAACAAGCCAGTGGAATCCAACCATCATTTTCCTTAACTTGTCCCTCATTACAAGAATGGGAACAGCACCACATAGGCATCAGCAATGAGGGCATCACAATTTATGCTGGCAAACTTTTCTACCAGCTCACCAACTAAGTAAAGCACTTTAAAGCAACTCTTTTGCCCTTTTCCGCAAATAGGGGTGTTCAAATAAAGAAATTTGATGGGAGTTCCCTGATTTAGGCTATCCATGAATGGTCTGAAAACCAGGGAAGGAATGCTCCAGGAGAAAGCATTCCATAAAATCCTATATCAAATAAGGTAAATCTGCACTCCTGATTTCCTGTGGCTGCTATTAGCTCTGCAAGGAAGGAAGGTAAGAACAGGTGCTCCACCTGCATTTCCTTCCCTTGCAGAGCCTATAATAGATGGGATGTTGATTTGCATTTTGGTGCAGCTCCTCAAAGCAGCCTCATGTGAAAATAAAAAGAGACAAGACATTGAATCAGAAGTCTTCCAGGTCAGTGATGGGGCTTTGAGGCTCAAAGCCTGCAGCTATCTCTAACTCTTACTTGTACCATATAGTTATTCTGAAGATATATAATGGATTTTTCCCAGATATTGTGGTCAGAGAGGAAGGAAGGAAGGAAGGAAGGAAGGAAGGAAGGAAGGAAGGAAGGAAGGAAGGAAGGAAGGAAGGAAGGAAGGAAGGAAGGAAGGAAGGAAAATATAGGTATAGACAGGCCTATATGACTTGTGAATGTCCAAGCTGAACGTAAACAATGAAATATACATAACAGCCTCACCAGAGGATAGTAAATCTGTTTTGTTATTTTCTTCTGAGAACCTGGATCTTGGAAAGAAGGGTGCTATCTGGTGAGCTTCCATATGTAGTTAAAAGGTTCAAGCTGCACACCAGGATTGGGGGATTGGGGCCAAATATGTTTTAGTCTGCCTTTGTAGTGATGGTTCAATTGAATCCATCCTCCACGTGCGATCACACTGCTCCTTCTATATAAAAAGATACTTTTCTTTTTTGTTACATGTTCTAGGCCAGACTGATGAATCTTATGTTAAATAACTCTTATTTGTTAATAAAATCCTTATTATATATAATGTGGCAAAGTTCTGTCCAGCAGCTGTGAGCATCTGCAAACTACTGACTCCTGATCTACTCCCTCCTTCTTCTTTAACCTTTGATCATGAATGAATGGTTGTTTATGACTTATCTTTAATATTTTACATTATTTGATTTTTTTGGTATAATTCTATTTTCATATTGTTAATTTGCTGCACTACAGATTGAGTATCTAGTTTTAGAATTCACTTATAATTAATGGTATGATCCTTCTTTTTCTATCTAATCTTAATTATTAATTTTAATTCATGGTCTAAGTGTTAATAGAGTGCAGTGCTGTATTATTTTATTTATAGTTAAGTATGTTACTGCTGCATGGCTGAATTTTGTCATATCTTATTTTGGGCTGGTCACTGACAAAAAAATAAAGCTATTTATTACATATCCTTTGGTGGAGCTTCACACCTTGAAGGGACCCAATGGTGGACAGCAACCAATATAGGAAGTTGTGAACCATTTAATTTCCCAAATTGTCTATGACTTATTATTGTTGGTTGCACAGTCAGACAGATGTTTAGACTGGATTTGGCATTTTTATCCACCTATCGAGTCCTTCCCAAGGACCTGGGAAAAGCAGATGTTATTGTTTGATGGAGTTAAAGGTATCATTGCAGGATATAAGCTGTCCAAGTAAAGCTGCCTTTTGCAATTGATTGATGGTGATTTTGTCAATGCCAATGGTCTTCAAGTGGTATGTTTGGGATTGCACCCAAGGCGCCTATTACTATTGGTACTATCTTTGCTTTCTTTTGCCATAGCTGTTTTATTTCCATTTGCAGATCTTTGTATTATTATTATTGTTGTTGTTGTTGTTGTTGTTGTTGTTGCCTTTGAGTCAGTGGTGACTCCTGGCATCCACCTGGACAAGTCCCTGCAGTTTTCTTCACAAGATTTTGAGACGTGGTTTGTCACTGCCTCCTTCCTAGGACTGAGAGAGTTGGCTTTGTGTCTAAGGAGGGACTAGAACTCAGGATCCCAGGTTCCAGCCTGGTGCCTTGACCACTACACTGAACTGGCTCATATTCATCATATAGGCTGAATAAATAAGGGCAGAGTATACTCTCATCTTCTTTGCCAGACTGGAGCCAGTCTGTTTCACCATCTCTGACTGGACTGCAAAGATTGTCAGGCTTAATATTAGTCTACATTATTACAGGAAATTCATACAACAATTCCACATTGCTGGCTATTTTCAACTGGATTGTGTTGGGAACTTGCAGCTGGCCAAGGATGCCAATCACTGATGCCAGCTCTAATTAGTATATATTTGAGGATCATAGATCACACAGGCTGGCATCTACTGTATTTATCAAATATTGATAAATACAGTAGAAAAGTAACATGCTTCTCATGTTCAGATTTAAAGATGGCTTCATGATCAGAGATGGTTGGGTTTTAAAGATGCAGATGAAATGCTTGGTTATATTGTCCAACCAATTTTATGCTGAATCCTTGTCCTTTTTAGTTTGTTGAATCTAACATGCAGGTGAGTCCTCAGTTTACAAACTTCTTGACTAAAGCAATGATACTAATCTCAAGAAATTGTGATGAGTCCATTTGTGAAGAATTCTATACTGATCCTAGAAGATTAAAATAACTATTAGCTTGGTGCCAGTTGTTATCATTCCCTTTCCACCGCAAGGTATTTGAGGTTGTTAATCGGCTCCAGGCACTCTTGAATAAAACTAATTTATATAACAATTTCACCTTGCTCTCAAGCCTAGTTTTGTAGCAGAAATTGTCTTGGCTGTCCAGTTGAATAAGCTTTACCTCCATGCTGCTTCATAAAGCCACATGACCTTGTCATTTCTAAAGGAAGCTGCCATGCTGTTTTGCTTTATTCTTCTACAACCACTCCTTTGGGAAAGTTTTCCATCAGGTAAGAAAAAGAAGCATTGTAAACATCAGACACTATAGAAACTTGGACTATTTGTAAGAAGAACCTGGCTTTTTGACCTGGTTCCTTGCCTCTCTGTTTTTCATCAGTGATAATTTGACACCCTTCCTTGCACCCTCAGTTCAACCACTTTTTCCCCACATTGATTTGCTTTTCCTTGAGGCTGTTTTTCACCTACTCCAGACTGTCTTTTTCCTTCTGCTTTAGGGTTCAAGGTTAAGGGAAGGAATCTCCCATTATCAATTTGCTTTAATTAAGTTGTCCCAGTTAAACAGTGGAATATGCTGATATTATTGGGGGTCAACTTATCTCAGTCTCTACTAATGTTGGCTAGTTCAAAGGGGCAAAGATGATGCTACACATTTTATTTATTTATTTCAAGATTTATAAGGCCACCCAACTCAAACAGTGTGACTGTTTAAACACAATAATGACATATTAACAACAACAAAGAACAATAAAAACAAACAAACAACAAACAATATATAAATACAAAAGCTAAAAGTTAAAATATAAAATGGTAGCCAAGCACAAAACAGCATCTGCATAGTATGTAAGCCTTGAGTCAGAGGTCTCTGATCTGAATATTGCCTTCAGTCCAGGATCCAGGAATTCCTTCAGTGTATTAGGGTCAAGGGGCACAGATGGTACACATATGGAGAAAGGAGGCCTAGGTTACTCAAGCACCTCTTCCATTGTGTTGTCATTCTCGCTGGGTGTTTTTTTTTTTTAAACTAGAGTGAAGATTGTCTAAGATTTTCTAAATAGCTCAGAGGTCCCTGAATGTACCTCCTTCCCTTGAAATTCCTAGGACTACCATATTTGGACTACTAAACTCCAAATACTAGATACAGCAAAATGTCAGGATTTTGTTACCATCCAGTGGTTTTCAAGAGTCTTGTAGCCGTGCATTTAAGAAATCACATCACATCAACCTGTGAGGTTCATCATTCAAACCTGTTGTATTATAAGTATTTTTGGCCACAGTCTGGGCACAACTTTTTTTCAGAGCTCAGTTGGGACTGTATAGCTCCTGCATTCCTTTAAAAAGGGTGTAATCTAAATTGTTAAGGAACATATTCCAAGTTCCATGATGTCATATATGTCTTTAACATATATATGAGAAGTATGCTTACTTTGAAAATATTTGAAGTAGTACTTAGCTCTTTTGCAAGCCCTAGCACCTCACCTGCTTAAATTAAAGGGACCACATCTTTTCAGACCTCTGAAAAAGACTTCAGACTTCAATGTAATCTGCTTTAAGAGACCTTTAGTGATTTTAAACTCATGTAGAAACCCAGTAAAACTAGCTAATTTAGTTTGTTGTGGAGAAGTGCTGCACTTGTCTTAGTATGAGGTCCAAAGCACTTCTTCCATTTTTTAAAAATATATGTGTACATATTCCTGTCTTAAAACTTTTGGAAAGAGTATTAATTTGTTTAACTCTTTTTAAGTGAGGCCCTGTATAGAGACACCTGCTTCCTCCGTTTTGGCAGAAATTTGCCTGAAACTGTCTTTGTACCAAGATGTTCTTTTTCATCTGTAAGGAAAATACAGAACAGTTTCCAACAAAGATTTGCTTGAGTAAAGAAAAGAGAAATTCTCTGTCATGTATCAACAGCATTCATTGCCCTCCACAGACTTTTCAAAGGCTTGATTTTTAATGCTGTTTATTGATGTCACTATGTAATCTCCTTTGGAAATTTATGCAATGCCTCATCAAAAATTCAGAGCCAAGTGCACCATCAGCTCGACATCCTTTCTCCAGTGGCACAAGCCCATGTAACTTGAATTGCCATGAATAATTTGCAATGCTATATATGCCAACTATTGCACTGGGAGACGAGGTTATGTTACCAATTTTGATGAAAAGAAATCTCCATTTTATGTGCTTGACTGCTGATGCAAGCTTTACCTTGCCCTAAGAATTACACTCATTCATTATTGGGTTTCTTCTTTTTTTTAACTAGTCATTCATTATCCCTATGAAGCATTTATGAAATTAAGTTAATCAAGGATAGGCTTTAGACTGCCATAAGATTCTCTATAGGTCATAATTGCATTCAAGTGAGGCCACACTAAGGGTTGCATCTTATTTTATAGTCAAGTATCTTTTAGGATCAAGAAAGTAGAAAACCAAATGCCATAGAGCATTCATCTTAAAGATTTTAGATCCATAAGTGGATTATTCCCAAATTGAACTCCATCAAGTGCTGTGATGAAAATATCTTCAGCACTTTTTTTCCAAACCATTCTCATTAAAGATTGAAGCTGTCTCATTAAAGGTCCTCCCCAATGTAATTTTAACAAAATCAGTGAAATTCACAGGAGTAAAGAGCTTGTACAAGGAGAGCCTGGTTAGTCAATGGTAGCAAAAAAAAAAAAAAAAAAAATCAGAAGGATTTTTACCAGTCTAGGTCAACATTTGTATGTCTGACCTGGAACAATGTTTTCTCAACTCTTACACCCTTAAACCCCTCATTTACACTTGAAATTCACTGATGAACTTTCAAAATCTGGACCTGCAGAAAGGAATCTCTCATTAAATTTCATCCTGACTTCAATAATTTCCACCTTATCTTCAGCCTCATGCTTGACTAATCTATAGAACAAGTCTACTTCCTTGATGTCACAGTAAATCTACACAATGGACACATAAACACCAACTTATACAGGAAGTTTACAGATTGTTATGCAGGCTTCCAGCTTCCACCCAGAACACATCAGCAAATCTGCCATCTATAGCCAGGCCCTACACTACAACCAAATTTAATTTTGACCCACTTGATGGAGATGCTCAATTGATGGAATGAAAACAGACATTCAGGGGAATAAATTACTCTCTCGATGAGATCAATAGACAGATTAATAAAGCCAGATTGATTCCCAGGGAGGGCCTATTAAGGACAGACCACAAAAACAGAAAAATAGAATACAACTGGTTGTCACTATAGCTCAAAACCCAAACCGATTATTATTAAGCCACAGCCCATACTGGACAAGTATACTGCACTTTTTCAGGCACTGGATGGCAAGCCCATACTTGCAAATAGACAAGCACCCAGCATGAAGCAGGTTCTCAAACAACAAGCAACAACTAGACAATGATGTGAACATGGGAACCAGACACTGCAAATAAATCCTGATGTCTACTGTGCCCCCACATCTACATGAGCAGCCCCATCACAGGCCATAACAAGTCCACACACAAGATCAGAGGCACATTTGCATACTTTTCCTCTTATGTGATATATGCCATCATCTGCCGGCAATGCCCTTCTGAATTCTACGTAGGACAAATGGGACAAACTTTGTGCAAAATGATTAATGGGCCGAAATTTCACATCAGGACTCAAAGCAAGGACAAAATAATATCAGAGCAGTTCAACCTCCCTGGACACTACTGTAGATCTCAAAGTGACTATCTTGGAAAAATGAGACTCTAACGTCATCAATGAGTGAGAGATTTCTGAACTAACAATCTCAAAAGACCTCAAGAAATACAGTGGGTTGTTAACACATTATAATTGTAAATTGAGAAGGTAATGACAATCTGTCTCACGTGTAACCTTCATCTGTATAACCAACCTGTCTTCTGTTCCCCCCCAACCTATCCCTATTTAAATCCTATATCAGCCTAGCCACTCTATGCATCTGGTGAAGTGAACTCCAGACTCCTAATAAGTAAAGAGCAAGGTTCTTGAATTTACTTTAATTTTAAAGCAGCTGTAGTATATGTGTAAGTATGTTCCTGTCTTCCTTTATGTAATTATCTTTCCAATGGTCTGCAGGTTACTTGAATTCCCACATTTGATTTGGACAGTCAATTTGAACAAACTACTTTTTCCTTTCCCCTGATGGATGTAAAAGAGGCTATAGAGTAATTTCTAAAAAGAAAATACCAGCACCCTTGGTCAACTTCTAGCAAAGCTGAGAAACATTACCAAGAGAAAAAGTGTTACTGTATTCCTGTTGGATATATCTAGATAAGCATTAGTTTCTCCCTACTCCCATAATGCATTTTTTTAAAAAGAACATTCTCCTTTCTGTTATAGTTATAAAACCTGCTTCACTAATCATTACTGAGGTTAGATTCCTGATCTCAGGACTGCTTTCTTTCTCATGCACAGAGAGAGAACACTTCAACCTCCAACAGGATAAATGGATGGATTTGAAGTGGATAAACAGACCATGTGTAATCAACTTTGAGTGTTCTAAGCTATGATACCAAAATCCTGTGACACACTGTTTAGATTAAAGACAGCAGTAAAGACAGCATTATCTTTGAATGGACCCAGTTTTGTTTTAAGCAAGGCCCAAGAAAGTGGTGTTGGTTCTTGATCATTTGCCAGCTTAGGAGATCTTAGAAGATCCCACTAACCTTTAATATGAAATTAATTCATATGGCAAATCAGGGTTAAAGGCTGAAAATGACCAGGATCGAGGAAAGAAAGCTTATCCATTTGAGAGTTATCGGAAAAAGGAATATTGGGGGGTGGTTTCACATGAAAAGCTTACTTTGCAACATTATTTTTTCAGCTTAAAAGCAACTGTGTCCCTCATGCTATTCCTATCCAACCATCGTATCACCTGACCACATAATAGAATGCTAATTGATACCATTTTAGATATAAAACTCTTAGTCCAGTGTGGTGTGATGCCCTGTTATAAGACCTGGGTTCAGTCCTTTTATAACCATTATCTCCAATGAGTAGTTTTGAGCATTCAAAGCTCAAAGTTTTGAGATTCTCTGTCTTGTGTAGGGGGGAAAACCCCATAAATATGGTTTTATATGTGTCTGGATGCAAGCTGTGCCTACCCATATTCTTTCCCCCCCCTGTAAATAGAATAGCATTTATTAAAAGCTACTATCACATGAATGTAGGAAACTTAAGAAATCATCTCTATGCTTACATTATTGGATAATATTTATTTACATTTAGTATGAGGTATAAACACAGTGACAAATGATCTGTGGATAATCATGCTTCCTGGGTCTTTAACATATGTGCTAGTCAATTCTGCAGAAATTAAATCATGGTATTCATTTAAGTATTTTATTCAAAATAGTTTAGATTGCCTTGGGGATTAAAACAAAATCCCAAGGAGACTTTGATCAACAAATGTAAAGAGACAAGTGATTCTTTGGTATATACAACCCCAGCTTCAAATAGTCTTCAGTTGCTATAATTTATCAAATTTCTCCTGGAAAGAAACCCCACTGGACTCAGTAGGAGTTTTGCATATGATGTGCTTACTTAGTTCCTATTATATATAACAGTTACACTGCCTTTCCTTTCCTTTCCTTTCCTTTCCTTTCCTTTCCTTTCCTTTCCTTTCCTTTCCTTTCCTTTCCTTTCCTTTCCTTTCCTTTCCTTTCCTTCCTCCTCTCCTCTCCTCTCCTCTCCTCTCCTCTCCTCTCCTCTCCTCTCCTCTCCTCTCCTCTCCTTTCCTTTCTCAAACCAACAGCATGAAATTCTCCTCTGTTATCAAATGTGTTGTTCATTTGGTTTAGCCTGCTCTGACATATACAAAGTCAGCACAACCCCTAGTGGCCGAACATAGTACATACATAAACATTTTTACGCAGAAGTTAGAGAGAAATTTGGTTTAGAACTCCTTGGCAGATAGATAGATAGATAGATAGATAGATAGATAGATAGATAGATAGATAGATAGATAGATGAAATTACGCAGAGAACATGATGTTTTGCAAGAGAAGTTGTAAAAATAGTTTTAGATACCTGGCAGATATTTCTTGCCAGTTTTGACAAATAATAGATTCAGTGCAGTAAAGAAAAACGGTTGTGGATGAAGTAAACATCAGGAGGGAAGTAGGATAACAAACTCCCCAGTTTCTAAAACTAAATTATATAAAATCCATAAAACATTTCTCAAATCAAATGTGACTGTCTGGCTTAACTATCACATCTCTCTCCAGAGATGTGTTTTTATAGAAAGAGTCAGTTAAATTCAGTAATGTCTATTTCATTTGCTGTAGGCAGGACTTCCAATGACTTTTAAAATATTATATGATAGTTACATAAGAAAATGGACTTCCTGGATCAGTTTGTTAATGAATGGAAAAACATCACTTATGGTTATGCCTGAGAATGTAATTTGGGCTTCACACAAGATTTAGGAAAGTCTAGTTAGGGTAAATAGAGATATCTGATAGGTAATTCCTCTCAGATTTATTTAATGATTGGTGATTCATACAATGGATAAAACTGATATGTAAATTTTTGAATATACTGGATGTCCATCAGTCTTAATTTATTTTAGATTCCAAATAATAAACTGTGACAAACTACCCTCTATAGGAGGAGTAGAAAACCTATCAATCTCATCTAGTTTAGCTAGTGATCATAGGTGCTGAAAATTGTAGTGAAAATCATGGATCTTCTCATTTCACAACTAAGAGCCAAGGGTAGGGTAGGAGACAGGATTCTAAGTTTCTGATCAGGTCCATGTACGTGTCCTTAAGCTTAATTCTACTAATTAATTCTAGGATTTGCATGGCTTTTTCCTACATCTTGTATCACATACCTGTGATAGAAGGCACATGGATAAGCTAGATCCAGTGTCAGTTCTTCTTCATATTTGCCAAAATGTTTTATGCAAAAACTGCCTGAAAAATCAGAGCTTTCTATTGTTCCATTGGGATTAAGTGCTAGATGACCAACCTTCACCATCTTTAATTTTACAAAGATGTGCAGATCTGCTTAGCTTCACTCTATTGAGTTATTGAGGCTTATTGTTTATAATAGAGAAACTTGTGTTGTCCTAGATGATGATGATGATGATGATACCTAGTATTTTTGGGGGGTGGGGTGTTGTGAGCATGCCTTTTAACTCATGTTCTTAAAATGATTCAAAGGAGCAAAGCTGGAAGACTGATGTGGCACTTTGTCAAGCAAAGCAGCACATCTGAAGGAGGATGGCTATAGACCAGAGTATCTCTACGCTGTTCCATTGGAATATATCTGACTGTAGCAATTGGTATATGATTCATACCCAGCAACCAACACTGTTAAAACAGTTAGTAGGTGACCAGGTTTAATTCTATGCCAAGCAAAAAAGAAAATCCTTCATATGCTTATGCATATCAATTGGATAACACTTTGAGGATCTTCAAACCAAGGTATATTTGTGAAGGAGTAAGAAGAGCCAGTTAAGACATCAGACTAGAAATTAGGAGACTGTGAGTTCTAGCCCTGCCTTAGGCACAAAGACAGCTGGATGACCTTGGGCCAGCCTGTCTCTCTCAGCCCTAGGAAGAAGGCAAGGGGGAAGCCTATGCAGTAGGTTAAAGAAGAATTGCAGAGAAATAAAATTTTACAACAATATTTGAATGAATTAAAGTTTAAGATTTTTCAGAGGTAAAAGGAAGGAATATAAAGTTGGTTTATTTGATTAAGGTTAAAATGTTTTTATGACATTCTGGCAACCTTTTATGGCCTGTTTGCTGCAGAAATTGTTCTGGATTTGCTTATAGATAAGGGACAGATTGTGGGAAGAAGATATATCTGTTTGCAATCTTATAGGTGGTGAAGAGTTACCAAACTTGTTTATACTTCTTGTGATGAAGATTGGAAGTCACTTATTTTTATATTTCTTTTCTTTTTCTTTATTTCACCCTTACCTTTTTCTTTTCTTTCTGTTTTCTTTCTTTGCACTTTTTCTCTCTGAATTTAGTTTGTATTAGCTTTTATTACTGCAATTAAAATAAAAAAAAATCTATTATCTATCTATCTATCTATCTATCTGGAAGAAGGCAAGACCACTTTTGAAAAAGTTGCCAGGAAAACTTCAGGGACTTGTCCAGGCAGTCACAAGGAGTCAAGACTGACTTGAAGACACAAATATATATATACAGGTGAAACTCGAAAAATTAGAATATCATGCAAATGTTCATTTATGTCAGTATGGCAACTCAAAAGGTGAAACCAATATATGAGATAGACGCATTACATGCAAAGCGAGATATGTCAAGCCTTACTTTGGTATAATTGTGATGATTATGGCGTACAGCTTATGAAAACCCCAAATTCACAATCTCAGAAAATTAGAATATTACATGACATCAATAACACAAGGATTGGAAATAGAACAACATCGGACCTCTGCAAAGTATAAGCATGCATATGTACTCAGTACTTGGTTTGGGCCCCTTTGCAGCAATGACTGCCGCAATGCGGCGTGGCATGGATGCTATCAGCCTGTGGCACTGCTGAGGTGTTATGGAAGACCAGGATGCTTCAATAGCGGCCTTCAGCTCCGCTGCATTGTTCGGTCTCATGTCCCTCATCTTTCTCTTGGCAATGCCCCATAGATTCTCTATGGGGTTCAGGTCAGGCGAGTTTGCTGGCCAATCAAGCACAGTAATCCCATGGTCATTGAACCAGGTTTTGGTACTTTTGGCAGTGTGGGCAGGTGCCATGTCCTGCTGGAAAATGAAGTCAGCATCCCCATAAAGCTTGTCTGCGGAAGGAAGCATGAAGTGCTCCAAAATCTCCTGGTAGATGGCTGCGTTGACCCTGGACTTAATGAAGCACAGTGGACCAACACCAGCAGATGACATGGCTCCCCAAATCAACACAGACTGTGGAAACTTCACACTGGACTTCAAGCATCGTGCATTGTGTGCCTCTCCATTCTTCCTCCAGACTCTGGGTCCTTGGTTCCCAAGTGAGATGCAAAAGTTGCTCTCATCAGAAAAGAGGACTTTGGACCACTGGGCAACAGACCAGTTCTTTTTTTCTGTAGCCCAGGTAAGACGCTTCTGACATTGTTTGTTGTTCAGGAGCGGCTTGACAAGAGGAATACGACATTTGAAGCCCATGTCCAGGATCTGTCTATGTGTGGTGGCTCTTGATGCACTAACTCCAGCCTCAGTCCACTCCTTGTGAAAGTCCCCAACACTTTTGAATGGCCTTTTCCTGACAATCCTCTCCAGGCTGCGGTCATCCCTGCTGCTTGTGCACCTTTTTCTACCACACTTTTCCCTTCCACATAACCTTCTATTGATGTGCTTTGATACAGCACTTTGGGAACATCCAACTTCTTTTGCAATTACCTTTTGGGGCTTTCCCTCCTTATGGAGGGTGTCAATTATGGTTTTCTGCACAACTGTCAGGTCAGCAGTCTTTCCCATGCTTGTGATTCCTACTGAACCAGCCTGAGAGAGCATTTAAAGGCTCAGGAACCCTTTGCAGGTGTTATGGATTCATTAGCTGCTTAGAGTGGGACACTTTGAGCCTAGAATATTGAACCTTTTCACACTATTCTAATTTTCTGAGATTGTGAATTTGGGGTTTTCATAAGCTGTACGCCATAATCATCACAATTATACCAAAGTAAGGCTTGACTTATCTCGCTTTGCATGTAATGCGTCTATCTCATATATTGGTTTCACCTTTTGAGTTGCCATACTGACATAAATGAACATTTGCACGATATTCTAATTTTTCGAGTTTCACCTGTATATTTATTCTTGTTCATGTGTTCTAATTCCCCCATCTTCTCTTGTAAACTTCTAGCATTGGCATAGAAACATCAATATACTATATTCTTTTTTCAACTTTTGCAGGCATGACCTTCAATATTTCATTGTCTCATTTGTTTTCTGATTGACATGATTATCCATTAACCCACTTCAACTTTAGTGCTATCCATTATAATATTTGCTAGAATATTGACACCCTTCCAAAAGTGATACATCCAGCACCTTTCTATTTTGCCATAGAGATCAGCTTAAAAGCTGGTCTGCTATCTTTTTTCTTTTTTTAATGTTTGTATGTTCTACTTCAATGCAAGTGGAAACAATCTCCTTAGCGCAGTTTTAGCTTGTCCTCCAAAGTTCTCCAGTGACTAAACAAATCTAAATCCACCTGCCGTTGAGCTCTCACTCTCTGGCTTGGCAACTCTGGACTTCAATCTGTGACAGAGGAGTTGAGCAAAAATGTCAAGGTAGTGATTGTGATTATGAGATCAAAGCCCTGCTCCTTTGTTCATGTGTCACTAACACATGCATATACAAAGAGGCAGGGAATGTTTTACATCCCTCCTCCTGCAGAGGTCATAGATATGCTACCTGTGGATTTGGGTTCCAGGACGGGCTGACTGTAATGGTGTGTGGGAAAGACCGTGGAAGACTGGGCAAAGAGATGCTGCCAAGCGAATGGTCAGATGAGAGACAGGATAGCCTGCAGTTGGATGGTGGGCAGGACAAGAGGCTTAGAAGAAACCTGCAAGATTGATGTTGGACTCAGAGGTAAACCAGATAGGAATCACAACCAGATGAGCTAATTCTACTTTCTTGTAAAGCTACATTGACAGAATCATGCAAATCTGAAAGTACAATCCCCCCCCCATCTCTTTTACAGCCCAAAAAACTAGGGAGGGTCTCTACTGAGCCTCTTGCCCTTCCCACTATCTGGCTGCAAGATATGCTGTCTCTTATCCGACTGTTCCCTTGGCAGCGTCTCTTTGCCCAGTCTCCCAAGGTTTTCCCACATACCATTATGCTGACTATAATTTTGTAACTCTAACCTTTAACTCCAACCCCAACCTGAACCGTAACCTTAAAGTTCTGAATAGTATCAGTGTGGGAACTGATCAGTTTGCTTACTAACCCATTTAACATCACCACAGTAAACAGATTTTTTTTTTTCTTTCTTACAGAACATTTGTCCTTTTCTTCTTAAGGAACCCCTGATAAAAATTCCAAAGAATTTTAGAGCTCCCAGCATATAGTCTGAAAGCTACTGTAGTAGATCAAACATATATCTGAAAGCCGCTGTAGTACATCGAATATTCTTTTCTCATCATCATAAAGAGTAAAAATTAGACAATGTGCACTTTATGCTAACATTCTCATTGTGTAGCTGCCACAATTGGCAGGAGATGGTAGAAAAGTCAAGGTGTGGACATGCTAATGTGATTGAAGCCTCACCCTTTTTATGCAAGCATTTATGTCGCTCTCACTAACAAGGTTGGGCCTTCAATTATGCTGCCATGACTATCACCTTGACTTTTTTACCCATGCTGTGGACTCTGCTGAACAACCTTCCTTAGATAAGAACATCTGATGAGTTGTCTTAAACAGACACACACCCAAAGAGAGAGAAACAATGTAAAAACTCTTTCAGTAAATCACATGGAAGTGATGTCTTGCATTGGAATAACTGTGGCATTGGGATGCTTCTCTGCACAGTGACCCACAATATTTCTCCTTTCTGATATTCTACCAGTTGCTCAATATTGTGCTGATTGCTTTATGTAGTTCCTATTTCAGGCATTGGATTCTCTCCCAGCCCTTTCTTTTTTTAAAGTAGACCTGAATTGATTCCTTTCATAAGTTCAGGCTTAGCAAAAGGGGGCTGCTTCTATTTGATTGTTAAAGCATTCTGGATGAGATCCTTTCAAGGTCATAAAGAATCAGTGACTGTGCTACTTCAATCTAAAAGGTGACTGCCCAAATAATATTTCTTACTTTTCAATGATAGTTTCATTTCTCTCTGTCAGCATTTGAATAAGCACCCTTTTCATTTCCAGCAGCTTCAAGATGTTACCCCTCATATCACTGTTACCTACCTAAATTGCTTGTATGCCATCATCTGGTTAAGTGATCCACAAGACCATCTGTCTTCTGCTGCTATTCATTGGAAGTGCCAAAACCAAGTTCCTGGGATAATATGTTGTACTTATGAGATTATGAACGCACGAGGAAAAAAGGCCCAAGACCCAGACAGGAAGCTAGAGAAATACACTGGCAAATAAAGAAGAAACTCTTGCACCTTTTGCTATTATTTTTACACACGCATGTGTGTGTGTGTGTGTGTGTGTGTGTATATGTATATGTATGTATGTATGTATATGTATGTATGTATATGTATGTATGTATGTATGTATGTATATATATATCCTCTCTCACCCCGATTGGTGGCCTGTGTCTTCCTCAATATTGGGTTCTCTACCAGAGACTTGGGAGTTTGAGGGTTCTGCACAGTATTTTAGCTGTTCCTAGCACTGCACTCTTCTGGACAGAGAACTCTGAGGTGTTCCTGGGATCTGTTGGAGCCACTCTCTCAGCTTAGGAGTCACAGCCCCAGCTCCCACTGGGACCACTTTGGCCTTTTCTTTCTACACCTTCTCTACTTCCCTCTTCAGGGGAAGTACACAATGCCAGCTACTTGGTTGTGCTGTTCAGTGTATGCTGTTCCTGCCTGCGTCTTACACCCTGCCACTATGTATGTGTTGGACTGTCTCTAAGGACTCTCTCTGCACAGTCTGCACCTTAGCCCTATCTAATGTGGTAGATACCTGCTTCTATAGATCTGGTGCTTAGTGCCTGTTCTTGTGCTGCTTTGATCAGTGCCTCAGTGCTGTCTTTTAGTTCAGCCCTTTCCAGCCACTTGTAGGATTTCCCAGCGTCAGCCACCTCAGCTATCTGTCAATGGTACATCCCATTCAGGGTCTTGTCTTGCAATGGCACCTCCTGTGCCTGAACTTCCTCCCATGTCTGCTGCTGCTTCAGGCATTTTCTCAGCAGCTAATCTTTGGGTGCCATCTTACTGATGTACTCCTGGATGCTCTGGGTTTCATCCAGGACAGTAGCTTTGGCACTCACCAGACCCCGCCCACCCTCATTCTGGCTGGTGTACAGTCTCTGGGTGTTGGACCTGGGGTGGAAACCTCCATATGTTGTAAGGAGCTTCCAGGTCTTCACATCAGCAGCCTCAATGTCCTCCTTTGGCCAGCTCACTATACCAGCAGGGTATCTGATGACTGGCAGGGCATACATGTTGATGACATGGATCTTGTTCTTCCCATTGAGCTGGCTCTTCAGGACCTGTCTTACCCTTTGGTGATACTTGGATGTTGCTGTCTTCCTTGCCTCCTCATTGTGGTTCCCATGTGACTGTGTGATATGAAGGCACTTGTAGCTAGTCTGTATGTCTGCTATGTGGCCCACTGGTAGTTCCACTCCATCAGTCTTAACTACCTTCCCTTTCTTTACTACCATCTGGCCATACTTCTCCAGTCCAAATGACATCCCAATGTCCTCAGTGTAGTGTCACTATAGTGTTGATTCGTGTCAGGTGGATCAATGAGTCGAAGTCTTGTTCACTCTTAGCATACAGCTTGATGTCATCCATGTCACTTCTACACTGATTTTTAGTGAGCCACTTTAGTAAGATGGATGGCATATATAAATTTGATAGAGAGAGGGGGGAGAGAGAGGGAGAGAGAGGGAAAGAGGAGGTGACTGACAGTAGTTTCACTCCTGAACTTGTATCCTTATCTAGTTCTTGTGATTATCTGGCTAAAAGGGTTCAAGCCTATGCAGTGACAGTGCACTCTTCTGGACAGAGAGCTCTGAGGTGTTCCTGGGATCTGCTGGAGCCACTCTTCCAGCTTAGAAGTCACAGCCCCAGGTGTTCCTACCACCACTGAGACCACTTTCGACTTTTCTTTCCACATCCTCTCTAGTTCCCTCTTCAGGCCCTGGTACTTGCTCCACTTCATGGCCATTTGTGCAAGCTGTCTTGAGTTGACTTCCAGTGTTGTTTTCCACAGTCCCATTGAGTTCTTGAGGAAAGTTCTTAGTGTCCTGTTGAGTTTGTATAACACCAGGCATTCATAGTTCCATGTGTGTCATGGGCTTTCCTGTAGTCAGTCCAGGCTGTGCTCAGATTGGTCTGCCTAGACCTTGAGTCTCAGGCAACTGCTTAATCGATGAGCAACTGGTGTTTTGAGCCTCTGGTATTATTCCCAATGCCTTCTGAGCTGTGCTTATGTACTGGCCTATATAGTCCTGTAGCTTGGCAGCTATGATGCCTAATAGGGGTTTCCATGTTGTGGGAAGGCAGGTTTCTGGCCCATGGTTGGATGGTGCTGTTCCCTTGTGGGGGGGGGGGGGGAGTTCATGATCTACACTGTCCTTCCTTGTGTTAGCCAGTCTGAGTAGGAGCCTGCTGCTAGCAGCTGGTTCATCTCTGCTGCTAAGCATTCATGCACTGCTGTTAGTTTCTTTAGCTAGCAGGTATGGACCATGACCAGGCCAGATGCTGTTCAACTCTTCACGTTCTTGACCCACTGTTGGATGTCTGCTACTGTGATGGTGACTGGTTCCTGTTCTGGAGATTGCTGTGGTCTGCTTTCAGTTCCTGCAGTCACTTTGCACTGGTGTTATGTGTCTTCTCTTTCTCCCATATTTTCTTCCAGCATTGTTGAGTTTCTGCTGTTGGTGGCTCTGCTGTTACTGTGTTGTTGCACTGCCGTTGGGAGTACATCTTGAATGCTTCTTTGGAGAACAGGGTATGTATCTTCTCTCGTGCATCTCCTTAGCTTGGCAGCCAGTGCTATGAGCCTTTGTTTAGCAGCCTCTATGGCTTCAGATGGAGTCAGACCCTTGTATTTTTTAAGTAGCCAAGTCTTATCTTTAATCTCCAGACCCTTCTGTAGTTCCACCAGCTGACTAACTTCTCTCTGAGTTGATATTGATCTTAGCCTCCAACCTCATTTTCAGGGGGAGGGGGGCATGTACTACTGTTATTCTTGTAGCCAAGCATCTCCAGAATTACAGTGGCTGTAGTGTATACTAGTTCATTGATTTGAGTTATGGTGGTAGTAGGGATTGTCATGAGGGCTCTAATGGCATCTTCTAGCATACTATCTGATGGTACTTCTCCATTGAGCCTTGGTAATCAGTCTCAAGGGTTGACTGTAGCTAGTTAATCCATGATCTTATGCCTCATATCAGCTGCTGTGCTCTGTAATGGAGGGGATAGCAGTGACATTCCAGCTTCAGGTGTTGGCTGCACATCCAGTTGTTCTTCCAGGTCTGCTTGAGTCTGTGTTGTAATGTGGAGTTGGTCTATCTCAAGTTGTGTGAGCAGCTTCCTCTTCACTATGTTGAAGTGTTAGGTAACTAGCTGTTTCTCAGTTAATGTGAGGTAGGTCTTCTGTCCATCCATAGTTCCCTCATATGTTTCATATATCCCGTCTCATTAGGTCTACTGTTGTAGTAGCACTCCATTAATCCCAGTTTCTCTTGCCTCATCCATGTATGGTTTGTCCCAATAGCCCATTTATTGTTAGATTGTCCTGGTTCTCCAACATTTGGCATGGACCTTGTTAATCCGGGTGATGTCTCAACCAGCATGATTCAGTGTCACTCTCATACCTGAGATAGGCAGGTGAAGCTTTAAGGGGTCTTTGTCCAAGGATCCCTACTGGTAAGGTAAGTACCAGGTGGGATTCAAACCCTGGTCTCCCACGTCAAAGTTGGCACCCTAACCACTATGCTATCTAGCTACTAGCCACTACATACATACATATATTACACACACACATACACACATATACACACATACATACATACACCCCCCAGGACAAAAGTGCAGAAATGTTACAGTGTGTGTATGTACAGGTATAATATAAATAGAATGGAAGCTGGAAAATTAGTGAAATACAGTCATTCCTGGGTACAAACTTTACAGAAAGGACAAGAATGTGGGAGGTGCTATTCTTTATAACAAACAGCATATAAAATTGAACATACAAGAAATCACTAGAAAAACAGACTCCTTCATGGAATTACTAAGGATGGAAATAACTGGCTACAAATGTAAATTAGTTCTAGGTTGTCCATCTGATCAAGCTACTGAAGATGATATTGAGATGTTAAAAGTAATCAGGAAGTATGCAACATAGAAGTTACTGTATTAATAGGGGACTTTAATCATTCTTACACAACTTTGGTAGATTCATGCTCAGGCCATAACAAAGAAATCAAACTTCTAGATAACCTAAATTACTCCAATAATTATTTCAATTATTACTTGGAACAATTGGTCTTGTAGCCATTCAGAGAAGAGGCCAACTCTAAACTTAATTCTTAATAACCACCATGATCTGATATGAGATGTAACTACTATGGAACCAATAGGAAACAGTGACCATAATTATGTTATGTTTAATAGACTATATAGGCAAATAAAGAACTATAGACAGGACTAACACAGACACATTTGCCTACAACAGGAGAGACATATAATGGATTGCTAATTGATAAAAAAAAAAGTTAGGAATAAATTGCTAATTTTCTCAGTGGAGGAAAGTAAGAAGTGGAGTCCCTCAGGGATACTTCCTGGGAACAGTACTTTCTAACTTGTATATATATTCCTGAATCATCAATAAGAAGTGAACTGGCCACATTTAAAGAAAATACTAAAGTATTGATGAACTTTGAAGAAGTAGGATAGGAAGAAAATGGACACTTTTGAACAAAAGACTCCTGAGAATACTGTGGACAGCCAAGAAAACAAACCACTGGATCATTGAATAAATCAACCCAGATTTCTCACTCAAGGCACAAATGACCAGGCTCAAATTATCCTACTTCAAACACATTATACAAATACCTTAATATATATAATTCTCTGGAGGTGCTTTAATGCTGGGAAAGGTGGAAGGAAAGAGAAGAAGAGGATGACCAGCAGATAGAATCATTTACAGTGGCAATGAGGCAGTGTTGGAAGACCTGAAGGAACAGATCACCATGGAGCAAATAGATACAGATACAGATACAGTTATAGATATAGGTAGATATAGGTATAGGTATAGATATAGATATAGTCACTAAGAGTCAACAATAACTTGATGGCACATAATCAGTCAATCAAAATATTGAAGGTGATAAAAACAGGTGTTCTAAAAGGATCTTTTTAAATTTGGTGAATGGTCCACAAATGGCAGTCAGAGATGGGATATAACTAACCAGGAAAACAATCTTGAAGTCATAACTAATGCCAATTCAGTATGTGGTAGCTGGGAAAAAGGTAAGTGTTATGCTAGGGTTCTTTAGAAATGGGATTTAACGAGAGTAATTTAAAAATGGTAATATCTTTATACCAATCCATGGTGTACCCACATTTGTTTTGTATAATTTGGGTCACCACACCTGAAATATTATATAGTAGATCTGGAAAAAGGGCAGAAAAGGGCAATCAAAATTATTGTGGTGGAGGTGGGGGATTGTTCTCCGTGTCTGTTCTTATCACTGGTTTTATGATGAATTTGTAGTTGTCATATGAGTATGTAATATTTAATAGATGTATAAACAGTTGGATATACAGATACAAAAAGGGGTAGCCAACTTCAGGCATTCATAGCTTTCTTAATTTAAGAACATAAAATTAGTGTTTTGGGCCACCCTGACTACTGGTCCATTTAGATTTGCTTAGGGCTACCAAATTAGGGCTGCTGAAGTAGATAACAGGAACAACTTGGATGTTTTCAATAACTCTTTGATGCCCCTTAGTGGTTGTCTGGATTTTTGCAGCCCAATTAGCCCAATACTATGGCTGGTTCAACTAGAATCTCAAAGAGCATAGATTACATCAGATCTTCCCTTCCAAGATTTAGAGAGAGAAGCTGTCTATTTCTGACATCTCAGTATTCAAGGATGGTTGGGCTGGGAAGATCTGTGACTCTGACAGTTCCCAAGCTCTCAAAACCCTTAAAGCAGTCCCGGGACTGTTCCAAATACATTCCTTCTCGGTATAAAGCAAATAACTCTGTTCTCATTTCTGCTCTGCAGCTGGATTTAAGGAATCTTGACAGCCTCAGATTTTGGAACCATCTGAGACTAGGATTTGGACTGCCATGCACAAGTGATGAAACAGATCTTCTATACCTTTAACTATTTGGAAGATGGAGTTTTGACAAGTACAGCTTATTATGCAGACACGAAGGAGGAGAAAAACCTTTCTTATGCACCCATTAAAAATGCAGGAGCATTATATTTGTCATCCGACATAGCCCTGCTTATGTTCCAATATTTTCTAATTAGGTAGAATATTCTGCATATCTTTGTTTCAATCCTACTTCTCGCCATCAAACAATTTTCCTATAAATTTCCTGCTGACACTATGCAATATTGTGCCTGGCGTGAGACAGGAAGTCATTCTCTCCAAGGCAGTACAACAATTTTGTTTAATTGAGCTTTGGCAATAATGAAAACATTTGTCTCTTTACAACAACTCCAACTGACTTTGATTAAAGATATTAATAAACTTCAAAAGGGTAAATCTCATTTCCCATTTGGAATGGAGAGCAATGTTCCACTGCAATAAAGTGATTAGCTTAGAGTTGTTGGCAGGGTGACTTTATCCAGGCTTCTCAGATGCTGTTTATATTGACCCAAGTGCATCTGGAAGCATTGCTGAGGTTAATCCTGTGATGCTGTGCAGTGTGTTTGCTAAGTGATATCTAGGATAAATAGTGCTTGATCTTAGTCTCCTCAGAACAGTCAGAGTGATTGTAGCATGTCCCTAATATATAAAAATGCTTGAGCTTCACTGACTTACTGACTCTCTAATTTATTGGTAGGCTCCTTCAGCTACTAACAGAGGGTGGAAAACATTTATAAAGTTAAGTCACAGGGTTAGCTGAAGACAAATGTCTAAAAAAATCACTGCCTTTGGTATGGAATAGCGCAAACACATATCATTGAGATTGTATTATTCTAAGTGTTTCGCAAAAGAAAAGAAGCAGGAATTAGCTAAAGTTAAATCCTGAGAGGAGGAAGTAAAGAATTACTAAATCTTGAGAGGGAGATTTATAGTTTCTGCTAAAGATAAACTCAAGAAGTTTTATTCTTCCAAAACAGAATTTTGATTATATTGTATAGGGAAATGATACTGGGAAAGGGGAAAGAAATCTAACAAACAAATTAAGCAGTACAATATTGTCTCTTTTATTCATGATGCAAATGAATAAGTGTGTGTGTGTGTGTGTGTGTGTGTGTGTGTGTATTCATTCTACCTCTATTAATCAGTAGGGTTTTTTTTTTTAAAAAGAAATCCAAATTGTATAGTTCCAATTTCTCCAATGATAAAATGCTCCTTTCTACAGAATATTAGATTCCCAGAACTGTAGCAGCACCAGATTACAAACCACATTTCACCCCTTTCTCTTCTGGAAATTATGAGTATATTTCAATCTATCAAACTGGAAATAGAACTGAAAGAGTTCTAGTTGTTGATAGAAAAAGCATATTGATTTCTTATCTATTTTATTGAAGGCAATTGGTTTGTTTGTTTGTTAGTTTAAGCTCTTAATGTCTAATTTCAATAAGGCTTATATTACAGTCCTTCCCAAATCAGGTTAGGTTCCTACTGTGTATTCCAATTATAAACTTAATTCCTTGATAAATGTAGGTGCCAAGGATTTAACAGCTACCTTGGCCAGTAGATTACATCCTGTATTTCCAATCATTGTACATTCAATTCAGGGTGAATTTATATGAGGCCAGCAAAATTCTGATAATGATAAGTTTTTAAATTGTAGCAATTGTTTTAACTCAGAGTAGACTGAATCTAGAATCCCCTTTTCATTAGATTCTGAAAAAGAATTATACATTATTTCTTGAAAGCTTTTGAAGCAGGTTTTGAGCTATTATGAATTTCTACAAATTTATATTTTGATTAGACGTGGTATATTTAGTTCCCAAATCATGTCTTTATCAATAGTACGTTTTCTCCTTAAAAAAAGGAAAAAAAAATCATGCCACATGTCAGTGATGCCTCTTATTCCTATTCTTTTTAATTAAGTTTTAGGATCTTTTGCTTAAGCCATTGGAAATTCCCAAAACATTAAAGGGATTGCAGAGTTCTGTTGTATATGGATTTATGCATAAAACACAAACTTCCATTACTAATGTTATATCATTAGTATGTGAGTTTGAAATTCTGTCTGGGTACCCTATAAATTGGAATAAATTGGATATGATAATATTGGGTGTCAATAGTAATTCTGATACATTTAACAACTGAGGTTTTAGGTTGTGTTCTGATTATTTATCTTTACATAAAGTTTCCCAAGACACTATTTTTACAGATAAATTTGAATGTATTCTGTTTTGGCAGAAATGAAACAAGATCTAGACAGATGATTTAAAGTTCTTTTTACTATACTGGATAACATAACTATTATTAAGGAAAAAAAGAGTTCTTACTACTTTTATTTTTCATATTATTTTACAGAATTTATATACCATTCATTAAATTACTTTGGTAGGGTCATCCTTCCAGATTTTCAAAACTTGAATTACACTTACCTGCTTGGAAAGGTGGCATCCACAGGATTATTAGCATGACTTTAGCTAACTGTATGCATCAAGAAGTCATCAAGATATGAAAATCTGTGTATTCATCATGTGTAAGGAATGGACAAAAGAATTATTACACAGCACTAGAAGAAGAAACCTACATATAATTTGCATTAGTGGTTTGTTGATGTGTGTTGCATGTCAGCATTTTAAATAGGCATTTTTTCCCACCAAACATAACACACACAGGTTTTTATGACTTTCCTTAAACTACATAGTTAATATAAATTCTCTAAAGAAAGGCATTTATGATATTATTTTTCTCATAGCATATTCTTTATTAAATAGATTTATCTGATACACACTCTTTTTAAAAACATAACTATTCCTCTTGATATATGACTTTCAGAATTGCACTTTCTTTTTCAGACACAATTGTCACAAACGAAGGTGGGCTTTTGTATGTCTCTCTGTATGCATCTGTGTTCACAGAAGCATGGTCAGAGAAAAATGGCCACTCAGAAATTCTGTTTAATGCCATCACATGTATCATAGCACATGTCCAATTTCAGCAGGTGTTGAAAATCTTTTCCCACAAAAATCCATAATGGATTTAATTTTTGTCCCTAACTTCAAGACAGCCTTACAAAAGTAATGAGGAAATTTATATGGCCAGTGCAATAAGGAAAAGTGTGCATTTTCCCCCCTTCTTCTTAGCATTTTTCCCACAGGTGCAGGGTCTCTCTCTCTCCCTCCCTCCCTCCCTCCCTCCCTCTCTCTCTCTCTCTCTCTTTCTCCCTTTTTTCAGATCAACCAAATGGTGATCCCTTGGTTGTGACAGGAATTGACTAACTGCCTTGTCACCCAAGCCTGATGTCATGGGCTGAGAGAGAGTGACTGGCCCAAAGTCACCCAGCCAGCTTTCATGCCTGAGGCGGGACTAGAATTCACAGTCTCCTGGTTTCTAGCCTAGAGCCTTAACCATTAGATCAAACTGGCTCTCTCATTGTTTTACAAATAATGGATTTAAATAGGTGGAATTTCCTGTGGCAATAAGGAACATGCTAGCAATAAGACTATCTGAAGGGCTGTTAGAAATGTAGCTTAATTTATACTAACAATCCTCATATAGAACAAGAAAGCTTTTCCAGTGCCTGCTAAGCAATGAAATGCAAACTGTATTTACAAATCAGTTTGTCTGTCTAATTAACATTCTATTAAAATTAATTCAATTCTAATTCAAAAAGTTTAAAGCATAACAATATTAAGACCTTAATTCTCCACTGGCTTAACCTCATCCCCCAAATGTCATGATAAATGACATTTACAACACTTGTTAAGTGTCCAAAGGGAGATCTATAATTACAAGTTAACAGCTCTCTGGTATACTGATAAACTCAAAAAGATTCTTGTGACTAGAAACTCTGGTGAGTTATAATGGAAAATGTGATTTCTGAAGTATTCAGGGCATATACACAATTCAGTGCCTAGTCACACATCCATACAGAAGGGAGATTTCCATTTGAATTTGTATTTTGAAACACATCACCCCCAAAAATTGAGTGTAAATTAGACCTAGAGAGAAATGTTCATTTGACCAAAAATTTGTAAAATTGACCCAGTGATGGAGAAAAAGTTTTATGGAATGTGACCTCTTGCCACCTTTGATTCATTGATTCTTAAGCAAATTTAGTTGAAAATATCTTTACATTATATTGAAAGTATCAGCTAATCAGACAAAAATCAAGCAATTTAAACATTTCATTTAATTCATTGGGAAACATTTCTGATTAGATACCAATAACTCTGCAGAAAAGTAGACATTTTCTGGTAACTTTATGGACACATCCATGTTGTTGACTTGGCAGCTATACAGAAGTGGTTTGCCACTATCATCTTCTTCTTCCTCCTCTTCCTCCTCTTCCTCCTCTTCCTCCTCTTCTTCCTCTTCTTCCTCTTCTTCCTCCTCCTCCACCTCTTCTTCTTCTTCTTCTTCTTCTTCTTCTTCTTCTTCTTCTTCTTCTTCTTCTTCTTCTTCTTCTTCTTCTTCTTCTTCTTCTTCTTCTTCTTCTTCTCAGTCTAGCCTGTAATGATGGGATTTCTTAGAAGTCCCCCACCCATTAACCAGGCTTGATCCTGCTAAGCTTCTCAGCCCAGATATGGCTGGTCAAGTACTTCTGCTATCTACTGAAAGTGACACACATAGGACTGTACACTACAGTTAAACTGTGATTCCATCAAGCCATACCAAGTCCATCTTCAAAATAAATGTACAGCATAGGATGAATTTAAAACCTTTTGGAATTTGTTTGTTTATAACAAATGTTTTTATCAAGACTTTCTTATTTTTGTCTCCATTTTATGGGGAGGAAAACAATTAGAAATGGAAACATTTCATCTGAATCCTGAGTGAAAGTGTTTGAAATTATGACTGTCGTTTTCAACTAGCTTGAGCACCACCAAGAACAAAACTGTCATTCAAACTAAAATTCAGATTTGAATCCAAATGCAATTCTTATTTTTGCATAGTATTCCTTCTCCAACACATGATGCATTTGTGAAAGCATGTTTCTTTGTGGGGGTCTCCTTATGAGGTTCAGATAAATAGTGAGTAATAAAGGACTCAATTGTTTCATACTTTGCAGTATGAAACAAATAGTGTTTAACTTTTACAAAGCCACTGCTATTGATATGAGCTTGAGAACAGCAATGAGAAAACTCAGTGAAGTTTCTCCCAAAACAAAAAAATATATTACAATTAGAACTATGCATTCTTTGACAATGGTTGGAAAAAAAGTATGTTGGAATTTGTGTAGCTTCAATACTTTTCTGCTACTAGTAAAAACAGACCTCTCATTTTTCAGGCTTCCTGCAACCCTAAAAAAATGGCTGATTTAAAGAGTCCATTAATACAGTTTTTAAAACAGCTGCATCTTTTCTTCAAGCTCTTACAGATGCTTGAAAAAAGACATGGTTACTTTAATAAATAACAGAGAAAAGCTGCACTCAGGGAATTTCCAAAGCCGATCTTCCAAATGATTTTTGAAGCATGCACAACCTTAATTATCCAAATTATGAATAGTATCATTGCACTGTATAAATAACATTCAAAAGAAAAGAAATAACATTTAATCATATGAACATGCTCAAAATCAGACTGTGGGGTTAGCAAGATGCTAGAAAATAAAATACATGGCTTTGAATGCTTCCAGGTCTGTTTGAATCCAACAGGCCTGCTTATTTTGCTAAGTGATCCTTTGTCACCTGCTTTCTTCTCTCTTCTCCAGATTCTGGAACTCTTATTTCCACCTTTGTCCTTGACAGGGAGAGAAGCTTACCCAAGACTCTGAGAACATTTGTCACTACTGCCACTGCAACCCTTGTGTGCCCTCATCTCAGCCACAAATTTAAGTCCTTAGGCTTTAGAACAAAAAGCTGGAGAACAAATTAAAAAAGAGAAGTTTAACCTTTTTTGCCTCCAAGGAAAGCAAGAGCCCACAACCTTTTTGTTTTCTTTGTCTTTTCCCAAAGACCACACTTGGCCATTGAGTTGTATGCTGAGAGTTGCATACCAAAAAGCAGATGGCCTTAGAAAAAGAAGTGGGCAGGAGGAAATGGGCAGGAGTCATTAAATAAAATGACTACATTTTATTTAATTCAGTGTACACACAATGAAATGCAACCAAATAATAATAATAATAATAATAATAATAATAATAATAATTATTATTATTATTATTATTATTATAAATTTATTGGCCATCCACCTTCAGTGGACTCTAATATGGACTTGAATATGATTAGCAACATATATACACTACCTTTTCCTTTTGTCCCATGAAAAAAAATAACCCTTTGGGAACAGCTTTTTGAGAGCTTGACATGGAAACGAGAAGACACAGATCTGAGACAATATGTATGAAAGGAAGGATGGTGAAGCTGTCACATGGGGAACAAAATGGCAATTTTGTTAATCATAACTATATCTAATAATAATTAATACCTATATAGTTATGAAACAGAAAAAATGTAAGGACAACCAAGTTTATGATATATTAATTTTAAGTGTATAGCTATTTAGCATTTTTCCTAGATAGATCCCTAGTGGTTTCATTAAAAAAGATGAAACCAGCAGTAAAAGGGAACAAGCCAAAGTTCAGAACAAAACAACAGATTTTTTTTAAAAGTGTTCTTATATTCAAAGTGTTGTGGCTTATTGCTCGTTTAAGAATCTTGTCAATTTTCCATGTTCATTTCCTTTTCCAGTAATTATTCAATGATGGGAAAACAAAATGCATAACACCTCTCTGCTTCCAAAAGTATTCCAGTTCATATCAGATGAAATGTCCAGACACATTAAATGACTAAAACTTACTTTGGAATCACCCTAACTTAAGTCAATGAATGTAGCAACTTCTGTTGTTAGATTCCTGTTCAAATAAATGAATGGAAAAACCAGGATATTTTTTTTTAAAAAAGTTTCTATATTTGTGTGTATGTACTTTTCTGGCTTAAAACACATATAATATATGGACTTGTTGTATTGTAATGTTTGCTATATATTAGTAAAATGAAATCTCTCTGTGACATTTAACCTAAAATGACCCATTCCCACATGCACATCCTCAGTGTTGGCATTACACAGGGATCACCATGTATGTAGGAAGTAGCTTTCCATATCAAGCCTGTAGTATTTAGTCAAACAAAAAATCTAATTCTTATTATGCTATATCTGCTATGGAGTAAAACATATCTATTCAGTAATAACTATTTGTAGGAAGATAGAAAATCATTTAAAAAAAAAAGAGTGTTACTAAAAATATTTGCCCAAAGCTATTAAGCTTTTTCTGATTTATTAATCATAAGTGAATAGCAATATGCTATGTAATGTAGATTTATTTAACATTTCTCCTCCAAATTATTTTTATATAGAACAGGTAAAAAAGTAATTATTCTAATTAGGAAAAAAATCCACCAATGGTTTAATTCATCGTCCAACAAATCAATATTTAATTAACAATGTGTCAAAATCAAAATATGTGGCATTAGTTGCCCTCTGGATAGGTATGTAGGGTAGTAATAGCATTTTTCACTTTTTAGTAAAGGCACTGTCTTGTAGCAAACCTAAACTAAAAACTAAAAATGCATCAATATCTGAAATTCAGTATCAGCTCCCCCTCCCTACCAGATTTAAACCATGAAGCAAGTATTTGACAAAGAATCATTAATTTATGAATAAACATGATTTCCCACAAGCCAGCAATAGGATAAAGGCAAGTATCATATCATTATAGAACAACTTTCTTTACCTCTTTCTCACTGGTTGATCACATCCTTTCTTTAAGCCTCCAACCAATCATGCAGCTAATTCAAGCTTTTTATTGTCTGTCAACCAATTGGAGTGGGGAGGGGAGGTTGCTAACCGCTTCAGCCCATCTCTATGTGTCAGTATTTAATGGGCTGTAACACTATTAGACCAAACAGTTGGTTCAATCCTCCATTCTATCCAATGGGCCAGTAACATGAAATTGACAGGTATCTCAGTCCTTTAATTCTTAGTGCTCTAGTATGCTTATCAGCATACAGTAGCTCTAACTCTCCCAGATGGCACATTACCTCCACCAAGGAGGGAATCAAAATACAATGACCCAAATTAATGCAGTCCTTCTGAACTCAGTCATGTAGATTGGGTCCTCACACAGCCCTTTATTGAAACAGAGAGATAGGATAGCCACTTTGAAGAGGAAGAGGCAAGTGAACTGTTGGAGAAATTGATAAATGTTTTAAACTCCAAATATAGTCCAAATATAGTAGAGGTGTACATAACATTGGAAAAGTTCTTGTTGAAATGTACAGAATAACAGAAAAATGGAACAGGTGGATAGAAGATGTAAAAATCTACACAAATCTTACAGTATGTAGCCCCGTTCCCTCCAGATTATAGCTCCCATCAGATAGAGAGTTGTGATACAACAACATCTTAAAGAACTGGTTGGGGCTGGCTCATTTGTTCATCTTCGTTTTACAGTTAATACAAACACACACACACACACACACAATATCCTCTCAGATAATGTAAAATAGGAAGGTAGTGGATGAATTGGAAACTTACTATATTTGTAGTAAATCTATACTAAGTAGTGATAATGTCTTCCTAGACTGTCCCCTTTGTTGTAAAGGATCACAGCCATGGAAATTCTCAAACAAAACTAAATGAATTCCATCACAACCTGCATATTAACTTTTTTTTTTAAGTAGGAAAAGGAAGGATTACAGTTGGAGAAGGATAAGATGTTCAATGAAGTAATGAATTGATGTATTCAACAATGCCCCAATTCTTCACAAACTCTTTTAAGAACATTTGTTCCAGTTCTTTTCATGTTTTATAGCAATGTACAAATCAATCACTGTTCCTTGTAGAGACAAAGTTCTATTCTAGGTACGCTGTGCAATTACAGCTGTTTGCCACTTTTTTCCCCTCATAAACACACAGATGTTGCAAGCAGAGATTGTAGGCCTTTTCTATAATTGCAGATTTTAAATGCCTGAAGTGAGTACTTCTTGAGTTTTGTGAAGTTAAAATGTCTAGCAGATAAAAATCTTCACAAAATAAAATGAGCACAGAATGTTCAATGTTCTTTTACCTTTATGCAGCTTTATACTGTGATCATCCTTAGTTAACTATGCAAAGTTTTCATCACCACACCTCAAAGGAATATTCCAGAGCAAGGGGGGGGGGGGACCCAGAAAAGTGCAACCAAAAGGCTGAAGCAGCTCTCTGATAAGAAAAAGATGTTTAGTTTGCAGAGGTAAAAACCAGCTCCTGCAATACCTTCCCATTGGCCATGCAGGTGGGTTTTATGGTAGATGGGTTTTTATGGCAGTTGAAGTCCCAATCACTTGGAGGCATAAGATTTCAAGAAGGGTCCATCAGGTCTTTTGAAAATTGTTTAAAATCCATCTTCTGAAAATTGAGCCTTATTTCATTGTATTATAACCGTTCGTTGGAGATAGTCGTTTTACACAGAAGAAAGAACATGGGGAGATCAGTTGAAATATGTCTAGCTATTTGTGGAGTATAATCAGATGTAACCTAACATCACAGAGGGACATGTGCAATTACTCTCTTTTCCATCCAGTAATGGGTACCTCTGAGATATGTGCTTCAAGCATACAAAGGACACTAAAACTGAGTATTCATTTATCATACAATACAGGCATTCGTTTTCAGAAATACACCTCTTTTTAATGTAGTACAGAAAGTGTTCTATGAGGTCATGGATTCTATGATCCTTGAGGCGTCTCTGCCTCTCCCCTCTCCCCTCTCCCCACCCCCACTCTTTTTTATTCTGCTATTGGAATTAGACTTGGTGGGGAAATTAACTAGCCTTTAGCAGTATATCCATTTCTTCAAATATAAATTTGAACTTTAAAATCTCTTCTCTCAAAGAACACTCATTTTATTAAGCAACCATATTTCTTTTCATATACCTTGGGCAAACAATGTCAAGAGCCTTCTTTGTGTATATTCCTTTGCGGCAGTGAAAGGGGGAAAAATCACAACTTTAATAGATTACCTGGGGAAATTGATTACTGCTGAAGTGTAGATAATATTTTCTTCACTGCAGCTGGTTTTTATTATGTGACACCTAAAACTGTATAAAATCAGGATTTGTTTTTTTCTTGAAAATTTTAGGCAGTAGGCATTTGGAATTAGGCAAATAAGTCAGAAAGAATAGAATGTTTTCTCTAAAAGAGTGTTAAGCCAAATTTTATTTTCAGTAAATCACTGAATTCCACTTGATTAAAAAAGTGGAAGAAAAACACCGTCTAAGGATGTAGCAGGAAGATAAAAACAATGTTTTGAGAAAACCAGAGATATTCTGAAATATTCAGCTTATCTTAATAAGTGATGATGTTATTTGTGAATGTGTTATATCTGGAGAAAACTGTGCAAGACCACTTATATAAATAGAACACAAATTAGCAATCTTTCAGGGCACCATGTCCCAGCCCAATTTACCAGAAATTGCAGTTCATGAAGAATGGGGTCATGGCAGAGGTATTGTTAACATGGGCATCCTTAAAGGTGGAGAAAGAATGGGAATGAGAATAAGAATTGCCCTTCCTTACTCTAGGATTGGGTAGGATTAAGAATAGAGTAGTGTACACACAGGTTAAAACTGTGTTATAATCAACACACATAGATGAGTTTAGAGGTGCTTTGAGGTTGAACACTGGAATTCAGAAAAAGAAAAATGGTTAAAACACATCAGGCTGTTTTATCAGCAGAGAAAGAGGGGGGGGATTCTGTTTACAATGAAGTGTAAGGCAACATTATTTGGGGGTTCAGCAATTTTTCAACAGAAGAGTATCACCCCAAATTATTGATACTTTGTATTTTATTGATCTGCCTAATTAGAAGTGCTGCTATATGCATAATGCCAAATCCAGGCAGTAGCTTACAAGTGAACCTATTTAATGGAGTTCTTGAAAACATGCACGATAAAAACTAATTTATTTGCAAAAGCTTGAATAAGCCATGTCATCTATTTTTTAAAACCACTGAAAAAGTGAGGTTGTGTTAAATAATGTTCCAGTCAAATTCAGCAAAGCAGAAGGGCAAACTTAAGAGAATCTGATACATTATTTGCAGCTATTTGTTACAAGGCATGCCTTCAGTTGACTTTGCATCTGACCTTCATTAGACATCAGAAGAAATATTACACTCTCCTCACTTCCAGGAGAAAACAGAAAGGAAGGGGAGGGGAGGGAAGAACACAAACAATTCAGAAAACTTAAAGTCTTATGATAGCATTTGTAATTTTGCATAAATGTACAAACGTGGTGGGTGCGCAACATGATCTAAGCTTGACATTTCTGGAAGAAAGTTTCTACTTGTATGTTCCTTGGATGAAAAATAAGAGTGTAAGGGCCTTGTTTTGAGTTTTAATTGATCCATATAGTGGAAAAAATTCATCTGAAATTTGGTTCTGCCACTATGAACTCATGCTAAATGTCCCATTGGAATGTTCTGAGTGGGACTCTTTGTTCCGATTTTACAGTAACACATTTATTGAATTTTAAATAAACAAGAAGGGATTGTCAAAAACAAACTTTGCAATCTTGATTATCTTCAGAATATGTACAAGTAAACCAAGTTGCTTAAGAGATTCACTTTTAGGAAGAATGGAACAAAAATTGCATCTATGCTTCATAGCTCATTTATTTTATACTTATTCACAGCTCATTTATTTTATACTTATTCACAGCTAAACTAATTTTCATTTTTATGGCAGTGTGAAGATCTAAACCTAGACCAGATCAAACATCCTATCCACTGCACCATAATCAAGGCCAAGTCAGATCTCAGTTCACGAAGTGCCCTTAGGTGTCTAAACACCTGTGGCTTATTTTCTCCTAGTTTCCATGTGTATTACACTGAATTCCTGTGAGCCCATCCAGTATCTGAAAAGATATACCAAAGACTTGTCTAAGTAAATAATTCTGGTGACCAGCTCCCAGCAAAATCTGCAAACAGCTGAGAAGCTCCTAGAATATTGCTGTTCACTACTCTGGCTGGCAGCCAAATGAATATATTATTCATTTAACCAGACATTTATACAGCTTCTAAGAAAAGCAGACAGTTTATGGGAATAATCCTGCATCTTTAAACATGCAGTGTGTCAAGCATCTTTCAGTCTGTTACTCTTCTAGCTGATGGAAATGTAGACAGTTGAATGGCCAGTGGACGGGTTTCTCATCTTTGTAAACAGAGAGTTGGAAAGGGTGATTTTGCTTCTTTGCCCATTCCATGTTATTCATGTGGGAACTTCTTTCAAAATACACAATCCATTTTAAGTTGAACATGTTAGTGATTGTGAATTATGTTAGGCATAATTCTGTTTTTTTCACCTGTTGGATATATGGTCCATCATTATATAGTGTTGCTGTTTTTTTTTCCGGACAGACATAGCTTGTAGCCAGAAATAGAAAGCTGAAATAGTATTTTCCATCCTCAAAGTAAGTGTCTGTGTGTCTGTGTGTGTGTGTGTGTCTTTCTGTGTAGATGGCCTGATGTTGATGTTTGGAGTTCCAAAAGATAGTCTAGTCTGATTCAATGGCCAGATTAATCAGAAAACAGAACTTTGAACCCCACCATCTCATAAACTAGTGTGAAAAAATTACAAATGACTCTAACCTTTATGGCTCTGTAAAGCTTTCATTTAAGAGTCAATTGAATCTCCATATTCCATTGACTTTCTGAATTGCTTTAATGATTTAGAATGAATCATGCTTCTAAAAAATTGATTCAGAAAATTCAACCCACTCCATTTTCTGTATGTATTCAAATGATTAAATTGGATTATATAAATGATCTGAATTGGATCAATGATTTATATTGGATTGGATCTAGTTAGTTAACTAAAAAGGGGAAAAAAATGAGAATGGGATACAATTCCCGAACAAAATGGCCATCATGAAGAGATCAAGTTTGCCAGATGTGAGATCTGGGATGTTCCTACCATGATGATATTCAGGAAGTTATTAAAAGACCTGGCTATTTGCCCAGGCTTTGGGGCAGGGTGGTAGTTGAACACCTGCTGGACGAAATTTTGGGAGAGGGCTTTTATGTTTGTCTTTGGGTCACTCATGATCTCTTTTTGCTTTTTATTTTTTTTTACTTTTTATTGTAAGCTGTCCAGTGGGAGTTCAGTGGCCTCTAAATTGTATGAATGAATGCATGAATGCATGAATGCATGAATGAATAGATAGATAGATATCATTGAAAACAGTTTAGGATTTTTAAAAATCTAGACTTAAAAAAAAACTTGGATATCTGAGAACAGAATATGATGAAATCTAGAGTTTGTAGGCCCTAAGCATGGGCACATGCTTCCCAATTTCAATTAAAAATATTGTGGAAATTGGGGTGAAGGGAAATGTACATTGTAAGGGACAAGGATGCTATTTTCTGAATACAGCAGAATTGCTTGCTATGGATGAAAGTGAAATATAAGGAATTAGTTTGCTAGAGTTTTCCATCAAATAATTTACCCAATACATCAGCTCACCTCATAAAACATGGTCACAAGAGAATGGCATCAACAACTGGAGTAAATGTTAATGCCAAGAATATCTTACAACCTCTAAGATCTATTCACCCTCCCCTTATTGTGATTGGAAGAGACATTGTGGGGAAAATAGCCACTTTGAGGAACCAAAGTGTTTGGAGATAGATGCAACAAAGTATCATTTATTGACATGCACAACTACAGTGATCACTGGGCTCTTAGCCATGAGAGTGCAAAGGAACCTCAAACTAAGCAAGGTTGTGGATTATATACTCCCAGAAATATTACACAGAATGACAAAGAAAACAAAGCAAACCATACTGCGACCTTTATAGCTGGAATGTAACATCTGATAATGCTATTGGATACCCTCACATGGTTTGATCCAGTGCCTCTATATTCTGCATTGCTACCTCAAAGGCTCCAAGCCAGCAGGGTTGTTCCATGCTCTGTTATCTATTTCTGTCCTCTTCAAGATTATCAGTTTCATTTATTCTGCTCATACATTTCAGAAACATAAAGAAAGGGTAGAATATTATTTGTCTCCCACATCTGGATCACAAGGAGCATCCTGATTTGTGACCTGCCAATCACTGTATCTAGTGTACACCTTAATTTCTGATTGTGGAGTCCTTGGGGTGAATTTCTGATTCATTTTGTTCAGGGAGTGGATTTTTTTCCCTAATGTTTCTGTTGTGTTGTTGTTGTTGTTTGGTCCCAAATCCCACAGCACCATCATCTGTCTGACAGTGGGCAATGGAGAAACAGAGTGAGAATGAAGTCTAATTCTGAGCCATTACCCAAAATTAAAATGGTTTAGATCTCCTGCTTCATTCTGGATAGATGTTTATCCCTGAATAACACTGCTCTGTCTCTCAATCAAGTCTTCAGCTGAATGCTAATATGCACTCAGTAATCGCTTAGTAGCTACCAAGTGGCACTCCAAAATTTGCCATAAAGTAGGTATCTTCTTCTGAGTAATGGTGGGAAGTTTTAGGATTATATTGTTACAGGGTGGCAATGCAGGGGGCAACTATGGTCCTATCATTAACTTCATTAAACACCATAAACAAAATCCACCATTTTCTGAGACAATCTCACCCAGCATCAAGGAGTATCTAGTCAAATCTACTCTGTCTTCCTTAATTTCCTCTCAAGGGAACACTAGGACCAAGAGTGCAAAGTGTTTTTCATTTTTTCAGCTAAAATATGCTGCTCTTTTCAGTACCTTGGAGAAAATCATTTTCTTACTAATTTTGCAGTCCCAAAGCACTACCTTTATAAAATTATAATCCTTTCAGGGAAGGTGAAATTTGGTTTACACTACAAAATAATGATATAATCAAAACACTTTACTTTAGTTGTTTCTTGTCAATGCCAGATAAAGACAGCAGACAGGAAGGGATAAGTAATTGGATGTTGTTAGCTACCCTGTCTTCTGTTCTGAAATAACCAAACACAAATCAGCTCAGATGTTTTATCATTTCTTGCCTCCATATAAAATCAAAAATACTTTTTTTGTTCTGATTAAGGTTGGAAATTACTTGATATGTGTAAATTGTTATTGATGAACACACTAGAGAGCATTGCTCTTAATACTTCACTCATCTCCATAAAAGAAGATAACACATGGTTGTGATCTCCTGTATTAAAACCAGGATTTATTTGTATGGAATTGACATTTCTTTCCAAGTTTCTTTTGGAGACAGATATATATGCTTTAGGATCTTGTTGGCACCATGCCAAAATAATCAACAGAGAAATCACATATGAAGGTATTTTTTCTTTTTCTTTTTTGTTTAATTGATGCTATAACCTCTTTTATAGGTTGTTTTTCTAATAGCACAGTATTTTAGACATACAGAACTAGTGGTTGTTATGGTATATTCAGGTCTCTTATTTCCTCAGAGGTCAGCTGATTGTGAACAATTAAAACTTTATTTAACATAACACTACATGAATAGTTTAGTATGCTGCTTCTCTTTGAAGGTACCAAATCATATTTAGCTTCTCAAAAGTCCTACCAAAGTCTCCCTTTCCCATCCTAGGTACTGGTATTTCCTTTTCCTTTCCATCTTGCCCAACTGGCTACATTTTTTCTTGTTCTTACCTTTCCTAAGTTTCCTGCCTGCTTTCCTAATGAGAAAGTGGCCAGTTCACCCTTTATTTGCATTCCAATGGAACAAGTACTGCCAACAGTCCTGAGTGCTATAGCCCACTTGTCATTGGATGGCCAGGCACTAGAACATCTAGCGTGGTCCTTGTTGACCTGGGCAATGACCAATCTGGCATGGGTTTCTGTAAATTACACCTCACTATATCATTTATGGGAGAGAGACTCTTTGTCTGGCTCCTCCAATGAGACCTGTCCAGTATGATTGAGACTCCGGCATAGCTCTCATCTTCCTCGGAGCATGCAAGCCCCACAACCACATCAAGGTAGTGCCTCACTGGGGGAGGATGATGATGATGATGATAATGATGATGATGATTTTAATCTCACTTTCATATTTATCACCCAGGATCTTAATTGATTGGGGCAGTTTACAAATATCGTAAAATGCATACATATGTAGTTGCTTGTTCTTCATATACTGCTATTTTAGCAAGGCTAACGACATCTCATTATTACAAATTTCTGGATATGGGTATACAACAGTGCACCTTTCTGCCTGCTGAAACATTTTTTTAAAAAAATAATTGTGTTTCCAGTTTCCTAGGCTAGGTGACTGTCAAAATCCATTTGTTTTAGAGGATTTGCAAATTTGATTTTCTTTGACAGACTTGGATTCAAGGTCTATCCTACAAGGGATGCTTTCTGTTAAGTAATGGCAAGTGGGGGGAAAAAATCAAGGAACTGTTTTGTTCAGAGGCCTTCAGCTGTACGACATCAATCAACCTTTGTTTTTAAGAGATTTAACCCAGTGGTGGAAATGTGCCTTAAGCTTAAAAAAATCTTGTAAGATGTAGAAGTGCATAAAATAGAAAGTCAGCATGTCCCTTAATAACTGTAAAATCCTTCCCTCAGAAATTTGTAACTTGTAAATGCAGGAAAGATTGTACCACCATTTGAATGAAGTCTATATGAGGGAGGAAAAAAAAAAAAAACTCTTTAAATTGAAAAGATGTTACCAAATGCAGATATAGATAAGCTTCATTCTTATTCCCACAGATATTTCTGCCTCACCAAAACCTGAAATTGCATGTTTTAGACATTTACCTATGGGGGTGGGGGGTACTTCAGTTCCAGAAGAATCAGTTCCTTGCATTAAGTATCCTGTTGACTTCCTGGGGCATTAAGAATAGGGACAATCAAAAAAGGACCCCCTGTTTGTTCCTCTCTTTGTCTCTGCTCTGCTTTCTCCAGTCAGAAGACTGATGCTGGTACTGCTCACCCTAATGTTTTGCTTACTGCAGCAGAAAAATCACTTTGATAACATTTCCTGGGGACGTAATCTCATGAAGTCATCTCTGCCTCATTCCTATCCCACTGAAGACACAGCTCAGAGTTTTGTTTAGTTGTTTTGATGTGAAAGTGATCTTTTCCTTCTTTGTTTGAAACCTATTTGCTCTAGTGAATGAACCTTTCAGGAGCAATGATCCACCCAGTTCCTAAGAGAGAGAAAAGCACTCATATTGCCTAACCCCTATACAAGAGGCTTGAACCAGAGAACAGTAGATGGAGATCAAAGGGATGGGGGAGGGAACCCTTTACTGCAGGGGAAATGGAGAGGGGAGATTATGCAATATGAGATTTGGGGAGGAGAGTCCTGTAAGATGACTTTCTCTCCCTTAGCACCTAACAAACATGAATGACAGTCTACCACGAGATAGCTAGACCTATGTTTGTTAAAACAGTGAGAAAAGGGGGAATTAGATACTGCTATAACTGTTACTTCACAGTATATCAGCCCCCAATATGAGGTACTGATCCGCCAGGTGATAAACATTCCCATTTAAAACAAAAATAGAAAAAAAAGAAGCATCATAAGTCAGAAGCAGTTCCTCTCACAACCAAGACAAAATGGCAGTTAGTGACATTGTGGCCTCACAGATATGAATAGTAGATGGTGAACAAAATCACTTACAGAAAAAGAAAAAAAAAATTCCAAGGAGAAGGTAACTTTTTATTTACCATCTATTCCTTGGAATACATTATTTATTTAAGAACACTGTTTTACTGTATTTTCATTAGTATTTATTCTTGGTTTTACTGTAAACTGCCCAGAGTCATCCCTTGAGTGAGATGGGTGGTGACTAAATTTGAAATATAAATAAATATAAATAAATAAATAAACATTATCAACCAACTCAATTAATTTAATTAATTTAAAAGTTACTGTAGCCACCACTTTTCTGTGACCTAAATGTTAAATATTACCTAGCCTTCTAAATGCTTGCTGATAGGATAGGAAGGAAAACACTAGTTCAGACTTCAGCCCCATTTTTGCTCTAACAAAGGTATGAGAAAGCAACCTCAAAAATATTGAGTCCTGGATGCTGGCTTACAGAAAGGTTGAATTTTATCTCCCTACTAAGCCAATAGTCTGACTAATATCTTGTCTGTTTCACATAGGAGAGTGTTTCTGTTGGCTGGATTTAATGTCTTGCCCTCTAGGAGAGAGGAGGCATGATAGTATCACTTTATAAAACTCCTTTACCTCTATGCAGAAGGGTTGATTAAATTGTTTGATTGCACTGTCCTATGTACCAACCCTTGTGTTCTGATCTAGTAACGCTGTTATTAGTCTGACCTAATAGCATCCTTATTAGTCACTCATCAGGCTGGTTGAAGAACCTATGTTTTTGTTCTATAGAATAATTTCTATAGAAATAACTGGGAGGGTTGCTAAATTCCACTCAAAAGTAATTGCTCTAAAAGAAGTATGGATTTAATTTTCTGGAACTGTTAATTTGGCAGTTATATTTGAGCCTTGGTTGGTTACTGCTTTGATTTCTAACCAATATTTATTTACTTCTGCTTTTCATTCATTGGAAGCCAACACATATTTGGTTGGGTCTTTGGCTATAAATAAATAATAAATAAAATATCATCTGCACTGTATGATATTCAGGATAGATCTGAAAAACAAAACAGACTCTCCCTACTTTTAAAATTCCAAGTATTTTCCCCCAAACACATTTTAATATAACCTACTAAACTAAAGTGACTATCCGTTTATGTTCATATATTATCATCAATGCATAATGTGGTGCATGAATTCAGGGAATGGTATAATTAATCCTAAAAAAGATGAAGCAATGGATCTTAAAGGTCACCACCAGTGACAGGCATGTTTTCACAGCATAATGACTTCTGATTTTTTTATTAAACCTCTGCCGATTACATATTTCTGAAAATGCCGAGCAAATGTGCCCACCTGCCAATCCCAACAATAAATAAGAAGATTTAACTTTGCATCTTGGAAGTATATTATCCATCCTTCAGAGTTATTGGGCTATTTCTCCACTAGATTGACTGACAGGTAAGAAGAGCCAACAATGTTCTCACAATTGATTTATTTTTTTGGATTACGGATAGTCCTCACTTAATAACCACAATAGGGACTGGAAAATTCATTGTTAAGCAAAGCAGTTGTTAAGTGAGTCACATCCAATTTTATGACCTTTTTTGCAGTGATCATTAAGTGAATCACTGTGGCCATTAAGCGGATCATGGGGTCATTAAGCGAATCACATGGTTCCCCATTGATTTTGCTTGCTGGAAGCAGGCTGGGAAGGTCACAAATGGTAATCATGCAACCCTGGGACACTGCAACCATGATAAATGCAAGCTGGTTGCCAAGTGCCCAAACTGTGATCACGTAACCACAGGAGTGCTGCGACAGTAGTAAGTACAAGGACCAGTTGTAAGTCCTTTTGTTCAGCACCATTGTAACTCTGAATGGTCACTAAACAAATGTTTGTTAAGTGAGGACTATGTGTGTATCTCACCTTTTCCTCAGAGCATAAGGTGATGTATTCCCTCCACGTTTATTAAATAAATTATGGTTCATAGTAACAGTTTAACACATATTGGAATGGCCAATGATAGTGCATGTGCACATACTTGTTACCAGACTGGAAGTTAAGGAGGGAGTATTTCCTGTAGCTTGACTTGGAAAGGCAGAACCATCCGGCTCTAAGCATAGCATCAGTTCCATCTTCAAGTTTAGTTTTTGTCTTGCCCTTTACAGCTCACACCAATTAATGATGTTCTAAGGAGGCCTGTCAAACATCAGATTTTAGTCAACAGGGTCAGTGGGACTCAAGAATTGCTCAGAGAACTCAGTTAACTTTACCTTCTCAAGTCAGCCTTGAGAAGTGAAAGATTGTATAAATCTGTAGGTATGTGTATATGCATTTTGATGAAACAGTTGCAGCACAAAATGTGGGACTTGAGAATAACATTTGAGATTGCGCCCTGATTCAAAAGAATGAAATAGGGGATATTTGCATAAAAACGCACACAGTTCCCCCAACCTTAACTAAGATCCAGAATGATAAATCTAAATCTACTTTATAGGTTATTATGAGAAGAAAATACAGAGGAAAGGGAAAAGAATGTTGCCATGAGTCCTCAACCAGGGGTTGTGTGCCTGCCAGGCTCCTTGATGCTTTTCATTTTTACAATTTTTTTTTTAAATTAAAAAAAGTGGGAATCTGACTATGCTATAATACAAAGTGAACTTTTATGGCCCAAGGAGACTTCTTCATTTCCAAGAATCACTTTTAGCCCCAGATAGGACCTGTAAACCTTGTAGTGTACTTTAAAAAAATGGGTGACTAAGTACAGTGGAACCTCGGTTCACGAACGCATCTGTTCACGAACAATTCGGGTCACAACCACCTCAGGCCGCAAAAATTTACCTCCAGTCGCAAACGCCGGATCGGGTGATGAACAGGATCCGCGGCCATTTTCCCTCCCGTGTCACATGGTCGTGACTTCCTGTAGGGAGGGGACTCTCCCTCCGAGCAGGAAGCGTGGCCATTTTCCCTCCCGTTTCACGTGGTCGTGACTTCCCGTAGGGAGGGGACTCTCCCTCCAAGCAGGAAGCGTGGCCATTTTCCCTCCCATTTCACGTGGTCGCCACTTCCTGTAGGGAGGGGACTCTCCCTCCGAGCAGGAAGCGTGGCCATTTTCCCTCCCGTTTCACGTGGTCGTGACTTCCCGTAGGGAGGGGACTCTCCCTCCAAGCAGGAAGCGTGGCCATTTTCCCTCCCATTTCACGTGGTCGCGACTTCCCGTAGGGAGGGGACTCTCCCTCCGAGCAGGAAGCGTGGCCATTTTCCCTCCCGTTTCACGTGGTCGCGACTTCCCGTAGGGAGGGGACTCTCCCTCCAAGCAGGAAGCGTGGCCATTTTCCCTCCCATTTCACGTGGTCGCGACTTCCCGTAGGGAGGGGACTCTCCCTCCGAGCAGGAAGCGTGGCCATTTTCCCTCCCGTGTCACGTGGTCGCGACTTCCTGTAGGGAGGGGACTCTCCCTCCGAGCAGGAAGCGCGGCCATTTTCCCTCCTGAGCAAGGTTAGCTTTCTCTTTCTTCATACTGTACTTTGTGTCATATTTTTGCGGTTTTTTAAAAAAAACCATGGTTCAGAACGGATTAACCGTATTTACATTGAACCTTATGGGGAAATTTGACTCGGGTCGTGACCAGAAATCGGTTGGCGACCAAATTTGGGGTCGGAACGGATTAACTGTATTTACATTGAACCTTATGGGAAAATTTGATTCCGGTCGCGACCATTTCGGGTCGCGACCAGAGTCGCGGAACGAATTAAATTCGTGAACCGAGGTTCCACTGTAGTGAGTAATTTTCCATTTCTTCATTTTGTTTCTATATATGCAGTATATTTCAGCTTGGAATATATTTATTTTATTTATTGCTTTATGGTCTCATACCAAACCAACACTTTGAAACATATACAAAAATTAAAATACGTGCATAAAAAATGACTTAAAATCAAGTCAGTCTGAACTGTGAGGGAGTCAGCAGTTGGTTTCTATAGACTAATGCTACAGGTAGAAATTTCACCATCACCCTTGACAAATCTAAAAATCTAAACTTAAAAGAAAAACAGTGATCTCATCGTGAGGGAAATTGAAGTTTCTAATAATTGGGATTATCAACTCTAATTTCCAGTATGAATATAGCGGTCATTTTAACAATACATGAAAGACAGATTCAACCTCTATGCTGGAAGAAATACAGGCACAATTTTATATGAGAGATATCTTCTGGTTGTCATCCTGATGTGTAATGTACCAACCTGGGTCAGAGAAAAAAGCCTCCTATGCAGACCATGCATGTCCTTGAAAAAATAATTGAAGTCCATGGTGATTTTACTATAATAAAGAAGGGAAATTTTAGCCATACCTGCTAAAATATGTAAGTCCCGCACCCCCTGTTTAAATTCTGTTCAGGTTTTATCAGGGCTTAGGATAAGTTTGGAATATAAAATTGAGGTCATGCAGAATCACATACCAGCTATTATTCACTGGTAAAATCAAGTCTGTTCAAGTCAAAATTAATTAAAGACCGATTGATCAGGTTAAGGACTTCAAGTACCCAGGCATCCACTTCCAGCTTTCCATCCACTGAAACAACCAACTGAAAGTTTTTAATGCAATCTTAAAATATACTAGTCATCACAGCAATAATTATATTTCTGCAACAATAAAACTTTATAAAGCAGAGATCATGGGCTTGTGGCTTCATTGTACACAATTCTGTGTTTTGAAGGAGCTCCTACTTCAGAAGCTGTTCAAGCTAAGTTTCTGAAAGCCATATTCTGTGTCCCATACTTAACTTCAAATGCCCTTCTGTGGCTAGAGCTTGGCTGCATTTCTCTTGGAGCCTGCCTGTGATTTTGCCATCTCAGGCTTTGGCTGAAACAAGTCCTTTGGGGTGAGTGTCTGTTTCACTTCACCCTACTGGATAGGTCTTCCTCATCTCCAAGGAGACAGACTGATTCCAGTCTATCATATTGTGGTATCTCAATCCAAGCAATATTGTCTCTTGGTTCAGACAAAGCCTTAATTAAACTCAAACAGGGGATTGGGGGTTTAGATTTACAAAATGACAGGGCCAAAATCATCCATCCTTCTTATGGCACAATTGCAGGTTGTCCATGGATGATTCCTAGATGCCTTTATATCATCCTGAACATTTCACACAAGAGCCTTTTTTTGGCTCAGATTGGTGTACCACCTATTATGGAGACTATAAACAAATATACTAGTCTCCCACACAACAATCATATGTGTTTCTGTTCAGATACAGAAATAGAGCCAGTAATCCATGTATTGCTATATTACCCATTGTACCACCTATGGTATTTGGCGCTCATAATCCTGATTATCAGAAAGCTTAGTTGCCTTTCTGACCATGATATTACAATTTTCCTTCTGCAAGACCTAACTTGGACAACCACTAGAAAGTTGGTCATGTTTCTTGCAATAGCTTCTTCTCATTAATTATTGCTTCTGGTTTATTTTTTTCCCTATATTTTAAAATTCATATTTATATTTTATTGTTTCTGTATTTTAAATTCTATATTTGTGTTTTATTGGTCTGGGGCCATAAATAAATCTAATGACTAATTTAAAGCAATACAGAAATAGTCTTCTAGGATTTCATTTTCATCTTCCCAGTCTAGCCTACATCCCTAGTATTATTTGGAGGAACCCCATCCAAGTACTAACCAAACTTGATCCTGCTTAGCATGTAGGCGCATACAAATTAGTCAGATATTGCCACATGCTAAGATAATTGGTAGAGGCTGACAAAATGTGGAGAAAATATAGGCTATAATGATATCCACCACTCTGCTTGCATCATTTAGAGTAATTACTAAGACAATGTGTGGTGGAATTGTTGCTGGTAACATCTTGTTAAAACCTTTTTAAGCACCCTATTTTCAAGCTTTATATAATCTTTATAGTGATGCTTTGGAATGAAATTTGGCCGAGTTACTCTTTTCTGACTCAGGTGAGGTTTTTGCAGTGGTACAGGACCTAGATAGCAAGAATTTACCACATTAGCAGTATTGGATTAACATGTTTATCTTTTCTCCTACCCTCAACAATATTACTTTCTTATCTTCCATGTTTCTTAACTATTCCTGCTTTGTTTTCTAGTTGTTGTGCTGCTTGCTATAGCAGCATTCATTTTGATTGACACAAATGAAAGAAAATAAATATTATTCATCCTTTAAATAGGCTTCCTAAAGATTAATGTAGATGGAATTAAAAAAAAAAAAAATGGAAAAGTGAGGTAATATATCCAGTGGGCAGATTTTCTAAAGCCAGATCTCTTGACAGTCTTCTTCAGTGCCTCCATAATCTTAGCCAGAAAAGCTTTTAAGAACACTAACACAGCTAAAGATAGCCAAATTAAAAACATTTTCTTTCCACTTGGCTGTGCTCTGAGCTATTATATTTCTGAGTTTCCTTTTGTACTTTTGCAATATATCTTTGCTAAGTGGAAAGAAAATGGTGTGTGCATGTTGCTTTATTTTTTAAGCAACAGATGCTAACATAATTTGAAGGTATGTGCTCTAATCATTTACATAGTGTGCACATATCACATATTTAACTGCTTTAGGAAGACAGCACACCAAAACGTATTTATGGTTTTTACATCAGTATTCCATAGGAAAGATTTCATTGACCATTATGTATCTTCACATAGTCTCTGGTCTGGCTAAAAAAATCACAAGCATTTTCTTTTGCACAATGGCTGATTACGGAAACTATAAGAGAAGCCATGGTTCCATGTATTCAACATGTTATATCTAATTAAACCTTTCCATTAGGAGAAGAGAGTAATTTATATTAATTACACTTATATATCATACTATATCTCAGCATTCAAAATTAGCCTTTTAAATAGGAGGATTTATATATAATATAATGGGTAACCCAACCACAATTAGAGATGGAAAGCAGTTGGAAAGGCTAAATAATTGTGAATGGATTCAGGAATGAAAATGACCATACAAATACAATAAGAACACTTCCAAATTTATTTATAGTTAAGAATGTAAAAGAGAGGGGGTGGAATTATAGGAAGGTGGACATGTGTAATTTCTGAATCGAGGGTCAGATATAGCCATTGAGCAATGTATTGGGACCATACTCCATAAAGCAGGAGGTGGTCTTGAGAAATAACTATATTTGATTTCATTGACAAGAATGCTACCAGTTATGCCTTCTAGCCTGAGTAATACAGGTAGTCCCCATGTTAAGAACGAGTTCTTTTCCCAAGGTCTGTCCTTAAGTTGAATTTATATGTAACCCGGAACAGTATTATTGTATAATACTGTATAATTGTATAATACTGTATAAGTAGCATTGTGTAATTAACTTGAACCATTTTGTATTTAACTTGAATCATTGTATATTTAACATGAATTTTTCTATAATAGGCTCTGTTCTTAACCATGGGTCATCTGTAAACTGGGCGTTCTTAACCCAGGGACTATCTGTAGTCACAAGTGCTGCTCTCAACCCCTCCTTGTGCCTGTGACCTCTTGCTTAGGCTATTTCTGAACACAAATCTCCTGGTAAACATGTCTTTAAAAATCCCCTAACTAGCAGGTTGGCAGGTGGAGGCTGGGCCTGGTATGAAGTGAAAATAAGTTCCCTCTTGCTTCATCCCACATTTCCTTCTTTGACCCACCAACCTATCAGCCAGGTTATTTTTGAACATGGGTTAACTTAGCTTCCAGAAGGCCAGTAACCTTCTGTTCAGAAATAGCCCAAGTGATATGTCACCTGCATGGAGACTTCCTTGCCAGCAGCTGGTAACTTGGACAAAGTAACCAGCAGCTAAAACCTCCCTCAGAGGCACATGACTACACTTCCCTGAGCCTCACTCCAACATATGAAAGACAATGCTTGGTAGTGGTCTTCCCTGATGGCTGCTGAGCCTCAGTGGGCAGGGAAATGTGCCAAGGCACCAATCACTGCCCTTGAATGGTTCCACAGGGAAGCTGTAAGGACAGGACTATTCACAAGCCTCACTGCTGAGGAAAAATAAAGGTCAGCTTTTGGGGCAGTGTAAATTTTGCTGGCACGCTTTTCCAACAAATCAAGAAGTGGAAGAAAGCATGTTAATATAGCCATGAGAAGATCCCTCAAAATCCCAACTATGATGGGACATCAGGAGATATGAAACTCTTAACAGCTGTCCACACATGGGAAAGAAGCATTTTCCTAGGTGGGGAACCTTAGAACAATTCCTGTTCATTAGGCTGTGTTGTCCTTGTGTTGAATTTACTTTTATAAAGCACCAGCTTATTGCTGGTCTCAACAACATAGACCCTGATTATTATTTTTTTTAATCAGTCTGTTTTCTCATAAGCATAATTCTGAATCAGAAGATCAATAATGACAGATAAGGTTCATTGAAAAACAGGTTGTATGCCATGCTGTATTATAACAATGTGTGACATCGAAGGAGGAAATGGTATACTATAGAGTGCATCGTCAGCATTTGCATGGGAAAAGAAGAAACTCAAATGGTTGATGAATACAGTAGAAGAGAATATATGTAGTTCAGAGTTGAACTGTGGAGTCCTTGGTGTTGTCTGAGCTTGGCTGTTTGCTTGCAGATGTTTCATTACCCAGCTAGGTAATATCATCACTGATGATGATGATGTTACCTAGTGGGGTAATGAAATATCTGCAAGCAAACAGCCAAGCTCAGACAGCACCAAGGACTCCACATAGTTGATGAGTGTTCCATTATTACTAAATCAATATTCCAGGAAACTTTCCATGAACCCTTTATAACATGCAGAGCACTGAAAGGCTTTCTTAAAATCTGATAATTTAAAAAAAAAAACACGTTTAAATTCCCACCTCCATGATTTATTAGACATTTTCCATGTCTTTACTATATGGACTACAGTAGCCTTCCCCCATCTGGCAACAAAGAAATGTGTTGGACTGCAATTCTGAGAATTTCTAACTACCGGATACACAACAGGATAGGAATAATCCTATAAAATGGGATAATAAGATGTGGAACATTTATTTATTTATGAGATTTTATACTGCCTCAGTCACATCCAACTCTAGTGGTTTGCACATGAAAAATATGCATAATAAAATGAATATTATAAGAAAACAGTACAAAAATATATCCAGTTACAGTATTCATGGTCACATAGCTTTCTTAGAATGATAGTCTAGTCCCCAAAGCCCTTCTGGAATAAATCAGATTTTTAATAAGTTTCTGAAAGATCATACAGGATTTCTGCTTTCTCTTCAGAGCGTATAAACCTTTTGCTTTTGGCCTGTAGAGTATGCAGGCAATTGTGTTCGGCAGCAGCTGACATTTCCAGATAATCTTCAAGGGCAGCCCCACATAAAGTTATTTACAATAATCTAATCAAGAGGTGACAAGGGTGTGAGGGAGTTCACCCAGAGTCCCCTGGTCCAGAAGAGGCTGCAAGGCTGAAATAGCTGACTCTGGATAAAGCTGGCCATGAACTACACCGGCTTTTATAGAGCTACTCATCTAGGAAGTTTGCCCAGATTTTAGGGGGAGTGCAACCCCACCCAGAATCAAAAAAGGTACAGTCCTGGAAACGACAGGTTTACAAATTATCAGCTACTCTATCTTGCTTAAGTTGAATCAATTTTTCCCTATTCAGGTCCTGACAGCCTCTAGAAATTGGGCCAGGGCTTCCACCACATCTCCCATTCAATCTGGGATGGAGATATATAGCTGGGTAACATATTGATGATACCTCACTCCAAGCCAATGGGTGACCTTACCCAGTGATTTAATGTAGAGGTTAACAAAAATCAGAGAGAAGGCTGAGCCCTGGGTCACTGCATACATTTCCTTCCAAATAACCACCAACCTGAATTGCTTGGTGAGGAAGGAGTTGAAGGACATCCACCCCGACCCTCACCCCCTTTTTTTTATGGCTTCTCTTTCTTAATGTCAATTTTTGAACTGTCTTGTTGTTGTTGTTTAGTCGTTAAGTCGTGTCCGACTCTTCGTGACCCCATGAGCCATATTGCGCCAGGCCTTCCTATCTTTCACTGCCTCCCTGAGTTTGCTCAATTTCATGCTCATTGCTTCAGTGATGCTATCTAGCCATCTCATCCTCTGCTGTCCTCTTCTCCTTTTGCCTTCCATCTTTCCCAGCATCAGGGTCTTTTCCAAAGAGTCCTCTCTTCGCATTAGGTGACCAAAGTATCTGAGCTTGAGCTTCATTATCAATCCTTCCAATGAGCAATCAGAGTTGATTTCCTTTAAGATTGACTGGTTTGACCTCCTAGCAGTCCAGGGGACTCTTAAGAGTCTTCTCCAGCACCACAGTTCAAAGGCATCAATTCTTCGGCGTTCAGCCTTCTTTATGGTCCAGCTCTCACAGCCATACATTACTACTGGAAAAACCATAGCTTTGACTATGCGGATCTTTGTCGGCAAGGTGACGTCTCTGCTTTTTAGTTCTTCTTCACTTTCTGCCATTAGGGTGGTATCGTCTGCATAGCTGAGGTTATTGATGTTTCTCTCTGCAATCTTAATTCCGGCTTGTGATTCTTCCAGCCTGGCATTTCTCATGATGTACTCTGCATATAGGTTAAATAAGCAGGGTGACAGTATACAGCCTTGTTGTACTCCTTTCCCTATTTTGAACCAATCGGTTGTTCCATGACCGGTTCTAACTGTTGCTTCTTGGCCCGCATACAGATTTCTCAGGAGACAGGTAAGGTGGTCTGGTATCCCCATCTCTTTAAGAATTTGCCATAGTTTGTTGTGATCCACACAATCAAAGGCTTTTGCATAGTCAATGAAGCAGAAGTAGATGCTTTTCTGGAACTCTTGTGCTTTCTCCATGATCCAGCGAATGTTGGCAATTTGATCTCTAGTTCCTCTGCCTCTTCGAAACCCAGCTTGTACATCCGGTAGTTCTCGGTTCACGTACTGCTGAAGCCTAGCTTGTAGGATTTTGAGCATAACCTTGCTAGCATGTGAAATGAGTGCAATTGTGCGATAGTTTGAGCATTCTTTGGCATTGCCCTTCTTTGGAATTGGAACGTAAACTGACCTTTTCCAATCCCGTGGCCACTGTTGCGTTTTCCAAACTTGCTGGCATATTGAGTGCAGCACTTTAACAGCATCGTCTTTTAGTATTTTAAATAACTCAGCTGGAATACTGTCATCTCCACTAGCTTTGTTGTTAGCAATGCTTCCTAAGGCCCACTTGACTTCACTCTCTAGGATGTCTGGCTCAGGGTCAGTGACCACACCAGCATGGACATCAGGGACATTAAGATCTTTCTTGTATAGTTCTTCTGTGTATTCTTGCCACCTCTTCTTAATCTCTTCTGCTTCTGTTAGGTCCCTGCCTTTTTTGTCCTTTATCGTGCCCATCTTTGCACTAAACGTTCCTTTGATATCTCCAATTTTCTTGAAGAGATCTCTAGTCTTCCCCATTCTATTGTTTTCTTCAATTTCTTTGCATTGTTCATTTAAGAAGGCCTTCTTATCTCTCCTTGCTATTCTCTGGAAATCTGCATTCAGTTGCTTATATCTTTCCCTTTCACCCTTGCTTTTCGCATTCCTTCTTTCCACAGCTATTTGTAAAGCCTCATCAGACAGCCATTTTGCTTTCTTGCATTTCTTTTTCTTTGGGATGGTTTTAGTTGCTGCCTCTTGTACAATGTTATAGACCTCCGTCCATAGTTCTTCAGGTACTCTGTCTACCAAATCTAATCCTCTAAATCTATTCATCACCTTCACTGTGTACTCACATGGAATATGATCTAAGTCATACCTGAGTGGTCTAGTGGTTTTCCCTACATTCTTCAATTTAAGCCTAAATTTTGCAGTAAGAAGCTCACGATCTGAGCCACAGTCAGCTCCTGGTCTTGTTTTTGCCGTCTGTATAGAGCTTCTCCATCTTTGGCTGCAAAGTATGTAATCAATCTGGTTTCGGTATTGACCATCTGGTGATGTCCATGTGTAGAGTCGTCTCTTGTGTTGTTGGAAAAGAGTGTTTGCTATGACTAGCTTGTTCTCTTGACAGAACTCTATTAGCCTTTGCCCTGCTTCATTTTGTACTCCAAGGCCAAACTTGCCTGTTATTCCGATTACTCCTTGACTTCCTACTTTAGCATTCCAATCCCCTATGATGAAAAGGACATCTTTTTTTGGTGCTAGTTCTAGAAGGTCTTGTAGGTCTTCATAGAACCGGTCAACTTCAGCTTCTTCGGCATCAGTGGTTGGGGCATAGACTTGGATTACCGTGATGTTGAATGGTTTTCCTTGGATACGCACTGAGATCATTCTGTCGTTTTTGAGGTTGTACCCCATTACTGCCTTTCCCACTCTCTTATTGACTATGAGTGCAACTCCATTTCTTCTAAGGGTTTCTTGCCCACAGTAGTAGATATAGTGGTCACCTGAATTAAATTCACCAATTCCCGTCCATTTCAATTCGCTGATTCCCAAGATGTCGACGTTCAATCTTGTCATCTCATGTTTGACCACATCCAGCTTGCCTTGGTTCATGGATCTTACATCCCACGTACCTATACAATATTGTTCTTTACAGCACCGGACCTTCTTTTCGCTTCCAGATACATCCACAGCTGAACGTCCTTTCGGCTTTGGCCCAGCCGCTTCACTCTTTCTGGAGCTACTTGGAATTGCCCTCCGCTCTTCCCCAGTAGCATATTGGACACCTTCCGACCTGAGGGGCTCATCTTCCGGCGTCATATCTTTTAGCCTTTTAACATTGTCCATGGTGTTTTCTTGGCAAGGATACTGGAGTGGGTTGCCATTTCCTTCTCCAGTGGACCACATTTTGTCAGGACTCTCTGTCATGACCTGTCCGTCTTGGGTGGCCCTGCACGGTATAGCTCATGGCTTCACTGAGTTACACAAGCCCCTTCGCCACGACAAGGCAGTGATCCATGAAGGGGTTGAACTGTCTACAAGAATGAATTTATAAAAAGTCAGGTGAATGCTCTGGCCCAGAAACCAAATATTTATATGATGACACAATGGAACTTCATGTTTAATGAGCACACAGACTTAAAGTTTTAAGTCTGAGAGATTTAATGAAGCATACATTTCATGACCTAAGCCTACTTCAGCCTAACTAGATGGCAGCATCTAACCAACTTTGCTCCCTCCCTCCCTCCCTCCCTCCCTCTCTCTCTCATCTATCTATCTCCAACCATCCATCCAAATTTAGCAAATGATTTTATAAACAATGTACTATTCACATCTGGCAGATATAAGGCTACTAAGTAGAAAATCTTATAATTCACTGGAATTCTTTATGGCTGGTCTACAACAGATGATAGCACTTAACCATTCTTGGCTAATTTCAAAAAATTAATCAGGATTGGAAATGGTTAATACATGGAAGAGAGATCACCAGAAATTCCCAGGGCTATAGACTAGACAGGGAGGTCTTGAAATAGCATTTTAGAAGAAAACAATGGCAAAATGCTTCCATATTGATGCTAAGAAGATTACAAGTTCAAATCTATGTTGTCACCAGGAGCTGAGCTCAATTCAAGGGAGACTTTATTGTTAAGTCCATTTCTACATAGATGGTTGCTAACTAAGTGTTAACATTACTAAGTTGGTGAGTCTGTTGGAATTAACTTGGCTTTATCTTTTTATTGTAACCTCCAAGCAACTTTGGTAGTTGATAGTATATAAAATCTAATAATATTAAATATCAAAAGTTAAACAAAAAGTCCATGAAAAACAAGAAATATATCCTGTGCCAGTTTTACACATGGCTCAGATATAAATGAAATAGAAGTGGTGTCCATTCACAATAGCAGTAATTCACAATAATAGGAACTCTCTAGCTTTAGTACCATATTTTAACACTTGTTATTGGAATAAAACATATTAGTCCCAGTTGACTCTTAAATTGAAGGAAACTTACCCAGCTATTCTTGTTCAGCGCTTTTACCCTGGACTTGTTTTTGTTGGGAAACTGGTACATTATATCAGCAGCATATTTTTCCAGTGTGAATCTTGCCTAAAAAAGTAAAATTGCTGTTTATATATGCCTGGTGATTATATTCACTTGGTGTGTACAGCCTCTAGTGTCATACCACATGTTTTCTGTGTGACCCCTAGAATCTCCCTAAATATTAATTCTGCAGTATACTTTTATTGTGGAAGAAATATAATTATTAAACATATAGTGAATTCATCATATTGAATGCAGATGTACAAACTGGCCTTGATCAGTTCAGCTTAGATTATCAATTCATCAAATTAATTTTGATCAAATTATCCAAGTCGGACCAAACTGATTCAAATTTATTTAGATTATAAAAATACATATGCATATGCATGAAAAGTACAATTCAATGCAATGCTAATAAAATTAGCAATGTGATTGGAAACTTTGATTTGTAGTTCTATCAAACTGATTTGAAATCAAATCTCTGAATGTATATTTGCATATCACTAATATTTAGAGTCCCTCCTCCTCAATTCTTTAATTATCTTCATCTATGTTTTGGCATGTGGGCCAGCTCACCACTCAAAAGCCAAATATCAATCTTGACTTAAAGAAGCTACACATTCTATAGACAATGGATTGTATGGTATACTGTGAATGTTAACTGAAAGCATGTTGACATATATGGTATCAAGGGTTTTTGTGTTTTCCCCCAGAATATGGCAGGTAACATCATGTCAAGCAGCAAGTCTGTTGTATGGACTGATCCAGGCCAGGTTGATATTTGGATGGAAATTGATGAAATCCTGATGGAATTTTTTCAAGCATCTTCTTCCTATTGATCAGGTGATGGACATTTACATAACTCTTTGGGAACAGCCAGAATAAACTACAGTATATCCCTAGGCAGTAAGAGTTTGACCACAATAGAGCTTTCCTCCATTCTAAAACTTGACTCCTGTGGGTGATTCCAGTTTAGGGCAAGGTGCGGATTACAAAATATGTGTCCTGACATTAAAATGCAGACTCTGCCTCTTTTGTTCCTGCATTAACATGTCACACATATAAGGACAGAGTTTGCTTCATGATATCATGACTCTGCTGCTTCATATGAATAATAACTGCTGATTCAGGTACTATTACTTTTAGCTGTATGATTATAAAGTAATTTTAAAAGGTATAAATGTAAGGAGAATCTGGTTGGATCAAAGATCCATCTAAATTAATACTTCATTTTCTGGGCTTTTCAAACAGGTGCCTGAAAGAAATGTCAGCAAGCAAGGCAAGTGTGCTGTATATTGCCTGTCTATGTTCTGTTCAGTAACTGCTACTCAGATGTGTATTGCCTCTGAATATAGGAATTCAGCTGAAGTATCATGACAAATAGTTGCTCCAACAAAGTTGCTAAAGTTTACATTTCTGGGCTCAGTTACTGTATGATTCAAAGAAGTAAATACTGTGGTCCTGAATTCTTCCCCATTTTGAATTTTAACCGTAGTCTTATAGAACTGTTAATCAAATAGGTTAAAGAGATTGAATCATATAGGCTGTTACTCAGGAGTAAGCTCCATTGAATTTGTTTATCAACTTAAATTTCCTTTTTTCTAGCTTGTTCCTTTTGCTCAAGTATGATTGCAGCAGTTATTACATTGTGTCTCTTCTCCCTTGATTATTAACTTTACCTGGGTTGAACTAACATTTGTATTCAAAAATTATTTTTGTTACTTTGGCCAAGCCAAATTGTCTACATCTCAGTATGTGATGGCTTGGGTCAAACCCCAGGAGAATGTTTAGGCAGGATCAAAGTTGTTGAGGATGGGAAAAAAAAAAAGCTGGTAAGCATCCTGGAGTATACACTGAACTGTTCTCTAAGACGATTAATCTTAAAGAGAGTACAGATAATCCTAGCTTAATGATTATTCATTTAACAATGGTTCAAAGTTATGACAGGCTAGAAAAAAGTGCTTTATGACCTGTATTTGCACTTATGACCAGCACAAACCATTGTACCACCCCAATGGTCACATGATCACGATTTGGGACCTTTTTTTTTACAATTGTCATTAAGTGAATCACATGGTTGTTATGCAAATTCCAGCAAAAAAGTCCTTTGGGGAAGCTGAATTTGCTTATTGACCATGTGATTTGCTTAACAACCAGTGTAAAATTGGTTGTAAAATCGGGTCTGGTCACATGGTGACTCACTTAACAAATGCCCCACTTAACAACCATTTTTCCAGTCTCTGTTGTGGAGAAACTCTTTGGGTACTTGCCAGTTTTGCTTATTCAAAATTAATTGGATTAAAAAGACATAACATGGATGGATCCCCTTCAGCATGTTGCTAGGTATATGGTCCTAAAAGCCATGAACCCCAAACCTTTAAAGACTACATGCCAATAAGACTAGTTTAAGAAGATATCAAACTAGAGGGAGACAGGGTGCTCTACTTATCTCAAGATTAATATCCACACATTGGATGGGGGTATTTTATATATTGAACCCAACTAGTTATTGATTTCTTAAAAATTCATAAATAATGAAAATTATTAATTGAAATTTCCATACAGAAAAGTGTATAAATATTTCCATTTCATGTAAATACTATTATAACACTTCCATTTCAAAAGGAACACGGGCATTTATACCAAAAAAAAAAAAAAGCCTTATATTAAGGAAACAGGTGTGTAAGCTACATATATTGGGGAAATTTATGAAAACAAATGTAATTTTTTCAGTTTTTTTTTTTTTTTGAATGGCCAAATTGTTATGGAAAGGAACAGTACAAGGACATTTGCAGCACTGATATGTCATAAACTTAGACTGATCTACATATCCTTATTTTATAATATTTAACAACTCACAATTTGTGACATTACAGCCTGATCCCACTGAGAACAATAGTTTAAACTCTCTCATCTTGAAACTGCATGGATATGTGGCTTACTGTAAAAAATCCCCCACCCCACCCCCCTTACTAGATAGTTTTCCCTCTCTTTTTATTCCCCTGACCACATTATGTGGCCTTATAGCTGACAGAGTTCCACTTGATTAGTTTTCTTCAATTACACTGGACGAGCGAGACTAAATCTATCATGCAAGATTTCACTTTTCTTTCTTCCACAGAAAAGTACCAGGCACCTTCCCGCAACTTTGATGAATCTCTTTGCTGTTTCATAAATCAGGTATGAGATTTCTATGTATGAAGATTGTTTGCACTACTGTTGGAAGATAAAGGCAGTAAAAATACTTTTCTGGCCAAAGATAGGTCAACACACAAACAAACTTATTCATACATTAGGCACAGCACTTAACCTTTCTCCATGAGTGACATGGACTTGTAATGAATTATGCTTTACTGATATTGCAACTAGCCAATTGGAATGTATCAATATAATATAATATTAATAATCCCTTTCTACTGTATATCTCTTTCTTCATGGCAAACAATGAACTCCTACATAGGACACAGACCAAATATACTGCAAGTGGACCATACAGAATTCCTACGCTGTGGAATAGCACCCTGCTGGAGATTTTGGATGACCCCGGCCTTCTTAGCCTTTCACAAGACATTGAAGACCTGACTGTTTGCCCAGGCGTTTGGGTCAGGAGGGTTCTGTTATTGTTTATCCTTGGGTGTCTAGTGTGTGTGTGTGTGTGTGTGTGTGTGGTGGGCTTTTGTGTTTTAATCTTGTAAGCTGCTCAGAGTCATTTGTGTGAGATGGGCAGCTATATAAATCTTATAAATAAACAAACAGATAAATAAATTCCTGCTTTATTTCTTGTTGTCATGGTCTTACTATAAAAACGTAACAGCATCTTCATTACATACACTGTTATTTTCTTCATTCAATGGCCTCCTTTAAGACCCCCAAGGTATATTGTATCCTCACAAATTAAAAAAAAAAAAAGATGAGTAAGAACTTTGGGGAGCCCTTGGGGCTCTTTTAAATGATAATTTCACTCCTGCCGCCCCAAATTTAGCCTCTTTGATCCTTTCCTGTCAAACAGTTGATCAGTAAAATTAAGATTTTAAGACTGTTATAGCCTCAGAAATTCTAGTTGTGCTGCACTGGAATGTGATACTGCTGAGTTAATATTTTTATTGCCATTCATTGAAATCCAAAGATCATAAACCCATCTATACCAGTTTAAGATTCACTACAGATACTCTGAGCATTCAGCAATATTAAAAAATGGGTACATCACACAGATGCATAGGAAATTAAAACGGCAATTTGTCAGTGTGTGTGTGTCAGCTTCTGTGTGTGTTGATACTAAATAATTGATACTAAATCATTAATCTCTCACCCTCCTTCTGAAACAACAGCAAAATGATTTTAATGACAGGGAGTGGGGAGGAATAAATAAAATAATATGCTTTGGAGCCTTTTAATGTTGGCTGAAATCACAGCTTACCAGAAATTATTACTTTTCATGACTCTGACATTTGGCTGAAGAAGAAAACTAGACACAGGTGAAACTCGAAAAATTAGAATATTGTGCAAATGTTCATTTATGTCAGTATGGCAACTCAAAAGGTGAAACCAATATATGAGATAGATGCATTACATGCAAAGCGAGATATGTCAAGCCTTACTTTGGTATAATTGTGATGATTATGGCGTACAGCTTATGAAAACCCCAAATTCACAATCTCAGAAAATTAGAATAGTGTGAAAAGGTTCAGTATTCTAGGCTCAAAGTGTCCCACTCTAATCAGCTAATGCATCCATAACACCTGCAAAGGGTTCCTGAGCCTTTCAATGGTCTCTCAGGCTGGTTCAGTTCACAAGCATGGGAAAGACTGCTGACCTGACAATTGTGCAGAAAACCATCATTGACACCCTCCATAAAGAGGGAAAGCCCCAAAAGGTAATTGCAAAAGAAGTTGGATGTTCCCAAAGTGCTGTATCAAAGCACATCAATAGAAGGTTATGTGGAAGGGAAAAGTGTGGTAGAAAAAGGTGCACAAGCAGCAGGGATGACCGCAGCCTGGAGAGGATTGTCAGGAAAAGGCCATTCAAAAGTGCTGGGGACTTTCACAAGGAGTGGACTGAGGCTGGAGTTAGTGCATCAAGAGCCACCACACATAGACGGATCCTGGACATGGGCTTCAAATGTCGTATTCCTCTTGTCAAGCCGCTCCTGAACAACAAACAACGTCAGAAGCATCTTACCTGGGCTACAGAAAAAAAGAACTGGTCTGTCCAAAATCCTCTCTCCTGATGAGAGCAACTTTTGCATCTCATTTGGGAACCAAGGACCCAGAGTCTGGAGGAAGAATGGAGAGGCATACAATGCACGATGCTTGAAGTCCAGTGTGAAGTTTCCACAGTCTGTGTTGATTTTGGGAGCCATGTCATCTGCTGGTGTTGGTCCACTGTGCTTCATTAAGTCCAGGGTCAATGCAGCCATCTACCAGGAGATTTTGGAGCACTTCATGCTTCTTTCCGCAGACGAGCTTTATGGGGATGCTGACTTCATTTTCCAGCAGGACATGGCACCTGCCCACACTGCCAAAAGTACCAAAACCTGGTTCAATGACCATGGGATTACTGTGCTTGATTGGCCAGCAAACTCGCCTGACCTGAACCCCATAGAGAATCTATGGGGCATTGCCAAGAGAAAGATGAGGGACATGAGACCGAACAATGCAGCGGAGCTGAAGGCCGCTATTGAAGCATCCTGGTCTTCCATAACACCTCAGCAGTGCCACAGGCTGAGAGCATCCATGCCACGCCGCATTGCGGCAGTCATGGCTGCAAAAGGGGCCCAAACCAAGTACTGAGTACATATGCATGCTTATACTTTGCAGAGGTCCGATATTGTTCTATTTCCAATCCTTGTGTTATTGATGTCATGTAATATTCTAATTTTCTGAGATTGTGAATTTGGGGTTTTCATAAGCTGTACGCCATAATCATCACAATTATACCAAAGTAAGGCTTGATATATCTCGCTTTGCATGTAATGCGTCTATCTCATATATTGGTTTCACCTTTTGAGTTGCCATACTGAGATAAATGAACATTTGCACGATATTCTAATTTTTCGAGTTTCACCTGTAATCTTGGATTCTGTCAAACCATAAAAAGGAAAGATTGGATCACAGCTTGTCATTCACACCTCTAGAAGCACCATGGGGTTTAATAGCCACAGAATAACTGTAATTGTAACTTGTGAAGAAGCCTCATATCTAGCTGGAATAAGTGTACTACCTTACACAATGAGTGTACTACCTTACACTTAAATATAGCATAAGAATGTCTTCCTTCCTTCCTTCCTTCCTTCCTTCCTTCCTTCCTTCCTTCCTTCCTTCCTTCCTTCCTTCCTTCCTTCCCTCCCTCCCTCCCTCCCTCCCTCCCTTCCTCATTTCTAAAATATTTTTATGTTACATAGCATGACCATCAAGATTCGCCAGTGACTCAGCATCAGATTGGACATTAAATGCATTAAAAAGTGTGAACTGATATTGAATCAAAAGGAGAAATGTCCACTTTTTATTCTTTCTCAAGTAGGAAGTTGAGCTTTTCAGGGCAGATATGTGGCAAGTCAACCTAAATTCACAAAGACTATGCAACTCACCCAAGATTATGGGTTGGTATGTATGCATACCAAGTTCCCCTTTAATAATTAAGGCCAAATGATTTTACCACATTTCATTACATTATGCTGCACTCTTCATACCCACTTATTCAGGAGTAAGTGTTCAAATCAAAATGATTTAGCAGTGTATAAAGGTCAACATATACGCTTCTGACTAGCACTTGATAGAGCAGCCATCAAGCCCTTGGAAAAGATATTCAAATGTCATTGTGTTTCTATACCTACTAAGATCAGAATTGTGCAAGCAATACTGTGGACAGTCAAGAAAACAAACAAATGGACCATTGAACAACTCAACCCAGAGTTCTCACTCAAGGTGCAAATGACCAGGCTCAAATTATCCCATTTTGGGCAAATTATGTAAATATCTAGCTCTCTGGAGAAAGCTATAATGCTGGGAAAGGTGGAAGGAAATAGAAGAGAATGACCTCTTCTAAAAGGTGGTTAGACTCAGTCACAGTGGCAATTGTCATGGGGAAAATCTATGTAGTCACTAAGAGTTGACAATGACCTGATGGCACACAATCAATCAAAGGTCCACAGGTTTATTGTTTTATTTATTTACTTTTTCAGCCCCAACTTTCTTGCTTTGGGAATTTCTGGTTTAGTTAGAAAAAAGTGCCTAAAAGCAGTTCTGAAAAGAAACATCCCCAGTTTATCGCAACTTATTTCTTTTGTTTCCTTTGCATCATTGATTTGTAGGATTACACTGGTTAACTTAGAGCAGTGTTGTCCAAACTTGGCCACTTTAAGATGAGTGGACTTCAACTCCCAGAATTCCCCAGCCAGCATGGCTGGCTGGGGAATTCTGGGAGTTGAAGTCCACTCATCTTAAAGTGGCCAAGTTTGGACAACACTGAGTTAGAGCAATCTACTAATGGTTTTCTAAAATCTCTGTCTAAAAGAAAGGGGCATTTTGACAAGTATCTCCAGGGGAGGAGAGATTCCCTAATTATTTCTTTAAGATGAAGCTCATTATTAACATAGCTGATATATTATTTCCACCTCCAACTCCTGCCCCAGGTCTCCTGAGTGAAAGTTCATGAATGAAACTGTGGCAAGATTTGTTTGTTATACTTATATACTGTATTATAATTCAGAAACCATTGAATTAATGGTAAAAGGAAGTGGGAGAAAACATATATCTATTTATTCTATATGTTGGCAAATGGCATGAATTGAGTTTACTCTGATCCCATTGCTTTCTCTTAGTATGTTCCTTCACTTTCTTTCACAGCAGTCATGAGAAGGAACTTCACTTCTAGATAAAATATGAAGAATGTGATGGATTTGCTTTAGTAAAGATAAAATCTGTCAACTACCTTCTTGACAATGATTTGAATACAAACTGCCTTTTCTGGGTGTTCAACAGCCATTTCAATGAGCAGAATTACACATTGCATCACTGGATCTAACATTGTTTTGGCTCCAATCTTAACAAGAATTAGCCCTTGTGCCGTATAATATATACGTGCAATGTTTCATAATGGATTATATCAAGATTTATTTTGCCACCTGGCATTCCTTTCTATTCACACCTGGTGATGTGCAGATCAAATCAGTTAAAGTCCAGTTCATATCAGTGTTACATTGTTTTTAAAATATTATTCTCCACCATTCATTTTGTGTAAGTATATGATTTAAAACATCTGCTAAATAATCTGCATACCTACATACATAGATCTGGACTCACTTATATAGTTTTGGTCTCAGTTCTCTCCAGTGAATGCTTTTTATAAACTCTCTAATATATGCTTTCTTTACATAGGGTATAGGCAATTTTGTAAGCAATGTTCAATGTTCAATGTTCAACATTGTAAGCAATGTTCAATGTTCAATGTACAATATTTGTAAGCAAATATAGGCAATTTTGTAAGCAATGTTCATGTAGAGGACTTAGGGCCTTGAATGATAGGTGGACAAGCTGCTACCAAGGCAATGGTCATGTAAACAGCTTTTATAAGCTTGATCCCAGGCCAAGAAAATAACCTGAGAAAATTCAAGTTCAAATCCTGGCTGATACCTACCTTACCAGTTGAGGTCCTTGAGCAAAGACCCCCTAACACTTCTCCTGCCTACATCAGATATGAGACTGACACGAACTAAGAGAGTCATGCCGGCTTGGACATCGCCTGGATTAACAAGGTCCATGTCAGATGTTGGGGAACCAGGACAATCTGATGATAAGTGGGCTACTGGAACAAACCATAGATGGACAAGATGAGAAAAGATAGATAGACATATAGAGATATAGAGATCAACAAAACATTTTAAATGTCTAAGCTTCTTCAGAATGCCTCACAATTTCAAAATGGTGTGAGGAAAAGATGGGTATATCTGTAATTTCATTCATTAATTTAAACATGTTGAATTTTGCAAAATTGTGTCTATTTTTTTTTTAAAGACTAAAATCAAACTACCACTCATCTGTATTGACTGAATTCAACAGATACAGCTATTCTGAATGTAGACACTAATACCCCATAAATACTACCACACAGCAGCTGTAATGAGAAGGAAACTTTCTTTCTTTCTTTCTTTCTTTCTTTCTTTCTTTCTTTCTTTCTTTCTTTCTTTCTTTCTTTCTTTCTTTCTTTCTTTCTTTCTTTCTTTCTCTCTCTCTCTCTCTCTCTCTCTCTCTTTCTTTCTTTCTTTCTTTCTTTCTTTCTTTCTTTCCCTGTAAGGCTTCTGAGATTACAAGAGACAATGCTTTCTTATTATTAAGTAGTAGGCTTGCTGATTGAGCAAAAGAAATATTACCTTGTTCCACATTCTATACCCCTGGGATTTTTTACTGTTGACTTTTGATTTAGCAGCAAAGTCAACAGGTAAAAATATTGACTGCTTGCAGTTCATACGTTTGGTTTCTTGCTTTGCCTTTGAAAACAAATAGGCCTTTTATATTGGTCTCACCTTAGTTACTAGCTTTATATAGTATATATTTACAATATCCTCCTCTGTACAGTACATACTTATAGCAGCACCCTAACATAAGTTATAGCATTTGTGTAATGTTATTAGACGTGTCATAATTTTCCCCCTCCCATGCCTTTGTAACTTTAATTAATTTAGCAGTTCACTCTTTATTTCTTTGTCTAGTGAAATGCTATTGTAGCCTCATGCTTACAAGGAAAGAAATGAGTTAATATGCTCAGTTCACACTCAGTGAAACTCAGTTCCAATATGTTTTGGCCAAGCTCATTGGAGGCTGCAGTGGGTATTACCTTAAAGACCATGAAGGGAAAGGAAAAGAAATAGAAACTTTGTCATGTAAATAACATACCACAGTATGGATGGGAAAGCAGTGGACTATTGGAGTCAAAAGGTCTGCCCTTATATCATAAATGATTCTTGAGACCAGAGTAGATCCTAACCCAAAATTGTTTAGCCCAATCACACTATCCTGGGATTGGCAAACTCTAAGGCTTACAAGCTACACATTCATTCATCATTTGCTCCATGTGATTCTCCCTTGCTGTTGACAGTTCATATTCCCTGAGAGAGTCATTCCCTGAAACTCTCATCACTTAAATCCCTATCACTTGGGTCCACTGTATTTTGAATATTCTTCAGAAATACTATCTTCCTTTGCAGAAAACTTCAAAGAACATTTCCAAATGAAGGTTTGCCAGTTCAAAAATAGATGCAGATCTCTGTGATCCCAAGATATCTGTGGACTTTGGCAGCTGAACTAATGTATTTCCTGTTCAGCTGTGATATAAGCCAAATCACACATACTCACCCACAAATCATCTGTCTATGAGCTGTCAGTTTTGTTTCTGGATGGAGGGAGCTCTTGACTTATTTCTTCTGTATCCTGAGCTCTGGTCATTCTAGCAGTTCCTGTAAGAGAAATGTTGGGGTGTAGTGAAATTGACAGCATGAAATTCTGCTTCCTCTTTCTCTTTGACAGGAAAAAAGCAGGCATGCAAAATGACAAGCTACTTGGGTTATTTCATTTCTCTTCATTCTTTTGTGGGGTGAAAGGATTTTGGTTATTCCTACTAAATGGAAACAGGGGCAGTGTGGAAGTATCTTTACAGTGAATCCCAGCTCCTGCAACACAAAAAAAAAAAATGCCAGTCTATTCAGCTACTTGGGGAAAATGCTGCTTGACAAATTATGACATGACTCCATGCTATTTTCACACTTTTCTCTCTCTCTCTCTCTCTGTGTGTGTGTGTGTTTCATACAGGTGGACAAGTGCCTTGGTAGACATGCTGTCTGGGGAATTCTGGGAGTTGAAGTCCACTCATCTTAAAGTGGCCAAGTTTGGACAATACTGCTGTAGTTGTTTGTTTGCAAATGACCAGAAAAATGCACACAATATATTCTGAAATGTATGTTTGTTGGCAGAAAATGGGTGGATTTTTTTCCCCCCAGGTTCCTGCTGGTCAACCAAACAGAAGAGCTGGTGATGTTTTTTTTTTTTGGTTTCTCTTTGTGAAATCAGCCTTCCTATGCTTTGAAATTCAATCCTGGCCTTCACAAATGTTGTTTAGATATCAACAGGAAGAAGAACAGGAAGAAGAAAAAAACATGAACTACAACCATACATTATACATTTAGCCTTTTATGAATGTATTAATGCCAGTTATTCAATGTACAACTCAGGTATTGATTTCTTGTTGTTATTATTGTGTAAGATGGATCAATATTATTCTTAAAATACAGTCGGGAGGTAAATAAGAGAGAGGTTTACTTATGATTTTCAAGTGAATTGGTGGCAGAAGTGAGCTCTGAATCCAGAATTTCTTGATTTGCAGCTCAGATTCTTAGTCACTGTATTAAGCCAATTTTTCTCATGATTCAGAGAAAATCAGTGATTTGTCTTAATCACTGAGGGAGTAAAAACTGCCTTCATCACTTAGAACCATGTGGAACAGCATATTTTCAACTAGAAAAAACTCCATTGTCCAGGAATAAAATATACCTTCCAGGCTAATGTGGTTCATGAAGACCTCCAAAATCACATGTCTGGAATTCAGTGACCAAATGGCAATGTCCAGTGGCATTATTTTTGCCCCCTTCCCATCTTTAACAAACTAAGTCCTAAAAGAAGTATCTAAGCCTTTGTTAAGCTGAATACTTTAACTTTCAATAACTTTCAGTGTCCAAGATTCTTCCAGATATTATTAAACGTTTTACCCTTCTCTTCCTCTGATGATGTTCATCCACCACCACTGAATTACATGATCTTAAGAAAAGAAAATGGGGACGCGGTGGCACAGTGGCTTAATGACGCTGAAAGTTGCCGGCCAGAAATGGCTGACGGCTTCGGCGGTTCGAGTCCAGCCTTCGCTGTTAACAAGGTGAGCTCTTGTTTCCTCCCCAGCTCCTGTCAACCCAACAGCTCGAAAACTCACGTGAGTAGATAAATGGGTACTCTCACTCCGGTGGGAGGAAAAATGCTGGCAGCGCCTTGCACAGAGAGACGGGACCAGTTTCCGATAAGCGCGAAACCGCGCTCGCCTGAAGAGGGCGTGAAGCAACGGAAATCCCGCCTCCTGCGCTTGCCAGCTGGGCTCTGCTCTAGGAAGGAGGCTCTGGCAAACCACTTCCGAAAAACAATTGCCTTGAAAACTGCAAGGATTCGTCCAGGCAAGGATTCGTCCAGGCAAGGACTCGTCTAGGCAGGCACTGCAGGGTCAGTAATGACTGAGCGCAGACAAAAAAAAAAAAAAAGAAAGAAAGAAAAGAAAAGAAAAGAAAAGAAAAGAAAAGAAAAACTGTTAGCCTACAGTTTAGATTTAAGAGTGATTTGACTTTTTCCTCATATGATAAAACATGCAGTATAATTCAGGGCAGATACATTGGTCTTTGAGCCTATGTATGTTTCCTTTTTCACATGTAAAGTCAAGGCATCTTGAAACAACATGGGGTTCTTTTGGATTGCACAGGGGTGTCAAAGGGAGACCATACCAGATATACTGTGGGTTTCCCCTTCTAGACATAGGGGAATGGTAAAATGGTAAATGGTAATGTATTTATTTATAGATCTGCTGCTTGATCCAGAGACAGGACTTGGAAATACTTGGAACTAGATTGAAATAGCAAAAGCACCATGCCTTGGACTGGCTTTCAGGAATGAAGAGTGATGTTTTTCTTAAAGTGCTGAGATCAGAATTGTAGGGATTTAATGGGTGTCAAGGGGAAGGTTTGCTATTACCTTCTTCTAAACTAGAGCAGTTACTGTGCTTGTGCAAGGCTAATAAATTCCAAGGGGGAGGATTACAAATGTCTTCATCTAGAATTCAGTAACTGCAGATGGTTGCTTCCCACTATTTTACAATGATTACTGATCGAGCCTAAACTGTATTCCTTCTGTGAACATTCCTTTTAATTAATACAAATGTACACAAGAAGAAGCCGATTTTTATCTTCACTCAAATTGGCTGTTTGGAAACTGGGAATACTCTCTGTTGAGGTCACCAAATTGGAGTTATCTCATTTGGGTTAGTAATAGGTAGACAGCTGCATTCAGCTCACGTCCTCTGGTTTCAGAGAAAACACTTTTATATTTTTAACCACATCTCTATTTAAATTCTGCTAAAACTTGCACCAAGTTAGGAGATACAAATTGATGGAAATCAAGTCAATGTATGTATGTAATTGTATGTAATTGCCAAATCATTCATATGGTATTAATTTGGTGGTTGCACTGCAGCTCCAGAAGTTCTTGGATGAAACAGATTATCTGGACCCTTTTCAGTTGGGGTTTATGCCTGAATATGGGATAGAAATGGCATCGGTCACACTTTTCAATGATCTCTGGTGGAAGTAAGAGGGGGGTACTGCGTCCATCCTCACTCTACCTGACCTCTCGGAGGCTTTTGATACCATCAACCATGGTATCCTTCTGGAGAAGCTTTGGGGGTTGGGAGTGGGAGGCACTGTGTTGTCCTGGTTCACTTCCTTCCTCTGTGGCCATTCCCAGTCAGTGCTGATAGGGATCAAAAGGTCTGGCCCTGGGTCCCTGCTTTGAAGGGTTCCACAGGATTTGGTACTTTTTCCACTTCCTCCCTTATTAAGGAAATCCATCCAGTGGGACTGAGAAGAAGGGCCTTTTCCATGATGGCTCCCTCCCTGTGGAACATCATCCCTGTGGAGATAAGATTGGCTCCCACCCTGATACTCTTACAAAAGGCTCTGAAGACATGGTTTTACCAGCAGGCCTGGGGATCCCAGGTTGATATGGAGCCCATCAAGTGATTTGTTTGAAGATATTGTTGTTGCCAGGGGGGTGGAAGTGTAGTGGGTTTGTATTTGGGGTTTTATTTCTGTAAGCTGCCTGGAATCACTGTGAGTGAGTTGGGCAGCCATATAAATCACTTCAATAAATAAAATAAATAAATAAATAAATAAATCTTAGCTAGATTTTCCAAAGCAAAACAAAACAAACAACAACAAATCACTAAGACAATTGGACTTTGTTACATGGATTTTGTGTGCATTGTATGTATTTTTTTTTTTTTTACAATATATGGAACTACCTTTTTTTATGCTATAATACTATATACTGTTTATATATAGTTTTTATTATAATACTATATGTAGCCTTATATACATGTGTGTGTGTATGTGTGTAACTTCCACCCAGATACATTGATTTTAAGCACTTTTTTTCAAAATCTACAGTCAGGACCAGAAATATTGGAACAAGGATAACTGTTTTGGCATTTGGCCTCTGTACACCACCACACTGAAATTGAAAGGAAAGGGAACAAAGTCAGGACTTCAGCTGTAATTCAAGGGGTTTGACAAAAGAGGGCGCTAACCATTCAGGAAGTACAGCTAGTGGCATACGCACACCCCCATTGTTGGTGGCTCATAAATAATGGAACGAATGGCTGACAAGCAGCTGCATGGCCAGGTGTGGCCTGTTTCCTGGGTACCCCATGATCAGTCAAGCAGATAAAAGGCCTGGAGGTGGTTCTGAGTGTTACATTTGCAGTTGGTAGCTGTTTACTGGAACTCTCAACATGAGGTCCAAAGAGGTATCCATGCAAGTGAAGGAGGCCGTCATTAGGCTGAGAAAACAAAATAAACCCATCAGAGAGATAGCAAAAACATTGGGAGTGGCCAATACAAAAGTTTGGAACATCCTGAAAAAAAGGAATTAACTGGCAAGCTCAGCAACAGCGAAAGGCCTAGAAGACCACGGAAGACAACTAAAGTGGATGACTGCAGATTTCTGCTCATGGTGAAGAGGAACCCTTTCAACAACATCTAGCCAGATCAAGAATGCTCTTGAGGAGGTAAGCACATCATTGTCATCTACAGTCAAGAGACAGCTTTATGAATATAAATACAGTGGCTTCACAACAAGGTGCAAACCACTGGTAACGCTCAAGAACAGAAAGGCCAGATTAGACTTTGCCAGCGAACACCTAAAAAAGCCTGCCCAGTTCTGGAATAAGATTCTTTGGACTGATGAAACCAAGATTAACTTGCACCAGAATGATGGGAAGAGAAAAATATGGAGAAGGAAAGGAGCAGCTCATGATCCAAAGCATACCACATCATCTGTCAAACATGGTAGAGGCAGTGTTATGGCATGGGCATGTATGGCTGGCAACGGAACCAGGTAACTGGTGTTTATTGATGATCTGACTGCTGATAAAAGCAGCAGGATGAATTCTGAAGTATATAGGGCTATACTTTCTGCTCAGATTCAGCCAAATGCTGCCAAACTGACAGGATGCTACTTCATATTGCAGATGGATAATGACCCAAAACATACAGCAAAAGCTACTCAAGAGTTTCTCAAGGCAAAGAAGTTGGATGTTCTTCAAAGGCCAAGTCAGTCACCTAATCTCAACCCAGTAGAGCATGCTTGTCACTTACCGAAGGCAGAAAGAGCCACAAACAAGCAGCAGCTGAAGGCAGATGCAGTAAAGGCCTGGCAAAGCATCTCAAGGGAGGAAACTCAGCATTTGGTCATGTCCATGGGTTCCAGACTTCAGGAAAGCATTTTTATCCAGGTATTAAAGGTGATCTTTATGTTTGTCATGATGTTGGTTTGTTCCATTACTTATAAGCCACCAACGATGGGGGTGTGCGTATGCCACTGGCTTTACTTCCTGAATGGTTAGTGCCCCACTTTTGTCAAACCCCTTGAATTACAGCTGAAAGTCCTGACATCACTCCCACCTGGGTGTGTTTCCTTTCAACTTCAACGTGGTGGTATACAGAGGCCAAATGCCAAAACAGTTATCCTTGTTCTGATATTTCTGGTCCTGACTGTATGTAAACAGTTTTATAGCCAAAAACAATGAACAGTACAGAACCTCTTTATTGGTACTGTTACTGCCATAGAAACATGTCCTTTGGTGGACAATGGGAATTTGACTCCAATCAGAATTCATTAGCTAGCAAGGCAGAATTCAAAGACTACATTAAAATTTTAAAATAGCCTGAACAACTCTGCGTAGCTGTTAGATTAGCTATGGCAATAATTAATTTTAATTTTATCAATATAATTAAAAGAATAACTTAGGACGCCAACCCAGTTAAGAACTTTGTTTCTACAAAGCTCTTAATTCCTCACCTAGTCAAGGAAAGGCTTAATATGTTATGCACTTTATACAGTAGGTTGATCTTCTTCTTCCCTTAAACTTGTTGTGATCTGTTCAGAGGATTCCACTTAAAGATTATTTTATTGAATACATTTTATTTCTGGACTGAACAAAACTACTCACTCTTTGTTTGTTTGTTTTTTTTAATATTTCTGGATTTGTCTTGGTTATTCAGACATTGTGTAAACAGCACCAGTTACACAGATAAAAAATATGCTTCTATCATCAACAGAATATCATGCCAGTGATTCACACCAGCATACATTTCATGCCAATTTCCTACCACATGTTATGTCCGCATAGTGGAACTTTTTGCCATTGAATCACTTCTAGCTTCTCACCCACCTAATTTTAAGTGCAGGATCATACCCTTAGTGGTTTGATGAATAAAATCAGGGCTGACATCATATGCCTTTCACATTTTATTGGGATTACAGATTTCTCATCAAGATGTTAATCAGCTATCATTTCTTCGAAACTGCAGAAAGGGTATTTATTTGTACATGAGTGTCTAGTTCTGATTCTTTGGAGGGGGGGGCTTTTTTTTTTAATAGACTCCTGAATAATAACACCAGCTGTCTCTTGCTAACATCATGGTGAGGCAGCCCTTATATTTAGAAACATTGGCGAATTAATGAGGACAAAAGACAGAAAGTGATTAGACAGATTCTGATGGGGTTTCAAAGCAATTAATTATTCTGAAAAACAAGAAATAATTAAAATATGCTGCTTGTAAATCTCCAATGAAATACTGCATCTGTTGTGACACTTTAGTCTCCCCTCACTTATTCTTTTTGCTTGCTATTAAAATTCAGGAATAAAAGTGTTTTGTGCACAATGCGCATACTACTAATCTATGAAACGGGGGGAAAGAAATTGCATATAATACATTAATTTTAAATGTGATAAAGAAACACAGTAGGAAGTATTCATTAACTGAGGGTGAAGTCTTTAGGCAAAGTAGATTCCCATGTAGCTATCTTTCAGGTTCATTAATATCCCAGCACCTGATTCAACTAAAATTAAGTGCTTTGAAATCTGGTGGATTTGGATAAGAATGTTAATCAGATTTTTTTAATTTCAACCCACCAGAATCAATGGAATTATGAGTGGATCCGTCCTGGATGTACAACCATTCTTATGAAATGAGAATATGGCACTCTTTTTTTCCAAGGGTAAAAATTGAAAGTTTATTTCTGAACCCCCAAACTGAACTTTTCCATCAACTAAAGATCATTTTTCAGTCCCTGGAAGTTACAAAGAAGATTTCATTGATTTCAGTAGAAATACACCTCATACAGATGCCTATGATTTAACCACAATGGTTTCAGAAGCAAATTTAGCCTGGTAAATAAACCAAAAGTAAAATCTCTGTACTAATTTCAATAACTTGTTAAAAGAAAGAATATCAGCTTTTTGTTCTCCTATGTGAGGAGATATACAGGACCTTCCAAAGTTACTTCTTCACAGAATTAAAAGGTTAGAAGCATTGCTATAGTGCATTTAGTGATAGGATCCAATGGATTATTAAGGATCCCAAAGAAATCAATCCTGGATTAGTGAGATCAAATTTGGGTATGTTATTCCCACTGGATTCATGGTGGGCTAAAATCTGAGAAAAATAAAATTTGTTTAGTTAGCTTCCCCCCCCCCCTCCTGCAAAAGGGATAGGGTGGGGACTATGATCTGGCTTAGGGCCACCTTCAATATATTAGAAAAACAGCAACATTCCTTTCTGCTCTCAAGTACAATTTAGCACAATAAAAACATGGGTAAAGTACTCTAGGCTTAATTACTGTCTTTTGATGGCCTTTTCTGGGCCAGAAGAAGGCTGTGTTATTTTTCAAGCCTTAGGAACAAACCTATGTTGAAATAGACTTTTAATGTCTCTTTCTCTCTCTGTGTATATGTGTGCGTGTATGTGTGTGTGTATGATAATCCTGTTTGTCCCTTTTATATATCTTCGCTAGTTTCACAATATCCTTTTTGAGATATAGTGACCAAAACTGTACACAGTATTCTAGATGTAGCCATAACATAGATTTGTATCCCCTTTATTTGTTCATGCTACTTTAAACGTTTTTCTGTCTCTAATCTAATTCTGCACATAGCCAGACCAGAACCTGCTCATTCTTCTTTCTAACGACATCCAAAGCAATGTGTTAATGACTTGAGCTTTAATTGCATTGCAGTAATGTGACTTTAGGGATCTTCTATGGGGGTTGTGTTACATTTCTAAAACACTTTTGCAAAACATTAAACCTTGTCTGTAATTATGAAGCAACTGCACAATTATGGAATTAAACATAGAATCATAGAACCCCAGAATCACAGAAATGTAGCACTTTTACCACAAATATGTAAAATGGAACTCAACATGCTTGTACATGTTGCTTCAACCCTCTTTATCAGAGTTAGAGAAATTATGGCCTGTCAGAGGTTGACGAATGACAATTACTTCTTCATTGGCAATGCTAAGAAAAGCTGCTAGAAGGCACAGTTCCATAGTACATGGAGGATCAGAGATCCTCCAAGAATATAGATACAAAAAATCCCCTTTATTTATAAGCTTCCTATTCTCTTCTATGAAATAAATTCCTAGGAATTCCCAAAGAAACTCACAAAATCTTTGTGTGAGTTTTCTCTAATCATATCAGAAGTATCTTTTCTTTTCTTGTTTCTCTTTCCCTTCAAATCTTTCTCAAATTTCACTCACAATTAAGGTAGATGTCTCAGGAATTATCTTGGAAAATTCTACTTAAAAACCTATTTCTCTGAAATTCTTACATTTCATTTTTTATTTTCCTTTAAATCTCTCATAGATTTTAAGAGAAACCAGTCATCAAAATGTGCCTCCTCTCAAAAGGCTCCAGTAGGACATGGACAGTAACACAGTGAAATCTACAAGTATCCATCTATTTGATTAAAAAAAAAAAAAAAACTTCACATATACACTTCCAAATTGTTTATAATTGATGCACTGAAAAAGAATGTTTTCTACTGCAAGTTGCATATGAAAAGTGAAGCGTCTAGATTTGGGAAATGTATATTCTGAAAGCCTGCATCAGAGAAAACCGCCTATCAAGGATATTTGTATTAAAATGTTTCTTGGAAATGTACATGAACAACCCTATTAGAGAAAGTTTGCTATTGAAAGTTTCATGTTTTCTGAAAAGTTCAAATGTAATAGATTTTTTAAAAATTTTGCTATAGAACTTTCTATAAAACACACAAAAATAAGGACAGACTGAAATAGTGCCCTATTAACAGAGACCAGATTTGTCATACCTTCTAACTATGGGGCATCCATTGGACAGTGTAGAAAAGTCAGGATGGCATCCATGACCATCTGATCTTTGTTGCATATATGATACATGTAAAAATAAATAAATAAATAAATAAATAGATAGATAGATAGATAGATAGATAGATAAATAAATAAATAAATAAATAAATAAATAAGGGTCTTCAACTGCATAATCACAGCTGCCATCTTGATTTTTTAAATTCTGCTGTCCCCTGCCCCCCATTTATTTTATTTATCCTGATTTCCTTTTATTGTTAAAGAAAAACTTCTCCAAGCTCGCTTACCAAAAAAAAAAAAATTAAAACAAGCAAATGTTTACTAGAATTTGTGCTGGCAATGGAAGATCTCAGCATGCTTTAAAGCCTTTGTGCAGAGAGCTGAAAGCACAGCAAACTCAGCTGCGTGTTCTTAGTTCTAAGTTTGGCAAACAGGAAAGGTGAATACTTAAATTGCATCTCTGACAAATTCTTAGAAAAAAAAATGGCCTCAGAAAGCAGCGTATTTATTTCAAACACAGTAAAGTCCCTACAGTTCAGCTAATGATCATGCACACTTCTTAATCAACAGTTGTCTTAAATATGGGATATATTGAAAACCACAATATTAGTAGCACCACTTTGATTCATCTATCTAGGACTAGCATCACAATTAAACAAACAAACAACAAAGTATTGGATTATTACCAGAAGTACTTCTGCTTTGTTTTGTTTTTAAATTATCAGAATGCAGAAAGATGATTTTTCTCGATGGAACTTTTTCAGATCGATAGAGAAAATTGGCTACCTCTTGCTAACTTCTGGCCCTAAATGGTAGGAATAATTCAGGTTAGTGTAGTAGATACTGAATCAAGGCTATAGGGCAAAAGTAGTCCCAGAATATGGAATGATGGAATGAGGGTTAAGGTTAGTCCAGCAAGATGCCATGCCAGAAAGGTGCCATTCTTTTGCTCAGTATATTAAAATAGTAGAGAAATGCTAGCAAGAAGCTGTGATGGGAGAACCCACTGAGGCAGGGGGAGAGTTCAAGAGCTGGGAGATGGTATAGAAGAAGAGTTTTCAATAATGGGAAAATGATTCACCTGCAGTTCTGCAGAATTCTATTGCTTCTGTTGGAAAACTGAGCACAGTGTGCTTCCCTTTGAATCACACAATTGCAGAGACAACTTCATGGGATTATATAAGTGTTTGGTGCCATTATGTTGCCCAAGGATCATGATAACATCAAGAAGTGAACCCCAGATACTGATCTTCTCCATGCTGACCCTCTCCTTTCTCATTGCTCAAAGGGCACCATTTTACCACCTCATTCTTTTCTGTGTTTTGCTAGAGCCTGTGGATGAAATTTCAGTAGACTTATTGTACAGGATCTCTGAAATAGTTTCCCTGCCTTCCCCCCTCCGCCATCACCTTTACAAGTCTCATTTCATTAATCTCCTTGGCAACATTTTTGAAACTCTCCTTACCCTTGGTATATGGATTCATGGAATTTATCTGACTACCTGAAACCAGCTATACTCTACTTGGCCTAAAGAATGTATGTATTAAAAACAAGTTAAAAAATCAGAATAAAATTATTAAAATAGTAGCTAAGAATAAAAATCTAAGATATTATAGAATTGTAAAAAGTGGATACAGTTAATCCCCAAAGGTCCTCTGGAAAAGCTACTATTTCACCTGCTTCCAGAAAATCATGAGGGTGGGGGCCATCCATGCTTCCGACAGCAAGCTATTCCAGAAGGGGAGCTGCTACAAGGAACACCACGGTATGAGCCTCCTCCTAATCGGTGGGGACCCATAGCAAGCACTCCCTAGTTGTTCAAATAGAATGAGCAGGAATTTGGGGGAAAGGCATCCACTAAGATACACAGGCCTTGACCCACATAAGGTTTTTCGTTGAAACCAACACCTTGAATTACACTTGGAAGCCTACTGGTAACTAGTGCAGCTCCTGCAGCAGAGTGTTATGTGGCAGATATCACAACTGGTCTCCCAGCATGCATATTTTTGCATTCGGACTAGCTAAATTTTCTGAGTAGTCTTCAAGGGACAGCCCCATCTAGAGCAAATTACAGTAATCTAATTCAGAAGTGACAAGGTCATACTGTCTTCAGTGCATCCTATTCCAAGTAAGGGCACAGCTGACACATCAGCAAAAGCTGGGCAAAAGCCACCCTGGCCATTGTCTCCACCTGCTCTTCAAAAAAGAGTTGTGAGTTGAGGGGAGCCTCTGAATTGCAAGCTCACTCTTTCCAGGGGAGCACAATCCCATAAAGAGCCAGAAATGATACAATTCTGCAATCAACTGGCCTCTAAATGAACAGACAGTTGGTGTTTTTTGGGTTGACTGTAAGACTATTTTCCCCCATCCAACCCCTGCCAGTGTCCACACATTTGTTTCCATTTATCTATTTAATTATCTTTCCCCCTCTTTTCTAAGCAAAGAAATGAAGCTGCTAATAAAGTCATTAAAAACATTTTTAAAATAAAATATAATTCTATATAATTTAGGAAACTCATTAATGTAAGATAGCATTAAACATTCAGTTCAACAAAGATAAAACATGATCAGCTGCTACAGATAGATAAATGGAAACCATCTGCTTCTACTGATCGTTGTTCTGGGTACATGCATCCCTATTGTTCCTCTTCAGAGAGAGGGGATCTTCAAAACATCTCTCATTTAGAAGCCCATCAGAACCAGAGCCAAAATAGGCAGTATTCATCTGTATATGCAAATAATTGTCTTTATTGTCCCTGTACTGCTTCACAACAATGTCATGGTTAGCAATATTTAGGAAACACTGTAGCCTTGGGAAAACTAACAACTTGCCTTAATCCATCTTCTTCCATACAGTTTCTCCACTGAAAAAAATGTCTCCTTCCAAGTCATCTAGGGCTACAATTTCCCAAAGATTATTCCCCATCTTAAGATCATGCTGAATATTTTGGTCAGGGGTCAAAGCTTGCTCATGGTGTTGATTCCATGGAAGAGTATGCTCTTTTGACATTTTAAATTTTCTTGACACTTTCCTTGCCCTACTGTAGAGAACAACATGGCTCCCAGAATATTCTTTCCTGTTTTTCCAACAGAGTTTGTATCTGAAGAAAGGCTCCTGACTGAGAACTTGGAGACCTGCTATCAGTTAGCATAGACAATACTTAGGTACAGGTGAAACTCGAAAAATTAGAATATCGTGCAAATGTTCATTTATGTCAGTATGGCAACTCAAAAGGTGAAACCAATATATGAGATAGACGCATTACATGCAAAGCGAGATATGTCAAGCCTTACTTTGGTATAATTGTGATGATTATGGCGTACAGCTTATGAAAACCCCAAATACCGCGATCTCGCCCACAGGAAGCCGCGACCACATGGCAGCAGGGCAAATGGCCGCAGATCCGGTTCGTAGCTTGAGGCGGAGTTCGCATGTCGAGGTAAATTTTTGCGGCCAGAGCTGGTCGTATCTCGAAATTTTCGTAAGATGGGGCGTTCGTATCTTGAGGTACCACTTGGAATTATAGATATTGCACATTCCGAGACAACTTAGAATCACAGTCAGTAATAGTTAGGGGGATCTCCCTGCAGTTTCAGGTGACATTTTTAATTTTTTTTATTTTATTATTAATGTATGCTGCCTGACTCCCAATGGCTCTGGGCAGTTCACAACAATCAAAGAACATGCTAAGGAACTGCCTACATGTTCATAAGTAGATCACATATTTCTTTATTTTTAAAAAAGGCAGAACCAAATCTGTGTCTATCAGGTACTTTAACCTGAAATAAGTGATACAGTTCTTTAAATTGTATCACCAATGTATTAGTTTTCTTCTTCCATTTTCCTATTTTCTAATTCCTTTAAATGTTTCCCTTAGTTCTCATTTCTGATATTTCCAATTACTCAAATAAACAAATGCACAATTTTTGGGTGTGTGTGTGTGTATTTCTTTTTCAGGTCATTCCTGCAATTCTGAATCTAAGGTGCTCGTAGTTCAGTTTAGTCAGCTCAGTCACAAAGTAACATTTATTTGTGTTTAGAGCCTGAATGTACTGAGTTGCTGCACTTTTTTTTAAAAAAAACCCTCTAACCGTGGTATGCTGACTCCCTGCCCTTCTTCATTTTCCTTCACTTACAAACTTAATTGCATTATCTTCCATCTTTTACTTCTTTTGTTTCCCTCAGATCAGTTTCTTTTTGATGTGGTGGCTCCAAGTAGGTTCCTAGAATTAAAAGCTCTTTAAACCACAGAGTTAATATTTCTAAATTGTGATGCATCAAAAACAAATTATTTCCTGTGTGAAATTTCTTAGCTGGGGAGAAAAGAAAGACTGCTTTAGTTTCAGAATTCCAGGAAAGACATAAACTAGAAATAAAACTCTAAAAATTACTTGATGGACTTGCTTTCCATTAAAAGCAAACATGCAGTTTGTGAAGATGAGTGAAAATGCCCAATTTGCTGAAAATGTGTGAATAGTGGACTATTTCCCTCTTGATGTGCATGCATAGCAGCCATTAAATGTAATGGGATTAAATTCCTAGGATGAAGGAGCTTTTATATCTATTGTGCTTATAAACCTGTAGTGGTTCTTTCTGAAAAAAATAATGACTGTGTTTATAAACCCACAGTGGTTCTTTCTGTACAATAAGGATTGTGCAGTACCTAAAAGTCCTAAATTGGAGAGTTGCCTTTTCATCATTTAATCATACCAAAACAGTTGGAGAGGAAGTGGGGGTGGGGGGATGATGTGATGTAATTATTTACAAATGGGTAAATTATGAAGTGTCAATGCTCCTCTCCCTCGTCTCCCCCACCCCAATTTCAGACAAGGCAATACACATTTATTCTGGTTTTCAACACTCACTCAATAGATGTGAGGGCAATCTGGCTGCGACATTTGTTACCCCACTGAAACACTCATCAGACCACATACTGAGTAGCAGAAAAGGATGACAAATGAATATCTTCTAAAGCAACCCTCTACCTGCTCACACTATTGTATTCTGTGCCAATTATCTTGATATATGCAAAGAAGATTAAGGAATAAATAAAAGCAAGACAAAACAAAACTCCATAACATAGATAGAGGGAAGGGCGTATCAGATCTGAAATGATATTAAAACTTAAAATATTTAAAGATGTGATCAATTCAAATCTTTAGCAAATTTTCCCTGAAGGGTGTGGATGAAAAGCCAAGCAGAGCAAGATACATTTTACTGTCAATTTTTAATGTCTCAGAGTGTTAGAGGTTAAAAAAATTGTTTGCAAGCTGGGCTACAAATGACAGTAGGCAATTGTGTCACAAGTACACTTGTGGATGGATCAGCAAACTCTTCTGTTGCAGTAGAGCCCAAATTAGCCAGCAGGCAGAGATGTGCAATGGCCGCACCAGACCATTCCTCACCACCTCTCTTATAGATTTCTAATTCAAAGGTTTAGGCCAATCATTAACAATGAGAGTGTAAGGCATTGGCCAATCATATGCTTCCTCTACTTATTTATGCTTTCTTAGCATGGACATCCCACACATAGTTCCCCTCCCTCTTATCTGTGGTTAGCAAAATGGCCTCACTGCTGCTCATTACAACCTTTTAGCCTCTTACCAGTACTTATAATACTTTAGATATTATTGCAAACGAATAAAGAAAATATTCCAGCAAGAGGAAAGGCCATTTCTCCACTGAATTTGTGTAAAATTAGGGAGGAGGTGATTGGCAATATGGGACCTAGCTAATACCAATTGGACAGCAATGGATATTGTTTATTTTGTTGAGTAGGCTGGGGGATAAAGTTTCATATGCAGAAAATGCTCAGTTAACTAAAACAAACCAACCCCCTTGTGTGGAGTTGCCAATTACTAGTAGTGAATCATCCTGGAATTTTATTGATTATTATGTACATGGATGTAGCTGGTATAATTCTATGCAAAGGGGGCTTTTTTGTTACAGGTTAAAATTATTTTGACAGTTTCTCTTACTTTTGGTGAAGATGTTAGATGGACCTAATGTTTCGATGACAGCCCTGAAGAAAAGAAAAAATTGGTCTCCAAGTCTGGACTCTCTGGAGCTTCCTAGGTTTGGTGATCTCATGTTATTTGTTTTTCAGGATTGTTCTTGGCCAACAATCTCACTGAATTCAATTTTACTCAAACAGGTTCTAGTTAGGGATGTCAGGGCTGTTTACAGAAAACGGCTTTCAAAGTTTGGGTTACTCATTTGTTTCCTGAGAAAACTAAACTCCAAGGGTCACTGAGATCAGAAGTAAACTGCAACACTGACTGATTGTCGGGTGATTTCAAAACCTCCCTGTGGGAGCAGATACATAAATAAAGTAATGGCTGACCTAGTGAAGCTATAGTGACATAAGGGATAAATGGGGGCGGGGGGAGATTCCAAACCACATCACAGCATTTCACAGTATCTAATGTTGCCATCCACTACTTAGAAGTCAGACTTTTTCGCTACTAAAGCAGTATTGGAGTACTGCCAGTGACTACAATGTTAGCTCATTATCATTGGTTGGGAGTGACTGACAAAAGATTGCTTAGGTGTGAGCATATGTTTGCCTCTCATATTGTGCTTCTCAAATCAATAAGAATGCCTTTTGTATTTGCTAGCTGACAAATACAAACTGCATATATTTTCATATTAACTGTCCCCATACATATTCTAGGGGATGAAACAAAGATTGCAATAGCCTCATGGAGCTCATATGAAATGTTTATTATGTGTGTGGCATTAGCACCAGATGAATGCTTAGTGAAGGGGTTTACAAGACCTGGTTATCTCATAGACTTCTCGTCTGTGGAATTCATGCCCTTATAAGCAACAGCTGCTTAAATCTCCTTATCTATGCAACTAATAAAAACACAAGAGCCAAATTCTTTGGTAAATCTGCCCTCCCTAGGTTCTGTGCTCTTCAGAACATTCTCTATAGCTTGGTTTACATAGTGCATTAAACTCTAAACCCCAAACACAGTTTCTATGTTCACATAAAATGCTAAGTGCAAAGAAATAAACTAGGCCTGTTTAAATATTCAGTTCAGAAATTCAATTAAAAAATAGTGTGATTTAATGATTCAGTCCACATTTCTGAATGTGTCAAATCAAATTGCATGGCTCTGAATCAGTTTGGAAATTTTTGAATTCTGTTTTGTGATTCATCTGTCTTTTGAAGTTGCATAGAAGAAGCAGTTTTCCTGAATCAGTTTGCAGTCTGATTTGGATTTGCCATGATTTGCACATCCCTAAAATAAACCACATTATGGCTTTTTAAGATAGCTTGGTTCACACAACATAGTAAATCACAAACTATCCAATACCAACAAAGGTATCAAGGGTAGATAGTGGTGCCTTCCATAGGTCTTGAGTTAAAATTCCCATAATTATTATCTGTTGGCCATGCTGAAGGGAGCTGAAATTGGAAATGAAGGCATCAGGTTGCCTGCATGGAACAGAATTCATAATAAGTTGTTGTCTCAATTTTTTATGCATCTGGTAGTGATAACCTTCACATTATAACCAAATAGTAAACATAACTCTTAGGATGGCTGAAACAATATTTGGGGGTGGTATGTTGGTGGGGATTGAAAATCAAAGTATGCTAAAACTTTTTTTTTTAATCCTTTCTTCTTTTTTGAATACTATTCCTCTAGAGTTTGGGTACAAAATGTGCAGCCTGTGGAATGCATCTGGTCCACCAGGATTTCTTATGAGACCATACAGCCCCCCAGAATGAGTAGGGTAAAAATGTTGGCTTTTTTTTTTTTTTTTAAATCAGATTGAAGCAGGTTTAAGGGGCAAAATTAGTGCCTTAAGCCTTGCAGATGCTTAAGGCATTCTCTCAAAAGTATTTTGAAAGTGTAGTCCATTTCATGCCACCCAATGCCTGAAGTGGCCCTTGTTCGATGGAAGCTACTTTGAAAGATCTGTCAAGAGAGGCTGAGAGATGTCACTGTACCTCTGTCTCCATCACAGGACCATGGATGTTCTCTGGACCAATTATCTGAAGAACAGGAATGAACTGCTTTTGTCTATAAGGAGCAATGGAAGGATATACTAATGTTTATCTCACCATCTTCTTTCATTTATAGCCATTCTGGGGGTATCAACCTTGTGATTTCCCAAGTTGGACCACAACTTTTGTTTGAGTCCATTTCACCTCAACGTTGTCATAACATTCTTTGTTTGAGGAGTTCCTTTCTGGACTATAACTGTTTACCAAATCATTTCTACAGAAGTACCCAAACTTAAAAGAATACTTAGCACTTCAAGTTTAACAACTGTTCCTTCCTTTCCTTGCTATCTCCAGCTATTCTCGTACTGCCCAAATAAAAATCATCAAAAGGGATGACTAATGGTGCTCTGACTTCATTCTTTCCCTTGCCCATCATGTTAGTTTGCACAGACAGCAAAAATTGTTTGCTTTTTCTCATAGTTGCTGTAGCTCCACTATTTGTAGCATGGCAAATTTCTAGAATCATACATCTGGGCCAGAGAATAATAGATAACTTTGAATAAGAAAATAATGTCTGTTCTACCTTGTATAAATGCCAACTTATCAAAATAATATCTATTCAGAATTTGAACTTCAGCTTATTCCAGTGTAGAATATTATTGGACTAGGACCAGGATGGTCCTCAAAAAGGTAGGGACTCAATGCCAGCATCTTTTTTGTGGACTTCAGAGGGATAAGGCCAATATCTTGAGCTCTTATTTTCTGGGGGAAACTTGGGACGTGTAAGGGGAAAAATAAGTTTCTTAAAACTTGCAGATGCTTAAGGTATCAATTTCATCTTTTAAAATTCTGATTCTCCTCCTAAAATGGGACCTGCCCCTACCCAATAAGCCATACAAGCCAGTTGTTTCTTTTAAGCCAAAATAAGTTGTCTATTAGCTGGTCTGGATAATAAAAAGTGTTTTCACACCGAAGTAACATCTTAAATGTTGATTATCATTATAGGGTGGGGTAGCTAAGAGGATCCAAATGACTAGACAATTAGCAAAAAAAAAAAAAAAAAAAAAGCTAGAGATATTTATTTATTTATCTTGTAATGAAAAGCCACATTTCTGCAGCTGCTTTATCTAGTATATATGTAAGCAAGAGATTTTAAAATTATTATTGCAAACACAAGTATAATTCATATAACATATGTAATTCTACTACTTACACAAAAAAGAGAATATATAGTAAGTCAACCTTATAAATATGCTATCTTTAAAGTTGTGCTTTTACATAAAAATGATATTCATTTAAGGCTTAAATTTAAGGTACTATCTCTGTACCCATTTCTATTTGACCTCTGAACTGAATAAAGTGAAATGTGAAAGTACATATATAGGCATGTATACATGTGTCTTTTTTTTTCCTTTTAATTTATAGTAGAGAAACTGGTCCTTTCCTTTCCAAAATGGGGAAAATACATAAATCAAAGAAATAAGATTTTAAATCAAATTTTAAAATTTAAGCAAAATAACCCAGAATGTTTTATTTATGGAAAAATCAGTGCTTTTACAGATTGTTTGTAGTTTGCAATGCCAACACAAGGGGGGAATATCCATTGGAATAATTATCTGGAAAGGTTACACAAACGCCTTCAAAATAAAAGGTGAATAAAAACAGTGAATGGACTTGCAGCAGAACAATAAAACACAAAGGGAAGCTATGCCTGAGGTTGTGATTATGAAGACAATAATGCTATGTGTCGTCCAGACAGAAACATGCAAGCAGATTTAATTTGACATTTATTAGCTTGAATAAAGCACCCATCTTTCAAATATGCTCTCTACATTCAAAGGCTATGGAATACATCCCAAGATTAATACAATCTGTCACATTTTATTCCAGGAAATTCAATGAGAAGAAAACGGAGGAAGATGTCTTTCACTGAAAAGGACTTCTGCCCCACAGATATTTTGTAGGGCTTCCTTTGGGAGGATAGGTTCAAAGAAACAGTGCAGAAGAAACATTTCCCAGCTGGGATATAGACAACCTAATAGTGAACAAGCAGTTGATTACAAATGAGAAAGGGCATTGTGGTTCCAACAATGTTATCATTGTGTAAGTTGACTGGAACACAGGTTCCTCCCCCCCACCCCGCCCCGAGGGTGTGTGCATGAAACAACCAGAAGACTTTTCCTAAAAATGTGCTATAGTCACAATGGCTCAGAATTATTATTTTTTTTTACATACAAGGTGTTTATGCTAGGAGATAGTCATTACTGACTCAGTGAGCCTTGTTTACAGCATTAGAAAAACAGAAAGAGAGAAGGAAAAATAGAGGGAATAGTTCATATCATTTAAATGGATATTGCTAGAATAGAATGAGTTGAACCCTGAATTGATGGATGGATGGATGGATGGATGCTTACATATTTTTAAAGAATTTCCAACTCCAACTGATTCTGGATGTTTTGCACATTAAAAAAAATAAATAGAGAAATGATATGCATCAAGAAAAAAAACAAAACAAAACAAAACATAGAAGAAGCAGGAACAAGATTTATTACCTATTTTGTAAAGCATGTCTAGGTACCTATTTCTTTCCCTACAAATTAAAGCTTCTGTTTTTTGGCAGAGTTTAAACTGTTATATATGTAGCTATTTAAACAGGCCCCTCCTATCTTAGAGTTAAATAAGGGGCATTCACTATCCTCAGCTGGCAATCCCTCAGGCTGTCAGAAAGTTATCCTCCTCAATCTTCCTCTGGAACATAATCCCATGATGAATACTCTTGCTCCTTCTAGGTAGGTTCCTATGATGCTCTGATGTTCCTTTTTCTTTCTTCAGTGGACTTCAGGACACTCCATTAGTCTTTTCTCTGTCCACAAGTCTTCAGCAACTGAAACTGCCTAATTGATCATGGTTGGTTAGCCATCCTATTCTTCCCCCAAATCCCAGCTTAGCTAGCTCTCTTCTCCCTGCCAGTACAACAGCCCCTTTTCATATTTCCTCACCCACTCATCATGAGAAAGTTCTTATTTATGTGAACAGCTTTTTATCTGAATATTCTCCCATGCTGTACTTATATTTATAAAGTGGTCACATAATAGGATTGCAGACAATGTTCAGCTTCTGCATTCTGTCACAGCCATTCTATTAACACAATAATGCTGGTAGATAAGCCCAAGGTGAAACAGAGGTAGACATAGAATATGGGTGACAAAGGGAAGGTGTAGAACATAGACTTGCCCCATCAGTGGTCAAACTTTACCATAACTTCAGACCTGGTACAGGAAATTTTCATTCCATTGATTTCAGCAGCAGGGGAAACATATACATACATACATACATACATACATACATACATACATAAAACCTTGACAGCTGCTTTTCCATGTCATTGTCACAGATCACAAAAATCATAAAACATAACATCCAAACACAGCAAATCATCACCATGAGAAAAAGAACTCAGATAACAGAGCACATGGCATGAGTTATATCTTTTAGGGCTCATTTCCCATAAGTTAGACTTCATAGGGAGATTGAAAAATGAAGCAAACACACTATACCTCTAAGAAGAACACTTAGCACAAGCAACATATCTACAAAGCACTCTTAGGAACAGGGCAAAAACTTCTCTGCTTAGTTCCTAAAATAAGAGTCATAAAAACACTCAAGGTATTTATTGCTATGGAGAATGCCAGAATAAAATACTCTACACACAGATGAATAGGGAAAATGGGAACTCACACCACTGATTATGATTCAAGAATGACCAGTGGACAATTGTTTTTCCCCACACACATACTAAAGCCCCACCACCACCACACACACATACTAAATATTGATTAATCTTGAATCATGATCATCTTGAATGATGATGAACCCCATGCAAAGTCTGGTTCAATAGTTGAAATTATTGGATGGATTGAAACATTTCAAAGGAATGGAATTACTTTGTAGAAAGCAACAACAACAACAACAAAAAGAATCATTCTAGCATTTCATTCTGTTGTTTAACAAGTCTTTGACATCACTGGATGGATGGAGATAATCGTTTCACCTCTGGATAATGTAGCAATTCCTTTTCTGTATTTAAGGGTCAGCAAGCTGTAATCCAATTCTTCCACTTATATTAGTGATACATATGAGACTCTAACATTTTTTCCAGGTGATACAGTATTTTCCTCTGGAGGAAAACAAAAACAAAAACAGAGAAAGTGAGAGAGCGCAGAAATAGCAATAATGGCATATTATGATTCCAAAACTTTTTTCTTTGGTTGTACTGAAAGAAAACTTTTTAAAAGGGCACAAGTATTCGTTATGAATTACAGTGGGTTCTTTCTCCCCCCCCCTTTTTTTTTTCCTTTGCACTTTCTGAGAGATGGGAACATTAAGTTCTTTGAAATTATAATTATGCAGTCTTGGGAAAGTGTATGTTGCAGTGGTATGCTTATTTTAAATACATTCCTTGAGCTATAATAAAGAATTATCACGGGAAACACCGAAGAAACCAATAATTATTTACCTCTCAATGGAAACAGGCTGACAAAATAATTAGTATCCAGTACATACCATAGAATATAAGCCCAGAGCAGACAATTATAAGCACACAAGTTCCTGACAATTACATTTGATAAACTGGGTCTTAGGATAGCAATCAGATCCACATATAGCACATAACAGGACAACATTTTGATATATAAGCCACCCCTTATTGAGATCACAGAGGTAGAACATTCAAAGATACAGTTGCATGAAGAATAGATAAGATTACCCAAACTTAAAATTAGAACTGCATCTTAAACAGTTTCCAGTGCCAAGTTCATTCACTAAGATGGATTTAAGAATGGGCTGTATTCTGTGTAGAAATAGTCTGCTGCATTTTAAAAATATAATATTCCATCAATTTAATGAAAGATAATTTGCATTCAGAATGACTGTCAAAGGAGTGTGGCTTTTAGCTTTTTAGGCCTTTAAGGATTAGTTTTTTAGTTATTTAGCTATGAGGTGGCCAAGGAATGCCTATGAATATCCTGTTTTTCATTATATTAATATCCATATTTCCAGGGTTTTATTTTGTTACATTTGCAAAAGAAGAAAACTTCTTCAGAAATTGCTAGGCAGATTACCTCACAGCATTACATGGCTCATTTTTCAATGGGGAAGCAATAAGGGAGATGCGCAGGCCCTTAATGTTTATTCTTCCATTTCCCTCTCGTTGACACTCTGCCTTCTGTTGTGAGACAGAAATATTCTATGCTAAGGAGAAATGATTGATTCTCTCTCAAAGGAAATTCTGGAGTAGAAAAAGGAGTTTTGGCAATACTAATGAAATTTCTTGGCTGGCTTTTGTTTTTCCTTATTGATTTGCTTAACGGCTGTTCATGTCTGAAAGAGAAGAAGGTATTCCGGGTGCATTACTGTTCAGTGTTCCAATCATTTATCTGAGGAGTTGCATTCTCCCGACACTATTAGGCCAAAGTAAAAGTGAAAGGGACTGGACATGCAGTAGCTGAACAAGTGCAACTGGCATGCTTTTATTCAGTTAACATTTGTGTGGTTTTAATGGTATGGTGCAAAATAAGGCTGTGCAGAACTCAGAAGGAGTGCTTCACTTTTATGATGATTAAAGCAAAACAGCCCTTCAGTGCAGCTTCATGAAACAATGTGCCCCCTTGTCTTGCTTCGAAAGAACAAAGTGAAGTTGCTGCATTGCAGTGCTTCATCTCTGGAGTGTCTGAGAGCTGGAAGAGGCTTCTGCACATGTAGCAATACCTCTTCTGGTACTTCTAGTTGGAAGTGCTAGAAGACACAGTAGAAGCCGTGCAAAATGCTCAGTGAGGTGACCCTGTGCCTTGATGTGATAAATATTGTTTTTCCCTGGTAAGAAATAATCTCATTGAGGCAAATTGCAGACATCTTCCCCAGAAGTTGAACAGTATAAAGGGATATCCACTGAAAATTTCCTTAGGTTGCATCTGGTGTTCATTTAAAATCTACTGTTGAGGTAGGGAACCATCATGGCCCTAATCCTATTGTTCTGAGTGGCTGATCGAGTGACAGAAGTTTTGTGTGACTAAGTGACCGAAGCGTGGCTCACTGAGTGATAGAAGTTTTTCGATTCAAAATGTGTCCCTTCTTTCCAGTACCATGATTTGGTTTCCATAAGGGATATCTAGTATTTTTATGGTGAAAGCATACTTTAAGGGCTATAGAATTTATGTTTCATTTTTTTAAAGTCCAGGCTCAATTACTGCTGTTAGTTAGACCAATCAATCCCCAATTAGCTGGACCAGTGAGAAACTAAATATCAGGCTGCTTCATATAGCCAAATCTGGGTTGTTGCTATGTACTTATTTACCTGAAAAAATGATGCTTTAATTATGTGAGTATTTGTATACTTACTAATTGTGGGATTATTTGTAACATTTGGCTCTCATATGTGGGCTTCCTATTTCTATTCTTATATTTGAGCATGTTTGCATGGAAGCCAGCTCTGGATATTGTTAGTGGAAACCTATGCTGCCAGTGTAAAAATCAAAAGATGGGACATCAGTCTGAGTCCACAAGATAAGCACCTGTATATCAGAAAATGGCATACGCTAATTCATCCTACCTTATCATTACAGTGATAACTTGTCCTGTGGGATTATTACTTGCCCAGGGCATATCACTGAGCTTAATGTCTAGGTGAGGATTTAAACTTCTATGTTTGAGAGAGCTCTCACTCACATTGGCTATCTCATTACACATTTGTTTTTTTCCCCTGTTTCCTGCTATGGTGGCAAATGGCAAGATTAACTAAAACCGTACAGTGAGATTGAACAAAGCATTATATAAAACTTAATATTCCTCCCTTAACTCCTGGAGATTGGAAAACCCCTCCTAAACTGCTCCCTCTGGTTGAAAGGTTGACTTTTCTTTCCCAGTCTTTTTTTTTTTTTTAACACTCCAAAGAACCAAAGCAGTCACAAAAGTTTGGGAAGATCCTTATGAAGTTCTGATTGTTTTGGAGAGAACTTTACTTCCCTTTGAAGAATTGTAGAATCTCTTTGAAGCTACTCAGTTTGATTTGGCTGAATCTGATGCACATCTCTAGTTGTCCAAAATGAATGTATAAATAAACTTCTCCCTAAAAGGGAGAAGAGAAGAAAGTAAAAGTATCAAAGTAAAACATAAGATACATGATAAAAAGAATTGAAAACACAAACATCTTTAAGCATACAGACATTCAGGTATCAAACAGGAAAAGAGAGGGAGACAAAATGCTCAGAAAAAGATATAATTAATTCTGTCTATCACATTCTTTCTTTGAATAACAAAGATCAACTTGAAAGCTATCCACACCAACCTGGGAAGGTGATGAAAGCTATACTGTTGCTTTCTTGCTTAATTCTGTAGCAGAATCATTATAACAAAACTGTGTGTTACTGTGATGAGGCTGGATTGTGAATACAGGTGACCTGTATATTTCAATTTCCCCAGAAGTAATTACAAAGCCTCGTTGTGTACTTTGCTGCAGCAGGATTCTTCATCTGCAGTGTGTGTGCGTGCACACACATGCCTTTGAGTCAATTTTTGACTCCTAGTGACTGCCTGGACTAGTCCCTGCAGTTTTCTTGGCAAGGTTTTTCAGGACTGGTTGCCCATGCCTGATTTTCAGGGTTGAGAAAGAGTGACTGGCTCAAGGTCACCCAGTTGGCTTTGTGTCTAAGGTGGGACTAGAACTCATGGTCTCCTGGTTTGTAGCCTGCTGCTTTAACCACTACACCAAACTGGCTCAGCTGCAAAGACCACTCCATATTTCATCAGTGGCAGAGTAGAGCTCAGATTTTCCCCACAAATGCTTTTCTTTGCCCCTATCCCTACTCCACGATGCTGCCTAAAGTAGGCTGTTTCATCCTGCTTCATGGAATGGTTTATTGGTAAAAAAAACCTAGAGAACTTTTAAGGATTTTATTGTGTGAAAAGCAGATTTTGCCCTCTCCCTGAATGTTCGCTTTACCTCCAACTTATTTAAGTGGAGCCCACTCAGATTTCTTATTCCACAGGCTGAAATCACTCACGATAAATTTAGCCCCCAAATAAATAAAGTCCTGGAGCGCAAACCTTTCACTTTCCCTCCAGTTATGTTATAGAAGCCAGGACTTTTTGATGAATGATATGCCTGGAAATCTTGCTTTTCAGCAAAACATAGTTAATAAGGCTGTGCAGTGCTTAGTTTTTGAAAGCAAAAAGTTGCTTCTGAGCACTGAGGGGCATGCCCACAGCACCTGTCTACAATTCCTTAAATCAAACTCATGTTTTCCCAGGATTGTGCTGCAGTTGTGCAGGACAGCAGCAGGATTCTGGGAAAAGATACAACAGCTTTAAGGAGCTGCAGGCAGGTACAATGTGAGCATGTCCGCATACTCCAAAATACCTTTTGGCCCTCGATTCTGAAATGCTGCACAGCCTTAATAACTGTCCAAAGGGCAGTCCCTCCTTAATCACACAAAGAAATATTTATGAACTCCATGCACAGACCCTCTTTCCATTCATGTATAACCCTGGATAGACAAATAGAGAACAGCTACACATTAATCACACATACAGTTTTATACCTTCTGTTGATGCTTTTCAATCTGGAAAAATTCTAAAGATTCTTACAAAATCTTCTGAAATCTTCCTGTAATTTATACCATTGCTGATCAGGAGGTCAAATTCTAGAGATCTTGATTGGCCTTAATTTTGGTGTCTGTCAGGAACATGGATGGTCCATTTTAACCAGATGGGGCTTTGAAACATTTCAATCCACAGTTGGATGAAAGCCTATTCCATATGGTGAAAGAGAATGTTGCAAAACGTTGGGTTTAAGGTATTTAAGAAAATACATCAGAAAGCCCCTATGAATAGCAGTGTAAAAAACACAAACAAAATCAAAAACACAAACACAAACACAAACACAAACAATGGAAACATTATTTTAGGGGAGAGAAGAAGAGTACTCTTTTCAACCATCAGCTTCCAGAAATCATTCAAGCTATAAAAAGGAAAGAAAATGGAATAGGGTGCTCTGAGGAACTGGTTTTTGGTTAATGTACAACTATGACTTGCAGTTTGCCTTGATGTTATCCAGACACCTTTGATCACAAATTCATTTTGCTTCGGAAAAAACAGTAAAGCCAAGGACTTAGGGAAACTGCTGGGAACAATGTTTCTCAAATAGTGGGTAAAACCTATTTGTTTATGAACTTTCTCCACTGGTTAAATTTTATAAAGAACTGCTTCTAGAGAAGCAGTGATAATTAAAAATACCTTTCAGACTTCCAAGTCATGGCCTAGCTGATTCCATATCACAGAAGATTTAATTGTCCACTTCGTTCCCCCATTAAAAAAAAATAAGTTTAAATTAATGTCAGTTTGAATAATTATGATGCAGGTATCTTAATTATGCAACAGCTTGTGCAATTAACCCACTGTAGTAAGGGATCTTATTTGTAGGGTACATAGGAAATCAATCTTGTATCTAGTTTAATGCTTTCTTTGTAATGGCAAATATGCTTTGGATTTTCTTTCCCTCTGCCATACACTAGGTCAAAATGCTGACAAGTTTTAACAAGGAAGGAAGGAAGGAAGGAAGGAAGGAAGGAAGGAAGGAAGGAAGGAAGGAAGGAAGGAAGGAAGGAAGGAAGGAAGGATGGATCAATCCCTATTGGTGCTCTTTGTAGTTTTTTTTTTAATTGCTAGTTTTTGTTATGTTTTTTTTATTGGACACCACCCAGAGTCATGTTCTGTGAGATGGACAGCTATATAAATATGATACATAAATAAATATAAATACATAAAGAAAAGCTTATTATTATGATGACCTTCCTTATTTCTATTTAATGGATGAATGAATTTACATTTTTTGGAGACTACTTTAGTATTTTCTATCGTAAAAAGTGACATGAAAATACTACACATGAATAAATTATAATTTACAGCAGTTATTTATTATACCAGTAATTGTGTGTGCTTATAAAGTGTTTGCAGGGGGACTATTCCAATCTTTCAAAACCAGCCACTAATTGCACAGGAGTTTTGACACATCAGCTCAGTGAAGCAACCATTTGATTTGCCCTACTGTACAACCAGATCAATTTTCAATGCTTTATGAGAGGCTTTTCTACAAAAATTAAGTTTTGAAAATGGAATTTGCCTATACGGATGAGCAATCATGTGATGACTGTCCCAGAGTCTGATTCGGGACTGAGCTACCCATACGAGCAGGGATAATTTTGAGATGAGTATCTTGGTACACAGAGGTATTTTCAGTTCACTTCTGTTCAGATTCAGTATGATAACATTGGGTGGCAGCCTATGGATTTCTATGTTTAGGTGAGGTATTATGTTGCTCTCTCTTGGGACAAATACAAGGCTAAGATAACTGGCATAGCTGCTGTTGGAACATAATGCTGGATTAGAAGGATCTTAACCTTACACAGAAAAAGAACTTTCCCTTTTAACAAAACCTGAGTGGAGGGAAAAATTCAACACCAGTTAATTATGGTTCTTCATTACATTCCTATAGAAAACCTCACTTAAAATAATTGAAAAAGAACAAGTTTAATTCACAAAGAATCATTATTCTTTAATGAGAATTGTTCATTTTCATTTCCCCCCAAATACATATACAGTTGTAATAACAGAATCTGAAACATTATGGCTTCTTCAAATAATTTATACTGGTCCAAACCAAAACACTGTGCTGTAGCTCTCATTGACAGGCCTAAATATCCTTAATGCTGTGTATCATTGTGACCAATGTGTTTTAGATTTTTTCCCCAAAAGCAAATTATTTCTAAGCTGTTTGAAAAACAACAGTAACGGCATATGTTTAGATAGATAAACTACAATGCCAAATGATCGCAATAGGCTGGCTAGTTAAAATTCACAACATGGTTGAAAGCAATCAGCATCCAAGTCTCTGCATTACTGTTGAAATCATCATCATCACTTTGCATAATCAGCTCATGTTGTTTGTCTGTCTGTTTCCATCAAAAGACTCAATCAATTTCCACCAACTAAGAGCCATTCAAAAGCCTGCTGTTTCTAGGTGATATATAAATGGTAGTATTTGTTTACTTATTTTCATAATTCACATTTTAAATCTCTTTGTGAACTGCTAAGAATAAGGGTTGATGGAAGAGAAAAACATAGCCCTAGGAAAGAACAAACCTGATTACTTTTCTTAGAGCCATTTTTGTTATTACCCATATTTTGTTCAATTCCTATATTAATTTGTGAAGGCTTTTAATAAATCTTTTAATGGGTTTTCTCATAATATGGAGATTCTATCCAGAAAGGCAACTGTATGAACCATAACATTCCTTCTGCTCATAGAATGACATGAGTTCTAGCAACATTTCTTACTGGGGATAAGTACAGATTCCCTCTTCTACCCAGATCCAAGCATTGACTTTCATGGTCCTTCATGCAAACAAACAAACAACTTTAGGACCTCCACTTTATACACTAGTGTTTCTCAGCCTTAGCAACTTTAAGATTTGTGGATTTCAGCTCCCAGAATTCCCCAGCCAGAATCCCCCACCCAGGACACGGAATAATGCAGTCTAAACCGGCCATTTTAGACCTCTGAATTGCTAAGAATGGTGGTTCAAAATGTGCAGATAAACAAAATCTGGTGAATCGCTGAGATCAAGTCTATATATTAACTCAAGATCATGTCATTCTGTGTGCAGATTGCTAAAGCCTAAATTTCTCGGTCATCTGAATGAACCCTCTATATCTACTGGATTTCTTACTACACATATATGCAAAGGGAAAACATTCATTCATTCATTCATTCATTCATTCATTCATTCATTCATTCCATTTATTACTCACCTTTTCTCTCCAAACATAAGGCAACAAAGATGAAGAACTCCCATAATTTTATCCTCATGAAGTCTGCCCTCTAAGGTAGATGAGGCAGACAGGGACCAGCCCCAATTTGCCCTATTAGCTCAATGCTTAAATGGGTCTCCCAAGTCTAAGGTAGAAAGTTTATCTTAATTTTAATTGGGCTTAAATACTGTATATCACAGGACTATACTTATTCCTAAATCTGACAATTTTCAAATGAGATTAAGCTTGCTACCTCTAAAATATTTATTCCTCATTTGAATAAATGGATCAATAATGTCAAGTCATAAAATCGATAATTCAGAGGATGTTATCTCCTAATTAATGAACATAAAAATCCCTTTCTTCCCTTTCTGTATACCAACAATATACCAACTCTATCTATCTATCTATCTATCTATCTATCTATCTATCTATCCCTGATTACTGGAATAAAACCTTTGGATTAAGCAAGCCTAATTAAGTACCAGTATGCTTTCCTTCTGCCTTCTTTTGATCACATAATGGAATATTTATAAAAGAATGACTTGTAATAATAGAAAGGCAAAAAGAAAATCATGCTACAAGAAATCTAGATATTTTCTTTATGATGATAAATGTCAACATCCTGCCTATTTCTTAAGTTTGCCAGCTTCTGGTTCTCTTCTTGTGCATTCACTCTCCCCTTCTCATCAGTCTAGAAAAATCATTGGGCCTTAGAGATGGATGGTTAATCCTGAAGAGTATAATATATTAAGTATAATAAGTATATTATAACCTAGGAATTGTTCCCATGGGTTTTGAAATGGCTCACCATAAAAGGAATCAGAGCACAGATCCTGAGACTGCTACTTCAAAGCCCCAAGGGTTCTTCTGTGTCCCAATGATATGCTTCTTGAGTTTATTTCTATTATGCTTCTCAACTGGAAAGCTCTGAGAGCTGCTTACAGGGCAATCAAAGAGATAGCTACAGAATCTCTTAACTTCAGTTAAAATACCAGAAATAAAAATGGGTTGGAGGGGAAGGGAAGAAAAACGTCTTGGCCAGCAGTTCATCATGTGATACCAATTGACAGTGACAAGCTGTAATGCAGATATAATGCTGTATCATAGCCAGAGGTCAGTTGTCTTATCGTGACTAAGTGGAATGGAAACAGTTTGGAGAAGGAAGGAGAATACTGCTCATCTGTCAGCTAAGGCAGTGGAACATCCTTGCTTTCTCCCCCCACCCTCTAATCAGATAGGAAGTACTTGGAGAATACCAACAGTAAAGATGAACCTTCCTGCTTAGGAGAGCTGACAGCTGGGATAACAGATTAAGCTAAGCCATCATGTGTGCACTTGGTTTTGACTGTATGTGTTGTACAAGCACAGCAATGGTTTATTGGAGAGGTTCAGAAATGTATGGCTCACCAGAATGCTTTTGGTAGCTCTCAGGACCCCTCCTTTTGTGCCCTTGGGGGGTGGTTTGAGAACTTTAAGGGGCAAAATGTGTGGCTTGATCCTTGCGGAAGTATTTCATCTCTCAAATATACCAACCTATCCACTCACACCAAATGAGGCCTATGTTTGCTCCCTCTTTCATTCAGTTTGCAGTTATGACCCTCTGTATGCCTCCCATTCAGCCCCCACAATGTGAATCTTGCACTGATAGAAGTGTGACAGCTATAGTTTAGTGAAGAAGGCATAGCTTTGGGGATTACTATGGACTTATATATCTCTAACTCAGCTTGTAGATCCCATTCCAAGGGGATATTAGAAAGGCTATGAGAAAGAGTAAGGGGGTTTGGTTACTTACAGCAGATAGCTGTTTGCTTTTTAGATATCTGTCAACTTTGAGCTGTTTGATAGGCTTCAGTGAAGTCTGGGAAACAGAATGTGAGTTTTCCCCATAGTAAAAATAGTAAAAATACAGATCTCCAGCAGAACAAGAATAACAATGAAAATAAAGTAAAATAAAATAAAATGGAATAAAATGGAATAAAAGCAAACCAGATAACTAAAAATTGGCTTTAGAGGGAGCTCTTAACAACAGATGCTACCATGACATCATCTTCCTGGGCTCCTTGACTTTATAGGTAGGGATAAGTACCAAAGTAGGCAAACTGGGCTTGAAGATGTGTTCTTTTAAGTATTAAAGGGGTCCCTCAATCCCCCCAAAACAGATTAAATTGTGGAGCAGCTTTGGGGATTGCAGAAGGAGTGCAGATAGATTGCTATTTTGCACCTCTGGTTGGCTCAGCCATTTCCTTTTCTAGGAGTTACTTCTATACCTTGGTTACAGTCTGATGTGATGTCTGTGGGGTGACAACTGTGGGAGTAACAATATTACAACTCTCTCACTGTTCTCTGGAACTACACAAAATTTGAACCATAATTTTTGTGCCCATGTATTGATAGAAACTGCAGTTTGAGGCTTGGAAGAAATGTTGCTACAAATGAACACTTTTGATAACACAAATACTTCTAATTGGAAAGTCAATTTTCTATTATCGGAAAATTAGAGCAACATGGCTTTAGGCCTTTTTAGGGGAAAAATCATTGGAGAGCTTTCTTTATGTAGTTATATTCCAGTGAGATTACAAATAGTAATATTCTGAGGAAAAAATTGTTGACAAAAGCACAAAAGCTACAGACTCTCAAACTACATTCTAGGAATCAGAGACAGTATTTCTTAAATAATACCAGTAAGAAATATTTCAGTATATTGTATTTATGGATTGGTTTTCTAAATGGGAAAGGAAGGAAGGAAGGAAGGAAGGAAGGAAGGAAGGAAGGAAGGAAGGAAGGAAGGAAGGAAGGAAGGAAGGAAGGAAGGAAGGAGTGTGTGTGTGTGTGTGTGTGTGTGTGGGGCAAATGTAGATACATGATAAATTAGGTTGTCTTTTAGATAAACACAATTCAAATTCAAAAAAGGTGTCACAAGGACCATTTCATTTACGCTTTACAAATCACAATACTATAATAGTAATGGAAATAATTTCTACAAACATGTGTCCATCCAGAAAGCCCCAGAGAAACACAGTTGAAAAGGAAATATTTTTTGCTTGAACTGAACTGAAAGTTTTACAGGTTCTTCTTCAACAACAGGAAAGCAACAATTTGAGATGAAAGAGATTGAAGAGCTGCACAAGATCTGAAGTGACTTGGTCTTACAGAGCCCAGTTCTGCCCAATGAAAACTGAAGATTTTCTTCTGTACGTACACTGATCTGGATTGGCTATCATACTAAGGACACTTCCACATTGCATCTTTGAGCTGCCTCTCTTCCATACGAGACTCTAAACAGGCTTAAGGTTCCCCTGTCTGAACTGGGATACTTTAGCAGCAGCTTCCCAGGTTTTTAGTCTGAATGCTGGCTACCATCATCCCCTATTGGACAGTTCCACTGCTTCTGGGTCCTCCCAACTTTTCACATCAGGAAAACAATTGCCAATAGCTTTGTTCTCTTGGGTCAGTTTTACAGATAGTCCTCACTTAACAACGGTAATTGGGACTGGCAACTCCATAGCTAAGCAATGTGGTCATAAAGCACAATGTGATGTGACTGTGTCAACTTACAACAGCAATTGTGGCACTTCCAGTTGCAGTCGCTAAGCGAATCCTGCATGGTCATTAAGTACAACATCACACGATCGCCATTTGCAACCTCCTGTTGGCTTCCCCATTGACTTGCTTGTTGGAAGCCAGTAATGAAGGTCTTCAATGATGCTGTGCCTGTGGTAATTGGAAGCCAGTTGCCAAGCACCCAAATGGTGATCACGTGATCACAGGGACACTACGATGGCTGCAACTTTAAGGATCATCGGTAAGTCTCCTCATTTAGCACCATTGTAACTTCAAATGGTTGCTGAACAAGCAGTCATCAAGTGAGGGCTACCTGTACTGGACATTTATCTTTTGGAAAAACTTTACAAAGAGAAACCATCAAAATGCACATATATGCAGGCAAATCAACCAGCTTTAAAATAAAAGTTCCTTTCTTGCATTTTCCCAGGTTTCTTTCATACAGCATGTATGCATGTTTATATTTTCATTCATTTCCTGAGCTACTGACTCCTCTGACTCCTCCTTCTTTTGCCTTTTCATCGTTTTTGCTGCCATTTGCAGTAGAAGAGTTTCATTCCAGCTTCCAAATAGCCCAAGTAAATAAGAACTGCAAATAAATGATTTTTTTCTTCCTTAATGGCACTGCAGGAAGTAACCCTTGACCTGGGTGAGGGGTGTTGCTGCCATTGCACGCAATAGCTAATCCAAGGCCAGGGGGTTGAGTTATCAGAAAGGGAAGAGCAGCAGCTACACTGGACAGCAACACTTCAGCTGCCAGAAGATGGAAAGTACTAATTTGTGGAGTCCTTGGGATTCTCTGAGCTTGGTTCTTTTCTTGCAAACATTTCATTACCGGCTAGGTAACATCTTCAGTGCTAAAACGGGATGAGGCTTGCTCTCATCCCATTTTAGCACTGAAGATGTTACCTAGCTGGTAACTAAAAACATTATGGAAAAACTTTCTAGTAACTAGTAATACATTCTCTCCTTCCCTTCTATTTCCCCCAACTGCTGATCACAACTTAGATATTTACACTATGCACTGAAGATGAAAGATTAATGATAGTATCTATTTCCATCCTTTCATCTATTATTTTGATTGGTTTCATAACTTTCTGCCTAAAAACATATTCTAAATATCTAAATTTGTCCTGCTGCACAATGTGTAGTATATATGGGAGCCTTTCTTGCTTCAATGTGGTTAGACTTCTGTTATGGATATATACTGTCAATTTTTCCTTTGCTGCATATTCTCCAATTTTGGTCTCCCAATCTGATATCATCAGCAAAGTTCCTCTTTTCCAAAGTTGTGCCAAACTGTATTCAAGTGAATTCTTAATCAGTTTAAAATCTGGCCATGAAACCATATATCCTTCCCTAAATCCCCTCTTCTAGGGCATTAATTTCCTCCTGTCCGTGCACACATATTTCCTCCATTATAGACAATAGTGAGAAAAACAATCCTGAAGGGAGGGTAAAATATAATAATTTAATCAGTTCTGCAAATTCTTAATAACAATTAGGTCTTCTTCACACAAGTCATATTAAATGGTACTGCCATGGCTTCAAATGGGAAACTGCTGCAATAGGCTACTGTTTTCACATCCTTTTAATGAATTCCCTGAAGGCATCTCTCTGGTTGTAGGCAGAAGTTTATCAGACTAGACAAAACTTTGATCTGATCCAGAACATTGCCAATTATATCCTTAATGCAATTAGCCTTTCTGTTCCCCCCCATTTTATCTCCCTTCATTAATCAATTCTTCTGATTTTGTGACTTTAATCATCCAACAGCCTTATTAGTTGATGTTGCCATCTGCTGACCATATGCAGAGAGTGTCATAAGCTATCAGTGCTCCTCCCCTAGCTGATCAATAGAGAAAGTCAACCAATCAACACCTGCTGGTGAAGTAACAAAAATAATAAAGTAACCAGGTGTAAAATAAAGCAAAAATTCCTCTTCTTACTCTATGCAAAGAGGAAATGAAACAAACTGTTATCATTTCTTCCCACAATGTTTTTCAGTACATACATTGGTTTCCAGATAGATAGGGAGATGACAGATAGATATGATGGGAAGTTATTGGAAGCAAGGTCAGTTGTAAAATTGTGGTGACTGATTTAAGCTCTGGAACTGGGAGACTTGAGTCAGGTCACAGCTCTTAAAAATGTGGAAATGGACTGCCCACAAGATTTGCAGAGCCACAGTAATAAAAAGGAAAATACCAATTTTGCAGCAGCTCCAAATGAGCAGTAGAAGAGTAAGAAATAAACCAGCTGATTCCCCAAAATAGATAGCAATGTGGGTTCAAAAACATCCAGAGCCAGTCCCTAAGTGATGCAAAATTTTAACGTGAATGTACCTTCAGTCGACTCAAGGTTAAATATATCCAATATCTTCAACCACCATTCAGGAGACATAATTTACAATCTCCTGATTCTCCTTCTTTGCACCTGTTTCAATTTGATGAATCCTATGCGAAGTGTGGGTGCCTAGAATTGGACACAGTATTTAAAGTGGAGCTGGCTAGATTAATGGAAAATAAAGTAGCTTTGATTTCTCTAGTATCAATTTATACTTGCTTTTCCTGGATTTCCATTCTCTCAACAGGGCATAGTTTGCATTAGATAAAAGAAATCTTACAGACTCTTGGCATTATTTAGTCAAAGTTAAGTAATTTTAAATCCCAGTGATTAAATGGAGGAGATTCAAGCATAAACTTGAGTTTTTTTCCCCCCCAAAAGCTCACCTCTTGTATATTGTGTTGAACATGTAGACAGATTTAAAAATTCAAGTGGAACTATCCATGGTTGTACATTAAATCCTAATCAGAGACATAATTATGTTCTCCTTATGAAATTTTACACATTTGCAGCAAATGCTGTTTTCAGACAAATGCACAGAGAGAGGGAAACTATAATGTGTGAAAAATGAATGCTAAATGAAAGTATAAGGCTCCATAGAGTGAAGCCATCCAGGAAGGATTAATAAAAACTTTGAATTAAAATTATAGTAAATCATAGGTATAGTCAGCCTTGGGCATCATTTATGTCAAATTCAAAACTTTGGTTCGTTTTCAGTACCTTCACTGAAGTAAGCTAGATCATTAACTGTGGAGTCCATTAGCTAGTAGTGAAACATAGATTAATGAGTTGGGCATTTTACTCTTGTAGACTTAATAAGACAGTAAATATTCATGTGTTTAAGGGCAAAGGTTTGGCATGTTACAAGGTTTTAAATGATTTATTGTGAAATATTTTAATACCAATTGCCACATGTCAGTATTACTATTACCATCTACAAACTAAATTATAAAATTCAAGATTGCTTTGGATAATCTTTTTAGGTGGCTGATGAATGTTGAATGTAGTTGATGAAAGATAAATGAGATATCATATTCAAACTGCAATTCTACACCCACTTCCCTGAGACTTAGCTTCTCTAAATTCCATGAGACTTATTCCTAAAGGGCCATACACAGGATTGTGCAAGATGTTGTGTCACAGAAAATTAAGGAAAATTAACCTATACATAGGAAGTCACAAACCAGACAGAACACAGCAAAAGAGACTCACTCTAGGTCAGCTCTGGGTCTTTCTTATCCTTATACAACCTATATGCTGAATGTACTGTATATTGAGAAAAGCTGCATCACAAGAAGATGAGTGTAGCTTTAAAATTGCAGGAACAAACTTCAGTAACCTGTGCTATGCTGATGACACTATTTTGATAGCTGAAAATGAAAATAATCTTTAAGCTCTAGTAATGAAAGTCAAGCAACACAATGAAAAAGGGGGACTACAGTTTGAATGGCCTCAACCCTGATAACCTCCTGGAAAGTTTTGAAGACCTAGCTTTTCCCCCAGGGACTGGAGCCAGGATGTTAGTTGAGCCCAGTATGTACAGTATGTTTTGTTAGGTATTATGGATCAGTTTTGCTTGGAAATTTGGTTGCACTTCATTGAATTTCATTTATTTTTCTCTTTTTTTATGCTGCTGTGTTTTGTTAGCTACACAGTATGACTAGGTTGATCTAGGTAGCCTTATAAACTCATTCATTCAATCAATCAATCAATCAATCAAAAATCAAACTAATGACAAAGATACAGAAATCACACCTAGACCTGAGAGTGAAAATACTGAAGAGGCTCAAATTTCAGACAATATGCAAAGACTCAGCTCTCTTGAAAAGTCCATAATGCTGGGCAGGGTAGAAGGAAAGAGAAGAAGAGGATGACCAGCAGATAGAATAATTTACAGTGGCAATGAGGCAGTGTTGGAAGACCTGAAGGAACAGATCACCATGGAGCAAAGAGATTTAGATATAGATATGAATGACCTGCAGCATGGTGGATAGACTTGATGATAGTGACAATGTATATAATATTAGAAAATCTTTCCAGTTTGTGGAAAGGTCAACTTGGACAATGTCTATCTATATGATTGCTAAGAGTTAATACTGACTTGATGGCACATAATCAGTCAATCAATCAGTCAGTCCAAAACACAATCCATTTGAAAGAAAAGTAAAATTAAAGGTAGTTAAACAAAATTTGAAGTAGCATTATTTTGAACTGCATTAAAACGAGTCCTTCCCATCACTGGCTCAATTGTCAGGGACTTACAGAATGTTTATTTGCATCCTTCAAGGAATTCAGGACAGTGACAAGATTCTCCCTATATTGTCCTCCCAAAAGTGAAGTAGTTTAAGCTGAAATAGAATGATTTGCCCACTATCACTCACTAAGTCCTGAGGCTGAATGAGAATTTAATCATGGATTTTCCCACTTGTAATAAAGCACCAACCTCTATATCACACTGCAGCACGAAACGAACAACAATGTCTATTGATTCTGTATGAGATTTGGATTTGTTAACACTCTTGCCTACACTAGATTAAAAAAAAAAAAGGCACCTATTTCTGAGAATGCCATCCTGCTTTGAAATATTGGTACAACATTTATGAATGCCTTTCCCTTACTTCCTTTTGTCCCAGAGAAGTGCAATTCCCATATCTTTAAGACACTTAGAAATTCAACTACATTAACCCTTGTTCCTATTAAAATAAAATAAACCACAAAAAGCAGAGCTTTAGATCTGGAAAAGCCAGCTTTTCTAACAACATACCATCAAGAAAATTGAACCCAATTAAGCTGATCCAATTAGACCGAATGCCACTTGATCTCATGGTATGATTACATAGTTCAATGCAGTCAATCAGAGTTTCCTTAGGACCAAAGGTTAACATTAACAAATGCATGCCCACAAGGCAAATTGATTAGTGTACATGTATAGAGGGAAACTTCTAGGAAAAATTATGTTTAATTCATGGCATAGCTGAGCATCATAGTTTGGACACATTTGCATTCTGAACCATTTTTTTTTTTTTTTGGCAGGAATATCTCTGGAAAAAAATGTATTGATACTTACTGAGTAGAGAAATAGGAATATACCAAGCTGTGGAAGAGATTGACAGAGAAAAGGGAGCGTGATCAAAACACTGCTCGACCTGTGTGTGAAGGTTATATAGCAGCCAGAATCCATGTACAAATTAGTCATGTGAATCAGATGAGCACAGAAGTATTGCACAAGGATAGTGTAATCATAGGTGAATGAATATGAGATGACAAGAGGTACAGAGCAGAAATCTGTGAATAAGCACAGATGAAATAAAATCACTACTTTACTACAACTACTACTGCATAAAACTGTTTCAGGAGAAACACTCACTGCATCTTATTTTCTGTCTGCATAAGGATTATATATGGACACTCTAACATATGACATGTGGAACTGGACAGAGTTTCAGTGCTGCTTTTCATTCAAGGGCTTCTTTGAAGTTCCTTAATACAGAAAAAGGGGTTTTCTGCTTCTTAGCAGCAGAAGTGTGTGCCTTATGGTTCAGGGAAAGTAGCTTCTGTGCAACACATCAAGCTTCCCCCCTGACCCCCTGAAGTTTGTACTTCTGCAACAAAAATCTCCTAATTAAGATAGAGCACATCACTTCTGTGGATCTGAGACCTTCACTGGAATGACATGGGCTCACTTCAGACACTCCAAAAGATGTAAACCAATTAAAATAGAAGATACTTATCTCTACATATAGCCCTGCATGGAAGTGCAGGGCTTTGGACTTGATCCTCAAAAAGTGCTTTGGAACATGCAGGAGTTCCAACACAGGTTGTACCTACTCCTTAAAGTGCCTGTATCATGGCTGCTTTAAGGTATTGCAAGCAAATGTTATGTTCATGTCCTTGTGCCCTCTGAAGCAGTACAGTGTCCTGTAGCTAATGACTATGACCTTTTATGCCTCTATGTTTCTGCAAAGGTCTGCATGATGTTGGGCATGGGATCCAATTCTAAGGTCTATTTTCCATTAGTACAAATCTATACAGATCATCCATCTGCATTCGTGCACAAAAGCATATTATCAGCTGAATTATGCAGCTTTCCATTTACTACAAATATAAAGGGAGCATTTACTGCTATTGCTTACAGTATGCCAGTGTGTTAAGCACTCAACAAAACAAAGAAATGAGACCCTGAAATCTTACAAAAGAATTGTCCTGTCTCATCCAGGTAGGAATAGAAAGCTTTTCAAGGTCAATAAGCAGCAGCAGTGGAATTTGTGAGATAAAAACTGTTGCCCCAATAAAGTCTGAGTTGTATGTTCTTACCAATAACCAAGGTTCAGGAAGCAAAGTAGAGAGCACTGTTAGTATTGGGCAGGGACTGAGATATTCAAGAAAGCTTTCTTGGGTCAAGGCAAAACAAAGAATGTGTAAAGGTGTCATGGAGAATTGTTTCAACAACCATGAATCCTGAAATACAGCAAATTCCAAGTTTCTGTCTGACCACAGCTAACAGCAGTCATCCCTGCTTTCAGACCAGGTCTCTCAAGACATCAGCTGAAGCTACATGCTTCCCCATGCATCCATGCATATCTCAATCTTTCCATCCTCTGGCTTTCCACTCAGAGATGATGCTGTACCTCTGGGCTTGGTGGTTGGGACTCCAGTTTGAGCTGAGAGTCTTTTGAAGTAATCAGAGCAGGGGATCCTAATTCCATCTCAGGTATTTGGGTTTTTTGTGTCTGAACTAAAAAGTTCTTGTTCATACAATTCTTCTGAAGATGAGTTGTAAGTTAGAGGCATGACATCAATTTATGCTGATGTTCCCTAATGAGGTTAATGAGACTTTAGCCTGCTGGGAACATCACTGCCTTTTGGGGAAGCATTTATCTATACTTTTTTTTTTTTTGGATAAAGATCACATTTGGCCTTTGAAAAGCATGTGAGGGGGTATGCTCTAAAAGGTGCATCCCTAAAATAGAAACCTGAGACAGCCAAAGTTTATAGCTCTTTTTCTAACAACTACATTAAAATTTGCTATCACTTCAAGCAATATTAGACCTACAACAAGAAGTTTCTCTAGAGAATGATACCCCATCAACACGAAGTGTTATTAACAGGAAAATTTTGGGTTAAAAAATCATGGCTAAACTTGAAGAATTTTTATCGCTGACCTTAACTTGTTTTGATCTCTATCTGGTATCTAGCACTCTGTTTATAATACTATTTTATTTTATTGTCATTTTCTTTTATTAGGTTTACACTATGTCACATTGTTATGACTTATGGTTACAACTTATTTACTTACTGAAGAATTTTTCTTCAACCTGAGAAATTCATCCTGTCCAGAAATCTAGAGCAATTGCTGGCATGACTATTTCTTTAGATCCTCAGATCTTTACAATCTTATCAGAGAGGGCACACATTAAACTTGAGTGAAAACAGTGTTCCATCACTGTATTAAAGCATCCTGAACCCTACCTTCACCTATAGATTGAAGGTTTATTCAATGGTTTCCAAGGACTGGCCTCAATTTCCATGCAGACCCCCCCTATAAGAAACACTATCTCTAATGCTACACAACTTCAATATGCCATCAAATCCAATGCAGAATATATTCCTTCTCCGTGGCAGAAGATGTTCAAAGCCATTTTTAAATCAGGCTGCTCATAAATATGACAGACAGAAACAATACAAATTGTTTCACTGTTGACTACTTAATGAATACATTACAATAATAAATTGTTAATATATCCACTTGATTAGAAATATCATATGTTCCCCAGATGCCACCTGACCTTTTCAAGATGTCATTTTTATTAATATGTAACTATTCATAACTTACGCTAGGTAACATCAAGGAGGTTTAGAATCTGGAGGGTCCTTAAGAGAGATCCTTAGACATGGGACTTTGCCTGTTTGCACCTAACTCTAGTAGCATCTTGTTTTCTGCCATATCATTATAATGTTGCTTTTATCTTAGGTGCAGCTGGTGGTTACAGAGAAATGACCTTCATTTAACCATCTTTCTCCATACCTCTTGCCTCCTGTGTCCTGAATGTTAAGTTATATGTTTTGCTCTTCTAATTCTGCTTAATACCATGTATATTCATGGTACAATATTAATAGTTAAGCTACATTTATCCTTTTCTTCAAACTTTCCTCCATATTGAAAGGGATTTATTAATCAACATTTCTCAAGCACTTTTTAAGTTTGTCATCATTCTCCCCTCCTCCCCCAGCTAGAAATATTCTGTGCTAAATAACCACATGAGAAACAGAAATTAGTTAGGATATTTTTCCCCCAGCATGGAGATTTTAGAAGAATGAAGTAGAAAGAAACTGAATTTTCCATTCATCACTCCCTCTAATAGCAAATTTGGGATGACTACCTGTGAATCTGGAAGTGAAATAGGTCACCCCAACATAAGGTAATGATTTCTTACATAATTGGGGGAAATCCCTGGGTACACAGCACTATAGAAATTTGTAAATTAGAAGGAGTGGGTGTCTTTGGTAACCATGAGCTGGAGTGGGTGGGAGAGGTGGAGACTGCAGACTGAAACTGTCTGTAGATCAGGGGGGAAAGTGATCCAGCTCAAGGTTCTAAAGCTCATATATGGTAAAACTCCACCAATAAATTCTACAGTTCATAGCAATAGTAATATGGACCTTTAGAACGCAAAACCAGTTTCCCCCAAAGTCTCATCACCATAGAGGGCAAGGAGGAACAGAATCAAAGTTCACTTTGAATTTGAATGGGAAGTCTGTCTTTACATTTGTAATCCATTATGCAAAGAAAACTGGAATGCAATTGTCCTTCAGAATGTGAACTTTTCTAAGCCTTTTGACAAATTTCTCTTTAAAAAAGAGGATGGAATAATGGAAATGTTAGCAGGCAATAGAAAGCAATTAGAATGCACAAAAATGTATCCCTTAGTAAAAATAATGAACAAAAATACGTTAAAGTAGGAAAGAGATGAATAACAATTTAAAATTCCACAAAATGTGTCAAGGTTGAGCTAGCTTAAAACACCTATTTTACTTTTTATAAAATACATTATCTCAAAATAAAAGATTGATAATGTCAGCCTTGTCCCCACTCCAACCCTTGGAGGCCAAAACTGGCTATATCAGAGTGCAATTAATATGTTATAGAAATGAGTTCTGTGGCTCTTCAGGCTTCCATTCCAAGCCCATAAAAAGACACTAATCAATCATGAAGGGGGAAAAAAAACACAATGATGTCAAACTCCTAAGGAATTTACTGAATAGCCACATCTTTTGTGAAATAGGAAACTGCCTGCATCTAATCCATGAACTTGCTTGGAAAAGCTGGGGCCTTGCCCTAGAGGTGAGGGGGTCCTTCAAAGTGAATTTGTAAGGACCAAGCAAAAGGCTCCCAAAGATTAAGAATCTCGGCAATGGGGCACAGATACTTCTATGTGATGCTACATTTTTACAGCCAGCTTTCCTGCGCAAATGTAATACAAACCTGCTTTTTTCCCAGAACCTTTCTTAATGCTACACAGCCTTGTGGATTTTCTCAGTCTTTTCTCCATTACCTGCTTGCCTTCCTAAGTACAAGAACATGCCATACCTGTGCCAGACAGATCTCTTCTACAATACCCTTCTACATTTCTTATTCTTATGTTTTACTACCATTTCCTTTTCCTTGGCATGGATAGGCTTATTGTGTTCAGCAGTTGTTCCTGCTGACCTTTTTTTTTTTTTTCTATTTAAGAACTTAGCATTTCAAATAAAATTTTCTCCCCATTCCTGCTTAACCACACTAGCATTCTGAGACCTTTTTACCTGTTCATACTTAATAGGATTAATTTCCCTTGTAGTGCACACAATGGATTCTTAAGCATTAACTACTCTTTCCTGCAGTGGATGTGCAATGCATTAGAGAATTCCAATTAACTTTTCTGCAGGCTACTCATAGATTCTGAACATAAGCTTTATTACAGAGAGAAGGAGGAAGGAAAGTATAGATATGATAATAAGCATTATTCCCACTCAGTAACTAGAAACAAACATGGATGTAGCCTTCAGCCACTGTTATGCTTTCAACATGTAAGTCTCCAGGACTGTTGAAAGAATGAGCATACTGAAGGGATGTAAAAGCACACAAAAGCACATAAATCATGACCTGCAAAAATGTATTTATTTGAATATTTCAATTCCATGTTATAGCCTAAAGAGTTGCTAAGGCAATTCACCATTAAATGAAGTAGCACCTAACAAAAAGGCAGTAACCACTTTTATAATGAACATAAAACACCACGTGATCAAACTAATTTAGCAGTTAGTAGCAATAGGAATAGAAACAAAAACAGGGTGGATATCTCCAGCCTCAACAGAATGTCTAAGAAGAACAAGTGCAGCCTAAGAGAATCCTCAGTTTGCAAGTTCATGTTCTTCCATGAAGGATTCACCAAGGGTGCCATGACATGCCTACAAAATCCTGAAGCCAGCACTGGACCTAACTAGCTCTAAAAATAATTAAGAACAACCCTTGGGTTATATAAGTCAAGGTGATCCTCTTAATGCTAACCTCTCAAACTTTTCAGATAGGTTGAGATAGCACCTCCAAGACTTTCCAATCAACAAGAGCCTTTAAAAGATGCAGTCAGGAGGATAATAGGTTGGACAGTGCTGTCTTTAATGTACATTTCCTGCCTAAAATTCAGGGAAAAGTGAAGTTCATATTATTCTCAGGTTGAGGTCCATTGGGCTGGCTGCGATCCATTGAGTTTAATTATTTTGATCATTTATATTGTTTTCCTCTTACTTTGCTTTACTCTGTATTGGTTTCCTTCAAGTCACTCAGATTCTCTGGGACTGGAAAGCATTTAAACTAGAGTAAATAAATGTATTAAAATATCTAAAATGATGTTCAATAAATTAGATATGTTTAAGTTAATTTTGAACATTATCAAATTAAATTGTCAGACAATTTGAGAAACTAATTAACATTACTGAATATGACAATGATGCTAATGCAATACTCCACAAGCCAGAAAGGAAAAAACAAAGGAGGCCAAGGATGGTGTTGTGGGTTGATAGTGTTGGTTGAAAAATCTCCTAATGGGTATGGTGGCAGTTCTGCACTGTGCTCTCCAGCTGTAGTTCTTTACCTTTCCTTGTAACAATTAATTAATCTGTTTCTTAATATGGACTCATTACTCTCTGAACACACTTTTGCAGAAAGCAATATAGTCCTATGAGAGCCAGTTTGGTGTAGTGGTAAAAGGCATCAGGCCAGAAACCAGGAGACTGTGAGTTCTAGTCTTGCCTTAGGCACAAAGCCAACTGGGTGACCTTGGGCCAGTCGCTCTCTCTCAGCCCTAGGAAGAAGGCAATGGCAAACCACTTCCAAAATCTTGCCAAGAAAAATGCAGGGACTTGTCCAGGTGTTGCCAGAAGTCAACACTAACTCAAAGGTACAAAAATATAATATAGGTCCTATAAACCCACAAATTGTTCATCTTTATGACAGAAATGCAAAAACAAGTGATGTAAAGAATTTAAATATTCCTTCTCAAATTAGCATAAATTCTGAGCTGATTATCCTGCAATCCTAATGAAATATATCCATTATTTGCAATAGTTGCACCCCATCTTTATCAGAAAGTATATATGGGAATTCAGTCTGATGATTCTGATCTCATGGCTTGATCAATTCTTCCTAATACTTAATTTTACTTTTATTAGATGGAAGATCCTAAGGTGTTTCTTCCAGAAATTACCTTGTTCTTACTTTTTCACTATCAAGATAGTCAGTTATATTCATATTCATGCCCTCTTGTTGATTTAAAGCACAGAGGCATGCAATAATAATTTATGCTGTTTGTCAGGTTAGTAATGCTTTCCTACTGCCCAAAGGGAGGATCCTTTAAGTGCAAGAAGTTGTTATCCTTTGTACATACACAGTAAGGGAGATAGTTTTGTTTCCTGCAGCATAGCCCGAAGAAAAAAAAATGGAAATTTCCATCAATACTGTGAATTATCTCTTTCCAATAAATATGTAAAATTTTGCAGGTCCAAAAGTGTTTGTTGTTACTTTTATAGCTTATTATCATACATCAAATGTGGCTTGGTGTTTAATAACAAGATCCCAGTGTAAAGTACAGGAGGGAATACAGCCCTGCAAGAATCTTGAGTTTTCAGGTTTTTGGCTATTATATAGGGAAATAGTTTCACTGGTAGACATTGCACCAAAGTTTATATTGACTCTCTGGCACAACTATGAATGCCTCCTCCAAACAATGAAATCAGTGTTCAGTAATTTAGAGACGAGGGAAATCATTCCATGAATATTTGTGATTGGTTTGGACCCTTTAGAAATAAATATCTGTTCAGCCAAGATTCTGTAGTCTAATAGTCCTCTTCAACCTCTACTGATCTGGGAAATATTAACTATGTTCAGATAAATATGAGAAATTGAGTTTAAAGCATCCAATATTGTTTAGGTAAAGTAGAAAAGAAAGTATTCAGCCACTGCCTGAACTATGCATGCATTATACTTTTATCTCTAGGAGACAAACCAATGATATGTGAAGAGGAGATCACCAAATTTGAATGAAACTAGAATCACTTGTGTGGTTCCATTAGAGATGGGTTGATTGTCCATGAAATAGTTTGCTTAAACTTATTGAAGTTCTAATTGTTTCAGTTGAGTTTTTCAAAGCTTCCTCCAAGAGGAGCCTCCAGAATTTCTCTGTAACTTTACTTCAGGTCAAGGATAGGCAATTAACTTTGGGAATAACTTTGGGAAACTTTGAATAGGTTTGATGTAAGAGAAGTAGCTGTACCTATAACCAAAATTGACCTTTTTCCTTTTTCTATCTATATAGCAGGCTCTAGAAAAAGGAAAATTCAGTCTTGCCAGAAATCTAAATTGCATGCTTTTAGGGGAGTTTTGAAAACATGCCAAGGAGCAAATGGAATTCAGCCAAGACACATATATGCCCTGTTTATGGTGAAATTCAGTACCAACTCCAATATCTAATGGAGTTCTATACAACAGCTTAACTCAAACACAAGAAATGGAACAAAAATTGCAATAGTACCCACATTTACTACCAGTGGCAAAAGCAAATGTGACTGTAAAATGTAATCCTTTTGGTTTGGGTCTGTGGAATGTTATCGTTTGAAAATATTCTCAAGCTTTACAGTTATTCCTTTAACTATAAAGCATGTAACAGCTGCCACCAAAATAAATATTTGGTATGTTATAGAATTATGCAACTTAGTTCCTATGACATAGGAATGAGATTGGTTCTACCCCTAGAAATGAGGCAATGTGTTAAACCAAATAAGATGTTTATTGAGGAAATTATTTACAGAAAAGAATACTCTCTTAAAAAACTGAAAGATTGTGATTACATAAAAGTACATTGGATTTTGACTGGAGAGACCTGGTTTAATCTCTACTTAGTCATGGCCACTCAACATTTCAATCTTTTTTCAACCTTATCTACCTCACAGTATTGTTATAAGGATAAAATATAGGAGCATGATGTATGTTCACCTTGAGCTCTGGGTTTTGTGAGATGTGAATGCAGCAGATACAGTCACAGTTGCACTACCACATCCAGTTTAATAATCTCTCAATAGGTTTTCCTCAGATCTGATTTTCTTAGCTTTTTCCCAGCCAATCCTCCATAACTTGGAACATGCCCTGTATAGGAGTATTCCTCTGCACTGAAACTTTCTTGTTCCTTTTGGCTTCTAGAATAATTCAGATATTTCAGGATTTCCTTGTTTGATGTTCACTCAACTCAGCCTTTGCTTGAAAGTACCTTTTGGGTTCTGCTGTTCACATGGAACTTCATTACATCTTCAGAGCCTGCTTGTCTTCCCTTATCTGCTACTGATTTTTTACATCCCAAATATCTTTCAACTGCTGCAGAGAGATGTTGCTTTCACCTGTGTTCAGTAAGTGTATTATCTACTCAATAAGTGGCTTGAGAACTAAAAAAACCTTGAGGTAAAGTGTTCTCCTCTTGCCTCTTGATTGGTGTACAAACATCAGTCTCCCCAATCAGAGCCATCATGTGAACTGCCTGCTGCTACTCAATCAGCCATTTAACTATCATCAGACTTCAATCAGGGGACAGCAATAATATTGACTTTCCAGAAACTCATTTATTAACTAGCTAACAGCAAAAGTTTCACAGTCTCCACACAGTTTGATAAGTTACTTTATTGCAGACAGAAAATAAGTAATATCTATCCATCCACCCATCCAAGGCTTTTTTCTTCTAACTTTTTTTAGTCAGTGTACTTTGGCCACTTTCCCCCCACCCCCAACTTTGAAAATTGGAGACTTCTATTCCATGTTTACCTGTTTAACTGCTCATTGCCTACTTCTTCTGCAGTAGCTTGTTACTTATTACATTATAGTGAAAATGGCCTGCAATTGTGTAGCAAGAGGCTATGAGGTGACCCACAGTGCCAGAAACAGGAAAGTTCCTTGGTATCCTTGTCTCCCCACAAGGTATCCCAGACAATCTTGTGGCACATATGAACACAGCTAATGGTAGGCATCTTATAGTAGCTTGACCATATCTGTGCCATGCTACCCATCCATCAAGATGTTTGTGGCATGCCTCATCTCACACATAGCGTACAACACACCCAACACACCCAGATGTTTGAACTGATGGCTTAGTTACTGGGTCCCAACATACACCAATCAAAATCTGTGAGGGCCTCTCCCTCTGCTCTCCAAACATCAAAAATGAAGCCCGAGGTCAGGTATGATCTTGCTACCAGCAATACCTCTCTCAAGCACTCTTTGCGTGCAGCTTATATGGAGGGCAGCATCTTTTTACCAAATAGTATAGTATATTCAGGCATAGGGAGACAAATGAGGATGCATTCATGATGATGTCATCATGTAAACTCCATCACTTACTTCCTTGCATCACATATACATACATACTTGCAGCATTTGGATGATGATGTCACCCAAGTGTTGTTATTTTAACATCATCACTGTGGTCTGATGAGGATTCTGCCAGCAGAGACTATATAGACTCTCAGAGACACATAGATTGTTTAGAGACAAATAGCAATTTAATAATATATGGATTTGAGGAAAGGTAATATTGCATGTAGGAAGAAACCAACAAGAAAAAAGAGGAAAAGCAATAGCATAGCATTGTATAGAATTGTCTCATTCTTTTCATTTTCTCTATTTCCCTCCCTCCCATTCCCCCCCCCCCCCCCCAAATAGCCAGTGGAACAAGCAAATCCTACTAGGTAGGTTGAGAAAGGGCAAGCAGAAAGAGAAAACACAAAACAATATCCCACCTCAAAAAAGCATCAATTTTCTGAAGCACTTCAGGGGGTTCTTAAGCACACATAACTGCCTGATTCAATTTGTTGTATCAAAGCAGATTCATCAATGACTCAGGAGTGATTTGATCAAAATGTTGTCAAATCAAATCATCCATTCAAAGCTTTGCACACCCATAATTTTTGATAGGATTGTCTTTAATTCAGGACTGTCTTCCTTTCAGGTGAATATACTGTATTTTTCCGACTATAAGATGATACTTTTTTCTAAAATCCTTACCCTAAAAATTGAAGGGCGTCTTATTCAAGGAAGTCAGCCGAGGAGAGAACCTCGCGGTTGCAAAACTGCCCATACTTTGTCTCTGCAGAGAGGCTTCCTCCTATTGCTAGCCTCCAATCGCAAGTGAAATAGCTTGTCTCCCAAACACACTTCCTCCAATCACGAGCCTTATGTAACTGACGTCAGCTGATGCTGAACAAACCAATTAGAGGAAGTCTGTTTGCAGAGACAAGCTATTGGCAGTTTCACTCATGATTGAATGTAATCAGTTATGCAAAAGAGCATGGAAATAGAGCTGCAGAGAGACGGTTTGGACCTCCTCCCACTGACTGTATCAGGTAAATGTTAACTAATTACTAAATAAAAATGTGTTCTGCACTATCTTTAAAATATTGATTTCTTAATTTTGGGTTGGAAAAGTGGGGGTCGTCTTGTACATGGGGGTGTCTTATTGATGGAAAAATACAGTAGTATTTCTGTTTCTCCTCCTGCCTTTCCAGTTTTTGAATGGTTCCAGTTCCACTGTGTCATCAAGACTTTACTTTCCATTTCTGGCCCTTTCATGAAACTGATGATTATTCATTTGGGTTTGATTCCTTTCTCCTATTCATTTCCCTTACTCATAATTTCTATATCAATCCTATACTGTTCTGTGTCTCCTTTGGGCATCTTTGAATCTTTTATTTTCTTTATAGATTTAATCAAATAATTGCTAGGTCCCAACCTCAGTTCTGCTCTTTCTGTAAATGATCCCCCATTTGTGCTGGGGAGTGTGTGTGTGTGTGTGTGTGTGTATGATTATTTCATGTAACAAACAATCTTTTTTGAAAGATCTTTTACTGCTTTGCAAAAAAAAGTAGAGTATCTGAAATTTACATAATCTTAAAATCTACAAAAAAGATGTGAGAAGCAAAAAGATTTAAATATGTATCATATTCTTGGCCACTTGTGAAACAGACTGACATTTTTATTAGAACTGCAAACAAAGGTGCAGATTTTCATAACAACTGTTGCTAAGAAAGGCATTCAGTAATAAAATGGCCTCTCATTTTAAGAGAAAGAATTCTGGATGGTTATTAATGTGCGACTTCTGAATTACAAGAAAATAATTGAGATGACATTCTGGGCTAACAGATAAGCAAGTTAAGGGTGAATTGATTTGACCATGCTTTTCTGCTTATATGAGATCTCACTGGAAGTAAGTGTTTTGTCCAGCAGTTGTTATTACATAATTCAGAGACACTATCCCAAGATAGATTTGCCAGAAATCAATAAACCTTTATCTATGTCTCTCTCCTCTCTCTCCCTCCCCCACACACAACTCTGGGTGGCTCCACAAAATTTTTATATATATACACAAACATACAATAATCATCTGAGGGAATGAATCCTTCCATGCCCCTCCAGCTTAAAGGAACCCACCCAAACATCCTAATCCAAAGCCTTGGGGAAAAGTCAGATTTTTAAAAATTTCTTAAAGGCAGCCAAGGTGATGGCCATATGAATCTCAGGCGATGTTGTTCAAAGGGCAGGTTCAGTGACAGAGAAGATCCACCTCCTTGGCCCTGCCCAATTACATTGCTTGATTGATAGGACCTGAATCAAGTCAACTCTGACAGAGCACGCAGGATGTGCAGACACTATAGGCATCAGGTAGTCCTTCAAAAGCCAAACCCTATGTCATGTAGGGCTTCATAGGTGAAAACCAGCACTCTGAAATGCACCTAGAACCAGTTGGCAACCAGTGCAGCTAATGTAGCAGGGTGTTTCCTGGATAAAGTTGGGCTTGCCCATCACTGCTCTTGCTGCTGCATTCTGGAACAGCTGTAGCTGACAAGTGTTCTTCAAGGGCAGCTCCATGTAGAACATGTTCCAATAGTGTGCCTGTGAGGTGACTGGAGTAACCATAAGAAAGCCTCTTAATCCATGAGTTGAACCTGTGCAAAAGTCTTCCTGGCCACAGCTGTCACCTGGTCCTCAAGCAGTAGCTAAGAGTTCAGGAAGACCCCCAGTTTGTGTACTGGTTCTGAGATGAGCACCATTCAGGACCCAGCACCCACAGTCATTTGGTTTTACTAGGGTTGAGATTGATGCTTTTTTCCCCTATCTAGGCCCCAACAACCTCCAGGCACTGGGACAAGACCTTGGTCAGCCATGGGTCAAGATTTACAATCAAATATCATCACAATACTGATGATACCTTACCCTGAACTGATGGATTACTTCCCCAGTGGCCTCATGTAGATGTAAAGTAGAAGGGACAAGAGTATCAAGCCCTGAGGCACTCCACAGATCAGGAGCTTGGGCTTGACCTCTCCTCCCCCCACCCCTTGCAATCAACACCAATTGGAACCAACCACAGAGAAAGGAAGACAATCACCATAACACCAAGTGCCCCACTTCTACTTCCCACAGCAGGTCCAGAAGGATACCACGGGCAATTGTATTGAAAGATATTGAGAGATCAAGGAAGGCCAGGATGGCGGTACCATCCTCATCCCAGTTCCACCATAGGTCATCAACAAGTACGATCAATGTTTTCTCAGTGCTATGTCCCAACCCAAAATCCAGCTGGAAAAGGACATAGATGTCAGGTTTAGCCCAGGGAACTCCAGGAGACCATGCAGATTAAATCCAGCAAGGTTTATTAGCTACAACCTCTATCAAGAATCTTCCCAGACTGGAACCAGTTCCCAGGGTCAGTCAGTAAACACAGCCTGCATTCCTCAGGGAGGGGCCAGCCTCATCCTCTTATCTCTTCCCTGCACTTCGGGAGATGAAAGAGGATTCTTCACTCCCCGACTCTGGCCTCCATAATTCCATTCAATCACATCAATAATCTACTACCTCCAGGGTCCTCTGTAACTGCAACCAGACTACCTGTCAGCCATTTGAGGTAGACTACATCAGGAAACAGAGACCACAAGAATTCCAGGAGTGGTACATTATTGTTATAGGATATAATAACAGAACCTTGAAAGCTTGTCAAAATTTGTCTCTGCTTCACCATATATGAAAGAGAATCAAGGTGGAGTTATTTTGAACTTCTCTCTCATGCTTTCCGCTTTCTAGAACTGACTTGCCTTAATGGTTCCTCCTTTCCAAGAACATCTCTACATTCCTTTATACCAGCTTCTCAACAACCTTCCTCATAAAAAGAAGGTTGGAGACTGAACAAAAATGGTTCAGGAAGGAGTGCACTACCACTTCTTTAAGGCTAGAGAAACCACTCCCTCCCTCAAAGAGGCCACCACAACTGCATGGCCGCAACCATTTGTCACCTCCCAGGTGACTTTCCCCAGCCAGAAGAGACAAGAATTTAAGAAACAGGTGCTGGAATAATAGTCCTAAGCATTTTGTTCACTTCCTCAGAAGTTACAAGATCAGACTCCTCCCAGGTAACCAAGCATATCTTTCATATAAGCAGGAAAGAGGGATAAAGAAATCAAAATTATAAATATATAGGATTATTTTTTTCTTGTTGGAAAACATGGAAAACATTGAGTATTTTACTCTACTTTTCTTCAGATAGACTTATCCTGATTGCTTTGGAAGCAACAACATGAAACCTACACGCATTAAGAAACACAATATGGACCCCATTGCCTCTGTCTATATATATTTGTAGCAGTTTAAAACTTTATCTACATGAATGTGCATTGTTCTATAACTGATTTCCAGCAGTAATTGTATTTTATAGAACTGAATGATGTCTTTTATGATTTTTGTTTGCCAGTATGTATCATTCTCTTCATTTTATTATTTAATTCTTTGTGGACAACATGAGGTTGAAAATGAATAGCAAGACAGATCGATTGCTAATCTAATATACGTGGAAGTTGTTTTCTGTACCAAAGGGAAACATCTATGGATTTTCCTGGTGAGGAATATTATGATAGCCATTGTACTAATTAATCATAATTCAGGAATAAAAATATTTTAAAGATGTGTCATCCTGCAGATTTCAAAGCTTGATTACTTATGCATTATTATGCAAATTGGTTTAATACCAAAGAGAGTGGAATGGGAAGAAGATACTTTTCTGAACCTTTCTGCCTCTTCCATATGGTAAAGTACAAAAGAAGGAAATATATTTGTATTTTAAGAACGAAAAGGCTGTTCACTGTCCTTGCTGATCTCAAGCATATTAATGGGTTATAGTTCATTAATATCTTGCTAATTGCTTTCTATGGCAAATGCATGAGATTCATGGCAAGCAATACTGGGCTGGCCAATTCACTTTTCACATCAGTTTAGTTTGTTGCATATATACATTGCTTGTTATTGCCGTATACATTGAAATGGCTTTAAAAAAATGAGTATTGAAAAGTATTTCCTCCTTTTTTTTTTTGTAATAACTTTATTAAATTTTTAAATAAGAAAGAAAACTAACAAGAACTAATATTTCAGATAAAAGAAAGAAAGAAAATGAAGAGAGAACAAAGCCAACAATGCAGAAAGAAAAGAAAAAAAGAAATATAAAGAAATGACATCTGGGTTTTTTTTACAACAGTTATAGATATAAATTTAAATTGAACTTATATAACAATAACTGTAGGGTTACAACATAATTTTCATTTTTTCTATGATCTAATATTTTTTCTGATCATCAAGCCCATATATCATTATTTCATTTTTCTTCCTGTTTCATGCAAAAAGTCCAAAAGGGGTTTCCAATCAGCATTGAATTTAATCAGTGTCTTTTCTCTAATCAGAGCTGTCAATTTAGCCATCTCAGCAAACCCCACCATCTTCACAATCCACTTGTTACTGCATGTGATCACAGAATTTTGGCATATGTGAGTTGTGAAGGAAGTTATAGACCATCTAGTCCAACTCCAAGCTTAGCACAGGAATCTCTTATACCATCCTTAACTGAGGGTATAAGAGGGGATCTTGTGCTCATCTGAGGGGCAGGAGAAGACCACCACGACTCTAGGCAGATTGTTCCACTGTTTAGCAGCTCTTACCATCAGGAATTTTCTCCTAATATTCAGCCTGAGTCACTTTTCTTTTCATTTCAGTCTGTGAGTTCTTGTCCTGACCACAGATTGCTTGGGACAACCTTTTAGATATTTGTAGCCCCCGTCACATCTCCCCTCACTCTTCTCGTTACAAGTTCCTTCCAGGATATTTTTTTTATGGGTGTTGAAAAGTGTTTTTGGACCTTTGTGAAATTCACAGGGCATGGTTTATTTTCTCCCATTCACAATCTTCAGCATTTTAGCTACAGAGGCTAATGCTTCATCACATTGGTCAGGGCAGACCATGTCATATTAGCACTGAATCTACACCTGACCAAGCCTATTGTCAGTCTGTGGCAAGTCCAGGTAACCTTTTTTGGTGGGGGAGGGGTCGGATAGTTTTTTTTTTTAAGGGAAAAAAAAAGCTTTTTTCTACCCCAAAGGCATATGTGTTGGTAAAACAATAGTATTCCGGAGAGGCATGGTGGTATATCTTCCTTCCTTCCTTCCTTCCTTCCTTCCTTCCTTCCTTCCTTCCTTCCTTCCTTCCTTCCTTCCTTCCTTCCTTCCTTCCTTCCTTCCTTCCTTCCTTCTAGGTGTTTTAAATCTCTAGTAATCTTAACACACCTATTTTAAAGCTTATTTAAAAAAACAAACCCAAAGTTTGCTAGCTAAATACATAAATAAATAAATAAATAGGGGGGTAGGGACTATGCAGCCACATGTAATAGCAACCCACAGATTGCATATGCTTATATTAGGTGAACAGAGAATATATTCCAAAATACTGACCATACCATTTTAGACAGTTTTTCACAGATGTCAAGAAACACCTGGAAATCTTCTATCATGTTGACAGTCTTGATCAAAGCATGTTCTATGGGACACATTACCTCATTAAGTCATTAGTGAGGCCAATGTTGCTCCCTACATGAAACCAGAAGTTCCAGCAAAGGGAGATGACAAATCAGTGGTTAACCACCATTCAAGTCTTTGCCACTATTGTAGACATACCAAGGAATTTCAAGAACATTTTCAGAATGCAACACCCTCAGAGGCATCCATAGATTCTGGAGGTGCATTGTGATATGGCAACATAAGCTCTGCCCCTTATTACATTCATGCACCACCATGTAGTATCTGGGATCTGGGCTGCCATGTACTTTCATTATTAGCCTATGAACAAAATTTGACTTCAAAAAGCTGTCAGAAATATAAGAACTCCTTTTTTGGCACACATAAACTTTAATGACACACATGTGCCAAAAAACTCTTCTATTCTTCCTTCTCTATATCTTGTGTCACATTTCATCAGATAAAATGAGAACACTTCACATTTTGCTGTTTCTTTTTTACTGCAGGCTCCTTCAAGTTTTCAAATCCAGAAGTGTCTCTGGTAAAATAAAAAGTAAACAAGCTGTCATAAAGGGATGCGTTTGAAAGCAAAATAATACTTTGGGCATTACAAAGCTTTTCAAAGTTAGTTGCCTCTTCCTAAATTAATCTGACATGATAAGGAAATATTAAAGGTTTTATACAAGTGTTTGAGCTGTGTGTCCTTTGCCAAATGTATTCTATGACAAATTAGGATTGTCTTTTCATGATTATCCTTTAGGCCTATAGCTGAAGCCATAAAGGGTTTCGCCTACAGGAACAACAAGTTTAGCTTTTCCAAATTTGAATGGTTTGGGATGTGATGTGATGTGATGTGATGACGTAATGGTAAAGTGTATTAGGAGGACGGAAAGCTTATCTTCATACTGATCTCCCCAAAATATCTCAAATATTTTATACCTGCTTTTTCATTAAAAACTATGTTACCTTTTGGGAGAAGTCCTCAACTCGATATGAATCCTTTGCTTCACAGGTGAGGTACCCAGACCATTGCAAGCAGTTACTTCCATATGGCTTGATGCTAGGTACTATGGATTTGTTAGAACATGTTCAGCAACTTTCTTTGTCATGTATAGGAGAACCTAAGGACCAAGAAGCGGACTATATTTTCTTCTTTCTAAATCACATTTGAGTAATAAAGCAATGAGAATCTAAATATAATCCATAAGAATTTGACAATAGATCAGTGATAGTCCTATGCCAAATGAAATCAGTTGGCTGATATCCTAGACTTGTTGTCCTTCAGGTGTTGTTAGACTACAGCATGGTCCATAGTGAAAGATCCTGATCCAGTTGCAATTTAATGTATCAGTATGGCTATCTCTTCCTCACTCTTAGTTGATACACAAAAAGGAAATGATATAATTCCGGATTCTGTTCTTTGCTCTTCTCCAAGAGCTGCATGTCTGTTAAGATGGACCTGTTGGATAATATTATGAATGGGCACTCTAAAACATTATTAAATGCGTGCTGTTAAAATCTCCTATTAAAAAAAGGAGACTTCACTTTAAAAAAAAAAAAGACTAATTGATGTATGGTTATAATATCAATTGGTCATTCAATTTTTTAAAAAGTGATGTCACTTTTGAGCACAACTCCTGATGACTTGATGGATTTGTCCATTGCAATTTTCATGGTAACAGTATGGAAGTTGTTTGACATTCCCTTTTTTCAGGATATTTTTTTAACTTCCCAGTTAAAGCCCTTAATGTTCTCTGCTAGTATCCCATCTAGCTACTAAGCAGACTTGACCATGCTTTGCTCCAGCTCCAATAGTTTAATTTTATTTGATTTATGTTGTCATAATGTTCAATATCATCTCAAGAAACAAATCTGGTTTGTTCTCATTTTACTAACCTTTTACTAATAGTGGAATAGTTACTGAGCAAGATAAACCATTGACCATTCTTATGTTATGTTCACTTCTGGGGTTATTTAGTTTGTATAAAGAAGTAAATAAATAAATCAGCTTTCTTGAACCATTACTACAATGAGAATAGCAGCAGATGTGTTAGAGAAGGTGGTGAAGACCAGTTTTTAAAACATTACCTATTTAAAAGTTTTATATGGCACACAGCTCTGGGTGGCTAACAACAGTGATAAAAATACTAACTATACAACAACAAAAAATGAAAAAAAAACCAATCTAACTATACAATCTGTACAATCCCTGAGCTCCAACCTTACTATCCCAGCACGTGGGGGAGAAGCCAGCTCTTTTTAGTGAATTTTATTAGCTATTATTGGGCAACAAATCTGGAATGGATAAGGAATTGTGTAAAAGGCTCATCTCTTCAGATGTCAGTTCAGTTCTATCTTCAGGAAAATGGTAAGTAGCATGACTAATATAATGGAATGCAGTGGGGCATGGTTAAACAGCTTGTTAAATTAATTAGCACCATTAGGTAGATAAAATTCTTTTCAAAACAGTTCCTCAAATGCTTTGAGAAACACAAAAAGCCATAAACACAAATCTTCCTGAACTTGGTGCTTTCCAGATGAGTTGGACTTCATGACCCATGAATCCCAGCCAGCATTCTGAGAAACATGGGAATTGAACCAACACATATAGAGGGTGGAGGAGGGCTGAGCTACATGAAGAGATGTAAACTATTTCTGAACACTTCAGGTGATCAATGCAAGAGGTGGGAGTGAGGGTGGCAGTGGGAATGGGCATGGAAAGCTTTAATTGTCCCTTCAAGAATCATGTAGATGAAAGGAGAGAATGTGAGTATCAAGGGTGTCTCCAATACATCTAGTTTGCTGTTTTTCTAAAATGTTTATTACAGATACAAAATGGAGGCACATGGTCTTTCATTGCCCCTTGAAGGCATAACAGCCAGGAATAATTTTAGTTATGTGATCTAAGCCTAGAATTTGGCCTTCTCTAAGCAACACCTGTCAAAGTATGTTTGTCTAACATATATTTCATATATTTTTATCTTGTTCTCACTTCTTGAGCTTTTCCAAGCTTTTTCTAGCTCACACCAGACAAGTTGACTGACTGGTCTGGTATGGTGAAAATAATAGAAAAACATAATTAGACTGGGACCCACATAACAACCATAAAGTTTTTTTTTTCCTCTAGATTTGGGTGATGTAGAAAATCAAGCCATTATGGTTGTTTGCTTGTTTTTTCCCTTAACATTATTTGTGTACTCTGGCTCTTAAGAGGGGAATGTCCCAAAATATATATTCTGCTAACAGAGAGGCTCCTAAGCTGAGTTTGGTAATTTTATTATAATAAAATCAATTTTTTTCTGGAAGGAAATCTTTATTGAAATACTCTAACAACATATTTGTTTATTTACCAGTATTGTAGATTATTTATGGAAAAGAACAAGTGAGACAACGGAGGAGAAAGCAAAGTGAAAATCTTATAGTATGTCTCCAATAATGCTTTCAGGATTAATATAAGAAAGGGAGGGTCCCCCAGCTCTGCCAAAATTATTCCTTGGTGCTTTATTAGCAATATTACTTTCCCAGACTAAAATATTTTCATCAATGAAGGGATTCATTGTTAATGCTTTGTTCTCTGTTTGATTTTCACCATTTATTACATTTTACTTTATTTATTTATTTAATTTACAGGCCACCCAACTCCTCAATGACTCATATCCACATAGGATTTGAAGAACAATGACCAAAAACTCACAGCAATTACATTTTAAAATGATGAATGCATTAATTTGTTTGCCCACCCTCACAATATTGCAGATAATACATGCTATGCAGAATTTTGAAGGTGACCATTTAAATAGCTTTCATCAGTGCATAATCCATATTTTAGATATTATATCAGAAGGTGGCAGCCTCTAGGTAAACTTAGCTGTATTCAAAAACTAAGTAGGGTGGACATGGATAGCATTTGGGGAACTGCAAGGTTAAAGGCTAGGCTGGAAACAAAACATGGAAATCCTGGAAACAGGCAATGGCACACCATTTCAGTAACATTGCCAAGAAAACTCCATGGATGCACTCACACAAGCTGAGTGCTTTACCATTTTATGGGTCTTCTGAAAGGATCATAAACACTGCAAGGACTTGGTGTTTGTTGAAGTGGGAAAGTCCTAAAGCTTTTGCCCAGAGTTTTGATCTATGCAACAGCTGCATCCTGCACTATATCAAGATGACCGACCACCATAATGGGCTGGTTATATACAGACAAGAGACTGGAAGTGTTCTACAGTGCACGAACATAAGAGCTCTGCTGGCTGTAGGTCCACCATTCTGTGTCTCACAGTAGCCAACCTGATGTACTCAGAGAGGTGACAAACCTAGATAAAAGGGCAATAGCTCACTTCCACTATTCAAGATGTGCTACTCTCAACTTGCAGTATTCAAGATGTGCTGTGTCTGGTTCTAGAAGAAGCAAACAATGATCAAGCCTACTAGGCATGAATAGCCATGTTTTCCATGAGTCTGTTCATTCCCTTTTTGAAACTACTGACATGTATTGTCATCACCTCACCTGTCCCCAGCCAGTTCTAGAGTCTAACTATGTGCTGTTGCTGGTGTTCACGTTTGAAAATGAAAACAGATTGTGATAATACATTTGTAGGGATGCTCAGTTTATTTCTAGCAAAATTCAGTGTGCTGGTTACTAGATTTTTGTGGATGAAGGAGAATTTCCCTTTTCTCCTCAGATAAAATGAGAGCCACTGTGGTGTAGAGGTTAAGCCATCAGGCTAGAAACCAGGAGACCATGAGTGCTAGAACTTGCCTTGGGCAGAAAGCCAACTGGGTGACCTTGGGCCAGTCAATCTCTCTCAGCCCTGAGAAGGAGGCAATGGCAAACCACTTCCAAAAAACCTTGGCAAGAAAACTGCAGGGACTAGTCTAGGCAGTCACCAGGAGTCAAACATTGACACACACACATCGCTCAGATAGAAATATAGCTTGAACTCAAAATGTCAAGCTTTTGACATTCTCACCTGGATGAGCAAATGGGACTGCTAAGATAAAATTGAAGGGAAGTTTATCAAGTACTAGAATGCACATTATTATCCTTTTGAAGAGAGTATGTATGCTTGGAATTGATTTTTCCCTTTTTATTTTCTGCCAAATGCTCAACACTCTCAAGATCGCATTCTTTTAAATTCTCCATTTAGAAGTCCTTTCCCTGGTTTACTTATTTCTCAAAGTTTCTTTACCTCCCCAATGTTTCCTGTAGCCAATATTTCTTAAGCAAACCCTATTCTTGATGGTCCAGGTGGACTAAAGTAATCAAAAGCCTTAAACAACAAACACTCTTTGAATCGGCCAGTCAGACTTTTCCTTCTAGCCACATTTCAGTTCTAAAGTGTTCTTTTAGCTCTTTGCATTCCAAATGTTACATTCTGAGTATTTGTGAAAGGAACAAGGTTTACATTGCAATATCACCACTTTTGTCAGTATGCCCTCTCCTTTACTTCTCCTGTAGATGCCATTGTAAATACATCATTTAGAATGAAAACACTCTGAATAATTCCAATTGCTCCTTGCTTATTTCAAGGTTTTAATACTGAAGCTGAGGCACAATAATGGTGGGGAGGGCAGGGGAGGGGAAGGGAGAAGCAGGTATTATCAAAAAAGCCATATCTAGTTAACAGGTTTTACCCAAATGAACTTATGGCTTTAATGTGTAAAGCTTTAAATAAAACAAGCTTTCACAGCTACATACTAACAACTTACATACTAACTTACATACAACTACATACTAACAACATACTAACACAGTGACTGATGTGAATGAAGTCTGAGACACATTTTAAAAAATGAAAATTTCCCAGCTTGTTCCATTCTCTTTGATGTCAGGATACTTGTTTAGCTGGGGGCACTTAATTAAGACAAGGGATAATTTCCTACTAAGTCAATGAGTTTTCTTCAGAGACTGTAGAAAGAATATAAGGTAACCAGTTTTTCAGGAGAAAATTAATTTCCTCCATGAGTAAATGAGCTTGGTATCTAATAGGAGGAGTTTAAGGAAGATTCCCTAAGAAAGTTTTCCTCTACATCAGCAACATATATTTATATATAAGTTATGAGCCTGAGAAAGGAACAAGAAGAAGTAACAGCCTTTCTATTGGTGATATCTTAAGAAACAGAAATAAAAATGAATTGACATCATTCTGCAATCATGAATTGCAATGCTTACAACATCATTTGCATTTCTGTTTGAATACAGACTGGCATATATTTGCAGCAAGTGCAAACTGGTATAGTTGCATAAAGGATTGGTATCATGAAGTAGGAAGATTGGGGCAGAATGGCTAAGCTTCATCTAAGAAGAGATAAAGAAAGGAGGTGTGAGAAGAGGAGTTAGCAAAGAAAGCAACTTGCGATAAGGAAAAGATGTAAACAGAGGAACAAGGCCAGTGTTTGAGTATGACAATCAGTGGAAAGAAATGTAGAGAACACCTGAATTAAAATAAATGGAGGAATAAATAAAAACAATATACATGTCAGCATCTACTATCAGCCACCCAAGACATGAATGCCGCTTTCTAGAAGCAAGCTTCAGATATTTCAGAATGCCATTAAATAATAGTGACAGGAACGAAGTCTGCAAAGCATAGTTCTTTCAAAAAGCATTTGACTAGCCTTGCTGTCTAATTTCTCCTTCAGAAAATGAAGGATAGCACAAGTAGATTATTTACCCTTAACTTGACATAAACCAGTGCAGCAGATTTACTTTATGAAGTGGAAATAATAGGAACATTAGGGAAAAGTTATCACATAATGCTGAAGTTTTTTTTTAAATTATTATTTTAAAGGAAATTAATAATGATCATAATTTAACATGCATTTTAGACTAAAGGGAAAAAAATGGGTGAGGGGGAGAGTATTTAAAAAATTCATAGCAATAATAGCAAGAATTCCAAGGCATGAGAAGCTAATGGGAAAAGTAGCTCCTGAGGGCTGGTGGTCCTTGAAAGGCAATACAATTTCAATCAATTCTAATGAGGAAAAAGAATAGAAGCAAACAGAATTGCAGTATGACTGCATAAGGAATAGGAACAGGTCACAAGAAAGAGTAAACAGAGTTGGTTCAGAATTACAGTGGTGATGTCAGAAAGGTTCAAGCTCAGAATGGTGAAGGATGATAGGAATGTTCCTCCTTCAAGGAAAAAAAGAAGGGGGAAAACTGAGGATGAGATGGCAAAGGAAAAAAAATGGAAATAGAAGGATCAAAACTGGATAGAAATGAGGTAGAGGGGAAAGGTAATTGAACAGGAAAGGGAAGAGAAAACCATCCTGTGTAGAAGTCACAAAAGAGATACAATCACTAGGAAAACAATCCTTCCAAGTAACAAGTAATCTTTCATGCTAATCTTCAAAGGCCTCCACCTTTGCACATCTGAAGCTGTGAAGTCTGCGTCCCTTTGCATCTCTTGCTCATTGCTTTGTGGTCAACAGTTCCCCAACCACCCATTCAGATATAGTTATTTAGGGAGGCAAAATGAAACAACCTTCATTGGTTTGAGAAATGGGCTTTTAAAAATACAGAATGAAATTTCATATGCAAAATGATACATTTTGGAAATGGAAAGCAAATGCTTAGACTGTTAGTGCATGTGAGGAAACCATGTGCTAAGAGATCTTTGTGATATAGATTGGGCAAGCATCACCAAGAAGAAAAAAAATAATTAAAAAATGCTGAGCTAATGTTTTTTAACTCCAGTTTATAATGCATTGAAGGATAACCATATAATGCCAGAGACATGGGGGAAACTATATTCAAGTGGCATTCCACTGGCAATCAAATAGTAAAAAAGAAAAAAAAAAAAGCATGTATACGTGCAAACCACATTCAAACCAGAACATTTAGAAGACTAATAAAAGTCTGAAGGAGTTACAAATATTGAACTGTTGTCCTTCTCTCTGATTAATGGACCATCTTATGAAGGATGCTGGGATGAACTTATAATGTTATGTATTAAGGTTACAATAGGTTAATATAATTTTTGCCTGATTAGCAGTGAATCCTCAGCAGTGAATCCATAATATGCACAAGTCCATTTTAGGGACTACATTGTACTTTGATTGGGTTTCTAAATCTACAGTACATGTCCCTTATGTCCAGTGAAGGATTGCTTTATTACAAGGCACATAATGAGGAATATATGACTTGATAATAGTATCTGGGCCAGGGGAATGGGGTGGGGGTTTGAAATAGTAGTTGGTTATAAACTAAGTCTGAGTCAGCAGTTTGTCATGGCTGTAGAAAACACAAATGCAATTTTAAAATGCACCAGTACAGTTTCCACATCATGAGAAGCAATTGGTCTACTTTATTTTCTGTCAGGTAGATCCTACCTCTAATATCATGTCTACTTCTGAGCATTTTGCTTTTAAGGATTCAGACAAACTGAAATAGGTTGAAAAAGTGGCAAGGAAGATGATCAGGAGACTAAAAACTACATTATATTAAGAAATATGGAAGGAGCTGGAGATCTTTTGCCATGAGAAAAAGGCACTGAGAAGAGATGTAATACTGCTCATTAAGTACCTGAAAAGAGGCTTTGCAGAAGAAGGTAATGATTTATTTTCTACTATTCCAGATGGGAAACCACAGGATAATGGATTTAAGTTATTGGAAAGTGAGTCTGATTAAATATTGGGATTTTTTTTTTTCCTTGACAGTAAGAACAGTTTAAAAATAGAGATAGAGAGGTAGTGAGTTCCCATTCACTGGATATGTTCAACAAGAGGCTGGGCAGCCTTTGTGAGAGAAGCTTTTAAAATGGATTTCAAAAAGCAGGCTCTGGGACCACACAATCTAAATTACTTCTCCCAACTCTGCATTTTATAACTCTAACATATTGTACTGTTTTCAGGATAATAAGCTGTTATAATTTGTAGAGTCTGTAGTGATATTTTCTTAGTTCTGGCTTTTGAATCTTCCTCCTCCCCCTCCTCCCCCCACTTGTTTTCTTTTTCTTTTCTTTTCTTTCTTTTTTCTTTTTTTTTGGTATTTTTTCTAATTAGTTCTTACACTATTTTATATTGCTTTTTTCCTCAACTTGATTTAACCTTTTTAGACTTTTTCATTTGTTTGACTATTTAACTTTTTTTAGACTGTTCCATTTGTTTTATATATACTTAAAACTCTCTCTCTCTCTCTCATCTATATCTATATCTATATCTATATCTATATCTATATCTATATCTATATCTATATCTACATTGGTTCTTTAGAATTTAGAACTTTTGGGTGGCTGGGTACCAGGCATTATTATTTCAGTGAGGCAAAGGCAGCTGTAAGTGGCATCATGATTCAAAGACTATAAATTAAAAAAACAAACAAACTGCATTTCCTCACTGTTTTTTTGCATGAGGGGTCTTTTTAAAAGACTGTTTTAGTGCTTATGTTACATTTTCTATGTTTCCTACTCAAAATGGCTGGAAATTGAGATGCTTATGTTTGACATAACTTTAAATTTCAGCAGGACAGTCAGAGTGGGCTTCAGAGGCTTAAAGAAGGCTGTAGATAGTCCTAGAAATACCCAGTTGCCTTCTGTAGCTGCAGCATGATCCTAGGAAAATACATGTTAGCTCTTGTACCTTTTTTGTCTGCCACTAATGTTAAAATCTCACATCCAAAAAGTTTTTGCCCACCATGGACTTAATTGATTGGTGCAATGTCCTTGTTCTGATTACAGTGTGGGTATATAGCTTCAGAGAGGCAACTGCCAACCACTGATTGATAACCTTAAGCCTAACCCTAACCCATTTGGCAAGTAAAACAGCACAAGACAGCCAAAATGAGCAGACATAAACAATTGGTGCACAAAACTCACTGGCAGACAAAAACATTTTGGCATACAAGACAGGAACAAGAGCTGACATATTTATTTAAGGAGTTATCAACTAGTGCCATGTGCCTGTCCCCTTTGAAACTGAATTCTTGCACAGCGTAGGTAATTCATGACCAAGATTTTTTTCCTTGAATGGCTTCCCTTAACGTTTTCTGAAGCTGGAGATAGAAATGTCTGTAGCCCTTCCAGTAAGATTTATTTTCCCCTAGGCACATTGCCAAAACTCTTTGGTCTCTTCTTGAAGTTCCATCCATGAAGTTCCACCATTCCGTGGATGTTAGTATATGTAATTAGTCATTTTACCAAGCCTTGTTTACTTATAAAATGTAATGTAATTTTATTTACTTATAAATAAAGCCTGTAATTTTATTTGGCTTCTTGGTTTAATGGAATCCTTTAATCTTGTTCATCCATCCCAGAGTTTCTTGGCTACATGGGTAGCCATATAAATTGGATTAATAAGTAAATAAAGTGCATAATTTTCTTCCTTCAGTGCTAGGAGGGATAGCTCATGAGATTTTCAAGTCCTGAAAGTTCCAATTTCTCACTGGAAACACTCCTCAAATTCAGCACTCTTGCCATGGAGTCTGGAATTGAGTTTATGCTTCATTAGCAACTGCTGATAATGTAATATTGCAGATGAGGACAATCGGTCAATATTTAGCTTGACCTACATTAGAGGAAACTTTCCGGACTTTGCCACTCAATCAGCTCTAGAACAATGATATGTCAAAAACTATGCTTTCTCCTTCTTCTTTCCTCTTCTTAGAGAGAAACAGCTCATAATATGTAGACTGACTTCTATTTTGAGATGCTATCTTTCTTCTCAGTGACCCCTTCATGCGCATTGTTTTGTGATCTGCCCAATGGAAGCCGAAAGGGATTTCACTCATTCGGAGAAATTCTGAAGATGAATACTGCTCTCCAATATCTTTTGTAGGTAATGATTACTCTTGGCTTTATAAAACATGGATCCCAAGTGCTTTGGGGAGTGAGAGAATGCAGATACTCTTTATCTCATCCAAAACATTCCCTTATAACTTGCCTATACCTTGTCCACAATCCAGTGTTGTGTTGTACAGCTGTGAATTAATATATAGTAGGGGGAAAAAGGAAGGGGCCTTTTCCATTTCAATTGTTATAATAATCAGATTTTTCAGGTTATGTAGGATTTTTCACATTCATATTTAAATAATCCACATTACAATAATTCCCCTGTTTAAATGATCATATTACTATGCTAATGCCAGCTAACACTTGTCTAAGGAAAGGTCATAATTGGAGCTGTCTTTTGCATGCAGTTAGTTCAGGTGATTGCTTCTAGCAACAAATGTTTATTGAGCACACTTCTGATGCCTGTTGTATATTTTCCATTTTGCCCTTTGGCAGTTATATTCCTGGAGACAATTCTAGCCATAAACATAAATTCATGCTTTGGTTTTAAATCACGCCAGTGATAAGCACAGAAATACCGCTGCTGAAATATAGGCAGAGGAAGATGTAGAAGAACATTCAGACAATAAGATTGTTTAGTGCTGTGTTAAATGTTTTTACCACTTGATTTTGACCCTAAAAATAATAGTCTTTTCAGTATATCATTCTTTCTACACTTTTTTTAGTTCCAACTAGCAGATCATCTCTACTACCATCAAGTGATGATTTCTCTCTTTGCCTAATTCTCTTTTAGATCACATCAGTCATCTGAGTATACACTGTATGACATCATACTGTATAACTAACCAAATTCAGCCATATACTGATGTCACTAAGGATAATGAAGTCCATTAAAGTGAGAAAAAATGTTTCTGATGGTAGTAATCAAAGACTGCTACACTAAATAATTCCTAGACATTTCTACACACACACATGCACACACATACACAAATCATTTGAGAAATAGAAGTCTTCATTCTGTAAAAAGCTTTTCTGTTCCGCATTTGGGCTGAGCATCGATCTATAAATACTTTAATGCAGCTTTCTCTTTTTCCAGATTTATTGTTCTGCAATTTTATCATCTCCAACCACAAAGATCACGTTGGATAGGAAGCTGAAAACCACTGCAGTCTAATAAAAATGGATCTTAATAGAAGGACAGAAAATTAAATCAAATCTCACAGGACCTTATCTCTGTTATTCTCCATGAACTTCTGTGGAATCTTCCATCTGGACTTGGGAGGCTCTAGCCTATATTCTATGCAGATGTTCCTATACACAATGCCAGCTACTTGGTTGTGCCATTCGATGTATGCTGTTCCTGCCTGCATCTTATACTGTGTCACTGTGTGGTGGACTATCTCTGAGGCCTCTCTGCACAGTCTGCACCTTGGGTCCTGTCTAATGTGGTAGACCCCTGCTTCTATGGATCTGGTGCTTAGTGCCTGTTCTTGTGCTGCTATGATCAGTGCCTCAATCCTGTCTTTTAGTCCAGCCCTTTCCAGCCACTGGTAGGATTTTCGAATGCCAGCCACCTCAGCTATCTGCCGATGGTACATCCCATGCAGGGGCTTGTCTTGCCATGGTGCTTCCTCCACTTGAACTTCTTCCCATGTCTGCTGCTGCCTCAGGTATTTTCTCAGCAGCTCATCTTTGGGTGCCATATTACTGATGTACTCTTGGACGGTCTGGGGTTTCGTCCAGGACAGTGGCTTTGACACTCACCAGACTTACTAGTTAGGTCTACTGTTATAGTAGCATTCTATCAATTCCAGGTTCTCTTGTCTCATCCATGTATGGTGTGTATGTGTGTGTGTGTGTGTGTGTGTGTATTGTGTGTGTGTATAATGTTAGAGTCATTATATATCATTGATAATAGAAATAATGGTACTTTGTTTCTTCTGTTGCAATAAAGAGGACAATAATTTACTAGGTCTTTCTTTGCTTTAACAGTTCAGTGAATATTCTGCATCAAGTGCATAGAGGGAATTAAGTTCAAACTTAGCAGATGTAAATACTTTATGTAATTCCACTATAGTTGTTTTATATTACGTACTCAAATGTTCCTTAATGTTATATTCAATTTTTTTTTAGATTTTTTACCTTCTTTTTCCATGAAGCATGTGCAATAATATGACACCAATATATGGATTAAAAGGATCCCAAACAACCATTAAATTCACAAAATAGGTTTTTTAAAAATCTTTTATAAGAAGTGATTCATTTAAAACCATTTAAATACCATCTTGACAAAAATAAGGTGGCAAGTTAGGAACAGGTCTGATGTGGAATTGAATAAACGGTGTATTCATTCTGTAAAGGATTTAAAAGTTGCCGTATATGCATCAATTTAAACTGATATATAACAGGCAGTCCCCAGTTTAACAAGGAGTTCTGTTTCCAAGGTCTATCCTTAAAGTCAAATTTATATGTAAGCCGGAATGGTATTATTGTATAATACTGTATAAGTAGTATGGTGTAATGAACTTGAACCGTTGTGTATTTAACTCAAACCATTATGTATTTAACTCAAATTTTGCTACACTAGGCTCCGTTCTTAACTATGGATCATCTGTAACCCAGGAATTTTTAACCCAGGGAGTACCTGTATGTTAATTAAAATTAGCTGAGATCATATTGTTATTTAACACTTGAATAAATCTCCGTATTATCTGATCCACAGCTAAGACAAAGGTACTATGAAAGTTACTATAGTTTGAATTTCTATTAATGCATACTCGACAACCTTTCATCTAGACTGAAAAACAACAAAACTTATCATGTAGAAGGATATGAGTACCTTGTTAAAACAAACAAACCACCCATCAGATTTTATATTGCCAAATCAGTAAGTATCTGTCTGCCTTTAAAAGATGTCTAAGGTTTTACATTCCACAAGATGACTGAAGATAATATAAATGGCGGTTGGGGGGGGGGGGATCCCTATATATTTCTGTAGGTCAAGGGGAAAAAAAACCTTTTCATGAAAGTGAGATAATATTTTTTAAAATACAAGACTATAGAAATAAATATAATACACACAAATATATGTAATAAATATAATCACATATACAAAATTAAATGCTTTAAAATAAAATAAAAAACAAATAAAAAGGCTTAAAATACCTCCGCCGGATAAAAAGCAGAAACTAAAAAGAACCTTAAAGGAAGTTAGTGAGAGTGCAGGGTGACATATTTCCTTTTGAAAAAATATGGGAAAAAATATTGAAGACTACTATTTTTGTTTCACATTATCCCAAACAATAAATTTCTCTTCAGCTTCTAGATTAAAAAGCTAAACATTTTGTCTAGCTGCCAAATAAGCTTTACTGAAAAACTTCTGCTTATAAAGCATTTGATGACGCAAATCTGGAAAATGATTACCTTCCTTGCATTTTATTCCAGATATCCTGCTTGCTGAGGTAAATGCTGAATGTGATCCTGTAATATAGTTCTATAAAATCTCACTAGGTTTTTATGCTGATTGAAAATGTAAACCCACATGATAAGCTTGTATTCCAACCACAGTTTTTTTTTTAAATCTCGTGTATAAATGTCTTGTTAAAAATTGTTGTAGACTGATCTTGCTCAGCATTATAAAAGTTCTTTAAAATAACAAGTCACTTCTTCCAAAACTTCTTTCTCTACTTCCAATATTATCCAATTTCTATGGCATGTTGCTCATTAGAATTTTCAAGCAGAGCAATTCTCAGCTCACGTGAATCTATTCTTAAGATTTTTAACTCAGACCTTTTATGATCCATACCATCACATTTCTGCTTCAGCTCCAAAAATTTGGATTGTTGATTTACAACATACTGAGGTTTTAAATGCATACACGGCTAATGACAAAAAGAACTTTTAAAGTGATAAACAACTCTAAGGAGCTTTCTTTGTTACTTTCTCTTATGGGTCAGGAATAAATTCATCTCCAACTACCACTGCTTCAGCTCATTTGAGAAGCTGGTCTCCCCTCCCATCCAAAGAAAAAAAGTGGCAATTCCTGTTTCTTTGTCTTCTCACTTTTGGACCCATCATTAATCAAATCAATCAAACACAAATCAGTAATTTTGAAAGAAACAAAATGAATGGTTTAACTTACCAATTAAGCAATTAAATAGTCAAAAGATATGGAAATAAGCTTGGAAGAGAATTGAGTTCATTAGTTCAGCTGAGTGTTACACCAACCTGAAGTCAGGCTGTTGCTTCTCTGTAGCATTTTCTGAAAAAAAAAAAAGAAAGAGAGAGAGAGAAGGGAAGGGAAGGGAAGGGAAGGGAAGGGAAGGGAAGGGAAGGGAAGGGAAGGGGAGGGAAGGGGAGGGGAGGGGAGGGAAGGGAAGGGAAGGGAAGAAGAGCTCCTATCAGCAAAAGTGAGCTAGATTTATTTATTAATTCATGAAATGATTAAGATGTTGTTCCTGCTAGAGTTGGTCCCAACGTGGATCCATTGGAAGTGAAAAAAACTACACTCCCAACAAAATATTTTGCAAAATTATTTTATAGCTGTATTCAAGACTGAACAAAGATATGAAGTCACTGTTCTGTGCTCCACTGCAAGAATGTATTGCTGATTTGAATGTTGAAGGCAATCCAGCAATGGGATTACTATCCTAACTGCACATTCTTTTTGAAACAAGCACCTTGTCATTAGTGGATCAGATGAAGTGGTCTGTAGCTACCAGAGTGCCTTATTATTAACATTAATTTTATATGTAAATTGTCAACAAAGATATTTGAACTGAAATACTGCTCTAGTATTAAAGTACTATAAAAATTTTAACTCTGTGGCCTTTTCCAGTTTACTGCAAGTTTGAAATAATGAACAGTAAAATGATGGGTTGTCCCCCACATTGCTTCCTGAACAGAGCACCAAAGAATATGGAAATAGAATTTGTAACCTATGTGACAAAATGAAAGGAAGGAAGGGGAAGCTGAAATAAAAATGCTGATTGTAATTCTTCTCTTTTTTATGACTTAAAAAAAAAAAACTTTGTTCAGCTTTGGTTATGACAGAATGGTTGGTAGAGCACAGGCACAAATGGGCTAAAGATGACGTAGTCTTGAAGCCAGACCTGTCCCATTCCTGCTGCCTCACCATAACTGGTAGATGTTGTTTCTCCTGACTGATGATGTGAAAAAAAGAGAGGAGAGGAGAGGAAAGCCAGAGGTATCAATCACTTGCTTCACTTATCTCATACTGTGCATATGTTTGCACCAGGGGCCATATAACAGAGAGGCAGAACAGATTCAGTAGAAGCAGGATAGGGCCTGGTAGTAGGGAAGCAAATTTCATGGGCTTGTATTTTTTGCCAACTCAAGGATGGCAGACACCACTGTATCTCAGCAATGGGGAAAGATCTTTTCTTACAATAGATCGCTTGAAATAATTAGGATTTAAAGTTAATGCCACTGGTGTCAGGGGAGTCTATCTTTTTTCAAATTACATTCTATCCAAATATTAATGAGAACCGAATACAACTAGAAATGTATGTTTTCTCTTTTCTAGTTTGCAAACATGAAATGAAGTAATAGGATAAGTGCAAACCAGAAACACTAACAAAACTAGTTTTAAAATGAACTTCCTTACCTGTATGAGATTATACTTTAATTTGCTCTCTTTATTGGCATTTAGGTGTCGTAAAGGTGAATATGCTGAAGAGAGTATAAGTGTGCTCCTGCTTCCAAGGGTTTGAAGTTCTTCCTTGTAGAGTCTGAAACACATGCAGGGAGGGACCTGGGGAACCAGTGGGGAGTTAGAAAGTGCAGGGAGTATTTATGTTATGATGGGCAAAGAGATTTGTGACCAGAGGGGATAGAAGGCCATTAGAATAAAAAAGGAATTGGAAATTTGGTAACAACCCTTTCATCTGACCTATAACCCTCAACCTGGGTTCTAGATTTATTTATTTATTCATTTATTCATCAAATTTGTCACTGTCCATCTCATGAAATGACTCTGGGCAGTTTACAACAAGATAAAAATTCATTAAAATACAACATAAAAACAATCCTAAAAATAAATAAATTCCAAGATGGAAAATTGGCAAGTAATTCCAGGGAGCATCAACAGGGGGCTAACCAACCCCAGGGGTGGGTAGAGCCCATATCACCCCATGCACACAGATAGAGCCAGGTCTTCAAATCTTTTTGGGAAGCTGGGAGGGTAGGGGCCTGCCACACCTCTGGGGGGAGAATATTCCAGATTCTGGATTGTTTTAAGTTTCTGCCTCAGTCCTTGTTCCTCCCTAATTTAATTGTGAATGGGGCAAAAGTAAAAGTATTAGACCTGGTTGGGCAGAGAACCTATCTGAGGTGTGCCCAATTATATTTTCACCAGCTTGAGTTGGGGAGAGCTTGATATTGGGCAGATCCTCTGCTCACAAGTAGCCAGATGTGATATTGAATGGTAGGCATAATCTAGGGAGGACATCCTCCCAGGGATTCTTGTCTTCTTCTCTGGGTTGATGATAGATTTCCTCCAGCTGCTAGTAGTGAGTGATTTCATTTTCTGCACTATGGGAATGGAGTCATGGTCAGTTTAAGATTTCATGGCTTCCATAATAACCATGGGCTTATCCAAAGTCATCAGAAGAATGATTCATATGAGGGGCTCTCCCTGGGATCTAGTTTTCTCTTAGGAAGTGTTGGAATGTGATTTGGTGATGGAGAACATTACTATCAATGCTTTATCATGATCAGTTCAGTTTCTGGTCACCATACAATGGGGAAGGATCAACCAAGAAGGTCCACCCCAGACACCTTAGGGATCTAATAGGTTTTCAGTGGATGCTTCAGGAGTTGCTCAACAATGCCTAATAAGACAGTAGAGAGTAAGGAATATAACCTTGACTGAGATATGCAGGAACCTAGGCAAAAGGTGTTGAAGCTTTTTTTTTTTAATCCAGAACAACAAGATAACCTTTCAGGGACTCAGGCAGATGTCTCCCTAATTCTGAATGATGAGAAGGAGCAGGGGGTACAGTACAATCAGACTTGCAAGATTCTGTTATTATGGTCAGTCTTAACAAAAGTAGTTTAAGTCTTCATGTGGGGTTGATTTACTGGTCTGGTCTACCTAGTGGGGATGACGTTAACCTATGTAATACAGAGACAATCAAAGTACCTGACAGGATTGATCTTCGTTCACTGAAGTGCTCCTGGAGGTAAAACATCAGAAGAACTTTTTACCAACCTGCACCAATCTGAAACCAGCTCAGCCTAAGGCCAATCAGAAGTCAGGATGCCTGGCTATAAAGACAGAAGCCCAGTCAGTCCCTGCTCAGTTGTCTGTGGTCTGTGTAGCAGACCACTTTGCCTCTGAATATGCCAGCCACAGCTGCTGGCAAAGCATCAGGAAATCTTTTCTCTACACCACGATCACTAAACCCTGAAGCCCAATACTACTTGACAGGGAGAGTTCAAAAAGTATCCTTTTTGTTAGCAGCTCCCTCTCTCTGGAATAACCTGTCCCCTGAAGTTAGGATGACCCCTTCCCCTATAACATTTGAAAGGCAATAACATCTGTTCTTTTCCAATGAGGTGTTAGGGCAGAGAGAATTACTTAATTGGAGAGAACTGCTCAGGGAAGATAAGGATTAGGTAACTGCATGATCCTTTGTTTATTTTGTATTGACAGGATTTTATGGTTTTTATTGTTTGGAATGTAAGCTGCCAAGAATCTGTGCAGTAGGTGGCATACAAATGTATGTGTGTATCTCTGTGTGTGTGAGTGTGTATGTGTGTATACAGGTAGTCCTCATTTAGCAACTGCCTCGTTTAGTGACCATTTGCAGTTATGATGGTGATGAAAAAGTAATTTTATGAACAATCCTGGCATTTATGACCTTCAGAGGTCTGTAAAGCAAAGGAAAACTGAAGTAAAATCTTAAGCAGAGTTGTGGCTTCACTTAGCAACCACTTTGCTTAACAACCAAGTTGCCAGTCCCAATTGTGGTCACTAAATGAGGACTACCTATACACACACACGCACACACAGACACATAGACACACACACAAACTACCCAACCTCCAGTGGGCATAGACTATTAATATATAGCTTAATTCCTGGAAAAGCACATAGAATAATATCAAGCAGCTTCCCTCAACCATGTCTGCTTCAGACATTTCAGATATCTGGAAGGCACTAGATCAGGGAACTTGAATGAGTCGCACCTGCATAGACTACAGGTGCTGTATGTAGAACCTTAGGTCAGTTAATTTTGTATAGAGATGAGGAGGTCCCTTCAGAGATACCGTCTTAAACCTTTTCTCCCCTTCAGTCACAAGTGCCTTGCACTCTGACTGAATTGTGAAACTAGAACTGCTTGTTCTTCAATGAACCTCATATTTTTTCCTATTATTTATGATCCTATGGCTACTGCATGTTGTTGTGCTGAAAAATCTCATTCTGATTAAAAGCACTTTAGAAGCTCCAGCTGGAAATGCCCATAAATAAACAAAAACAAAGTACTAAATCCAAGGCTGTCTGTCCTAGAGGGGCTGTTAACTATTAATTAATACTGTTTATAAAACATTTGACTGTCATAGGTGCACTTTTTTAACCTTGTGTGAGTGTTTTTATGTCTCCATTAAATATTAATACATGTAGATTACTGTAAACTCAAATAATTGTTTATAGTCACAGTAAATGGAACTCAATTCAAGGCTGTATTTCTGTGTGTGTGCACACATTCATACATACACACATACAAGCACACAATACACATACACACATTTATTTGTTCAATTTTTGCCTTGCTGTTAGTTAACGGTCATTTGCACCATCAACTTAAGAAACAGATGAGAGATACAGATCTTTGTCTGTCCTTTAGTTTGGAAGCAAGCTTTTAAAATAAATCTAGTCTTATATGTGAAAGAGTAATTTGGCTAATCCTATGTGTATTTTGTCTGAAGTCTGAACACATTTGTAGAGATTGCATTGAATATTATTCAGAATAAGGATGAGTGGAGTAGTATAAATCCAGCATGATTTACTGTCTACTTTAGTAGGGCTGTATTCCAGTTCATTAAAGTTTCTTCTGGATTTTAAAAGGATACATTCTAAAAAAAAGTGTTTTATTCACAACTTTTCCTAACAAATAGAACATTTGAACAACCAGAAATGAGGCAGAAAAGAATACTCAACCAGCATTCAATGGGGCTTTTTAGCTTAGTGAAAAAGATATACAAGAAGGTGAACTATAGTTCTTCATACAACTTCTTATGCTGTGGAGAAAATAAGCATGGATAAATGCTTCTCACAATAGTAGGAGCTGGGGTCACTAATGGGAGCCAAATGAAGATTCAGGACAGATGAAAGGTAGTACATTTTATTTATTTATTTAAATTTATTGCCCACCCAACTCCAGTTACATATTAATACACATTTCCATTATGGAATTTACATCCATAAGATTTAATTACAAGTTCCACTACTAATAGCTTTGAGAAGATATTAGGCAATTTCATATAGGATAAGGATATCAATAGTTATTATTCCTGATAATTACATATTTTCTCCACTGTTAGAGGCTATAAATTCTGTGGATTCTGTTACAGCAGGACATCACTTGGAGAATGCTTTGGGCTCAAACCCTATTTGTGGGCTTCTGATTAACACCCTGTTGCCATTTGCAGGGTCAAAACACTAAACTAGATAGACTTTTGATTCAATCTAACAGAACTTAGCTTGTATTGTCAGTTTGAGCATTTTCCTCTGCCACCACAAATGTTGACTGGTTTGAACCAGATCATGTATTGTAGCTGATGTAAAAGTGTTTTCAGTCTGAATGACTGTCTAATTATAATTATAATAATATTTAGTAACAATAAACATTGCTGGTTTTCTTAAGAACGCATAAGTGGAATTCACATTTTTTTTTCGAGACATACTTAGCTATAGAAATCAGGCCTTTGTTCCTGTTAATGTGTGTGTTACAGAATGTCATCTCGTTGTTAGCCTGACAGTTTATAATTAGTCAACTGGTGCAGAAAATGGTTCTTCACATATTTATATAGCTAATCAGTTTTCACATAAACACTTGAAATTCTGCTGTCACCATTCTCAGTGTTCAGCTGGATAATAAAACAATGGGGATTTATGTATAGGTAAAGGCGTGATTTTGACATGAAAATAACTGACTAGCCTAGTGAATAATACCATGAAAGAAAATAAAAATTAATTGCCACAGCTGAATGTGTCAGCTATTGTTAAGTCCCATGTGTTTTTTCCCCATCACGTGTGCTTGATGGCATATGAGATTTCTTTACTCAAGCACCTCTCCTATCAAGTGTTTTGCACATGAACACTGTCTATGCATTACCATGGAGAGGGACATAAATGGGGGACAGATAAATAACATCCATGAAGGAAAAGAAAGCAGGAAATAAAACCCTATGATATATAAAGTAAACCTGTTCACTGATGAACTTTTTTTGTAATTGATGACTTGTCTCGCCAATACATGAAATAAACTGAAGTCATCCATAGGGGGGAAAAATCTTAGAATTTCCAGATTTTTTGAAATACTGAAGGTGGCAGTTGATAAATTATAATCAAAAGCTACCAGCTAGTGTTAAAAGAAAAGTCCAGACGTCCTTCTGATAGGGAAGTCTAAAAACATAACTGGCACTAAAAGCTCAGTTGGTATAGAAACAAAGCAGTTAAAAACTTCAACACTGACCAATCCTTACAGTTGTCGGATTCAGCCGGCGCAGCACGGCTAGGGACTTGCTCAGCTGCACCTAGTCAATTTCACCGCCCGGGCGCTAGCCGAGGAAAAGGGGAAGTGAAACCCGTGAGCTGATTACGGACAGATGGCGGTGCTTAACTCAAAACGGCAAGTGGATACTTTGTATCAGCGCGGCTTGCCTCAGGTGCTGCAAACAAAGGAAAGTGCAGAGGCTCGGAAGCGAAGCAATCAACGAGCGATCGAGAACTCCTGGCTTTGCGTGCAACCCAGCAAGCCCAACAAAGGCAACAACAGCACAACCCATAGACTGCAATCAGCAAGACAAAAGCACCGGACTGAATCTGCCACTTGGGTGAGGGGGGATTACTGTGGGTAATCTGTAACCTAGCAACGGGGCAAAATGCGGGAACGGGGAAGCTATAAAATACATTTTAAGATGTGCCAAGCCAATCCTGGCTTTGTCTGTACTTACTTACATTATGCTTGAGTAAACTTCTTTGCTGAACACACGTGTCACGAGAGTTTCTCTGAGTGGGGTAAACCTTACAAAAGTGTGGCAAAACTATAAAACTCAAATTTAAGTTTTTAATCCTGGGATTAAAATCTCACAGATTAGATGGTGATGAATCATAGAAGATCTGAAACAATATAAGCATATGGAGAAAGATAGATATAGATAGATGATATGGAGAGAGAGAGAGAGAGAGGTGTTCGTTCGTTCATTCATTCATTCATTCATTCATTCATTCTTCCTATGGCATAAATAATCCAAGCATAATAAGCAGCACTTTGACTGGAAAACAATGGTGAAACTAGAGAATTAGGTGAGATCAAGTGTAGTTCAACTCCTGGTGATTATATGGGCAAAGGTTCACCAGCTTCCAATAGCTCCGTATATTCTCAACACTATCTTAACATGCTGATACAGTTTACAGTTTAAAAAATTAAATTCATACATGGATTGTTAAAAAAAAAAAAAAAAAGAATATGCTTTGTTGTCATGTGAAAGGTACAGATGCCCTTGAGTTGAGCTCAACATCTGGTAACTGTTACAGATATGTCCATATAGTTTGAAACATGAAACTGGGTTGCCATTACTTCCTTCCAGGATGTTAGGCTATGTATGGCCTTGGAATATCCTGACTCTCTCCCATCCAAGTGCTAACCAGATCTGATCCTGCTCAGATTTCAATATCAGGGTCAGCTGCCCTCTGAGACATGGTGCTTCAATTTGTGTCTAGTCCATATTTAGAGGATGTTGTCCTCCTGAATTCCTTTTGCCTGCTTTCTTCTTGACTGAAGCAAACTCTGCAAAGAAACTCTCTTCGGGTCTTAGGGATCAATGTCAATGTCAAGTATGAAGCTTTAGCCCTAGAATTGCATATAGCCCCCAAAGATTTGGGGGCAGTTGCAGAGTCCCTCCAAAAGTTACCACCAAATTCAAAAGGTTAATGTAAAAGAAGGGAGAAAATGGTTACATACAAGAGAAGAGCTTATGCTTATTGGAGAGCCAGGATGGTGTTGTGGTTAAAGTGCTGGACTAATGTCCAGGTCCACCCTCAGCCATGGGAACTCACTGAGTGACTTTGGATCAATCACTCTTTCTCCCTCTCAGCCCAAGGTTGGTGTTGAAGAGATAGTGAAGGAAGATCCCTTGTAAACCACTCAGAGTTCTGGGGTAAAAAGTAGAATACAAACAAGCAAATGTAATTTGAATTCAATTTAAATGAAACATAGTGTTCCCTGTGCTTTACCCATTTCTCCCTTGACTTTTACGGTGTGCAATCTCTAGTTAAAGACCAAATTTGGCCCTCAGGCTCCCCCCCTCCCAAAGTCCCCATCAAAGCTGAATAATATAAAACTGGGGTGTTAATACTCATGCACTATTTGCCCCTTCTCCCAGACCTGTGTTGGAGATGAATTCCTGGAGGAAAGAGGTATTTGTATCTACAAAGTTACCTCCACAAAGCATGAAGATTTCCTCTTCATTCTGGGATGATAGGTGAACGTCCTGGCAGACCATGGAAAAACTTTCAGATGTGTGTTCTAGCCTTGTTTTGTAATGTGTATGTTAAGACAATGCTATACATGTCACAAGGACAATGTATGATTATTACTATTCTCTTATTTATAAAAGGAAAGTATTTAAGCCACAGGAAACTGAATCTATTAACTGTAGCTTAATTGTGCAAAATGCTATACTTGTAGAAAGGAAGCTCCAAGCATGCCATTTTTCCAGATGTTATCAACAATGGATGTTCTCAATGATTTTTTCTAGTAGATGCTGCCATTAGAATTTCCAAGGGAAACATTAAATATGGATATAAAGGATGTGTTTTTTTTTTAATTATTCCTGAAAGGGGAAAAAATCTAATTAACTGTTTAATGTTACCCACTGAATGCCTTTTGTTGTTTCCTTCATAGTCTTCATAATTGCTTTGCTGATTTTTAATTAAGCGTGCATTATGTGAAACAGGCTACATAAATAATGACACCACCAAGATGCACTTTAATATCTATTCAACATTCATTTAGTAGGTACAAAGGGCAGGAGAAATCATTACTGAAACACGCTCAAAAGGCATAAAGCAAGAGAGATCCCTTGGCCATGCTCATTATCTGATTAACTTTAGTGACAAATTTACAATATAAACTCACTGAAAAGATTGGAAAGATTTATTGGAGTGTTCAGTTTATTGTTTGCTATCTTGAACCTGTGCTCCATGGATCATAACCTTGATGAGTCTCACTTTATTTCCCTCTGGCAGGCAAATATTTCATTTTTGGTTTTTTTGTTTTGGTTTTTTTTAATTAAATTAGCTCAAAATTTAGCATCAGTGGTTTTCTTTTTTGCAAAACAAGACTTCTACATGTATCCTATGAAATGTCTCCTTTTAAAGATCATTCATTCATTCCCCATTTTTAAATCAACATTTCCCTATAATTTATGAATATTAGAGGCAAAAGCAAAGTATCCAATAAATATGCTTTTAGATACTAATCCAGAAATTAAACTCTAAAAAGCAATATCACATGTTGGATATGATCGTTTACAGCTTTTCCAAAACTTTTCTTTGTCTGTTTCCAGACATCTCCAGAGGGACAACATTTTAATTCATGTTGGCCTTACCTTAATTTAATTGTTTGCAACTGTTTGATACAGATCCTTAAAATGGATATATTGTTTGGCAATAGAAACATCAGTTATATTCATGTTTTGGGAAGAAGAATAAAATTTAAAATACAGCCAAGGTTTGAGATATGAAATCACTAAAACCTTGGAAGTGAACATTTCACTTGTTGCTATGACAACAATTACCCAGATAGTTCTTTACAAGGCACCTCATGACATTTCCAAATATGAATTTTGTGACTTTCAGATCTTTTCATGTCACTGCTGGCCTGTGTAGAAGATTAAGTTTCTTCATAGTTTATCTTTTTAAGAGAATGGATATTTAACATGTTTCATATCTTTTCCTGAATTTACTTCATCTCATTTCCTTCATAGATACAATATCTATGGCTCTGGCATGAACCTTGAAAAGAGACTTATTTTCCACAGACAGAACATTTTTACTTTAAAGCAACCCTCCTTAGGAGTTAGAAATGCCATCTGGGGAAACATTAAAAAAAGGGAGGGGAACTCTTGATTTGCATTATAGGAAGTGGCTTCCCAATACATCCAATACCGAGTAAGGCTGTCTATGCCAACCTTTATCAAACTGGGCACCCACCAGATTCATGGACTTCAGCCACCAGAATTCCCAGGCCACTCTGGAATTCTGGAAGATGAAATCTGTATATGAGATATCTGTATGTAGGTTGAGAAGACTGATATCTGCCCAACAGCACTCCAGGGATGAAAATATTGAGAATAGTATTCACTCCATGCTTTCCTTTCTCTTGTCCTCTGTTTGGTTATTGTTTTTTATTTCCAATGTTGTACTGCCAGCTCTTCACATGGTCCTTACATGAAGACTGATCTCAGTAGCCTGATTTAATCAACCTCTTTCCACTATCATCATAGTTGTTTCAAGAACTGTGGCAACTACTTGCTTATATTGATATAAGCAAGTAGTTGCCACTGTTCTTGAAACAACTATAATGATAGTGAAAAGAGGTTGATTAAATCAGGCTACTGAGATCAGTCTTCATGTAAGGACCATGTGAAGAGCTGGCAGTACAACATTGGAAGAAAAAAACAATAACCAAACAGAGGACAAGAGAAAGGAAAGCATGGAGTGAATACTAGGGATGTTCAAACCTTCAAAACTTCAGTGAAGCTTCAGTGGAATTACCCCACTGAAGCAAATTTACAAATGAAAGCAGAAACCTGCTCAATTCACGCAAAGTACTTTGAAGCTTTGCAAAGCTCTCCACAGATTCACTGGCTTTTCTTCAACTCCTAGGATTTTATAGACAATATATGCCAAGTTCTAACTTCACTTCCACATTGTTGTGGGTAGGGTAGGGGTAGGGGAACAATTGGTGTAATGGGCTCTCTGATATTAATATGAGTAGCAAGCCAATGAATTTTATCCTGTTAAACTCCTTGTCTATCAGAGTCCTTTTGAGGGGTTGCAAGGCCAGTGTTGCCTTGGGCTTCATTCACAACTTCTTTAATATGATGAACCACAAACTTTAACTTTGTTGTCTCTTGTATTAAAGGTATGTTACATTTCTCTGCTGTTACCAGCACAACTGAGTTTCAAGGTCACAATATACCTTGGGTCAAACCTTACTGTTAAATTCCATAGTAACTGAATGGGTGGCTTAAATATTGGGCCAATATTTTTTAAAAGAATGGACATGCGGCAAGGCGACAAATACCATTTTTCTTTGCCAGCCTCTTTGTAGAATTGAATCTTGTTGAAATTCAACTTTGTACACACTGATTTTCTGCACCTATAAACCACTGGGGGTTATAGATGTTCAGATAGTTAGAGTGAGTTTAAGATACTTACTTGACTCACTCTTGCTCCATGACAGAGGCAAACACACTACAAACCTTTTACTGTAAGGTTTGTATAACTTTGGTTATACAAACCTTATATAACTTTGGTTTTCTATTACTGTATCATTTCCTAAATAAAGCTTAATCTTATTTACTTTTTTCATGAAGGCAGCAGCCTCAAAAACACTTTCTTATAAAAGTTATTCTTCCAACTTTATTGTTTCTTTCCCCATCCATTCTTCATGCTGGGTAAGGATATCTGCTATCTAACATATCTCCCTGTAATTGTATTGCCTCTACTAACTAATTCACATACATTAATTGTGACATAACCTAATCTTATCTAGCCAAAGACCAACTTTGCCAATGTGCCATGTTCTGTCTGACACCCTATTGAACCCAGTGACAAGGATGTCTTTTCCAAAAGAGGCCAACATGGTCAGCCCACTGTGCCAACCATTCTGGCATTCAAAAAAACTAAAAATCAGAGGTAGCAAATTTAAACTACCCCACAGAGGCAAGTAAATAAGCATTTTTCAGCATCATGCCAAGCCTGGTAATTAGAAAAGCAAATGGAAGAATAAAAACTTTTCACTGCTTTTGAAAGTTTTATTAGAAGCTGCTAAAAAGGGAAATGTTCATCTTCAGAGCATCAGTTGGAGCAAAAAGTTCAGATCATGGGAAGTGATTGCTCCATTCTACTCTACCCTGCTCAGCCACTATTTGGAGAAATGCGTCCAGTTGTGCATACCACAGTTCAGGAAGGACAACAAAAACTTGGAGGAAGTTAAGAGGATTGTTACCAAGGTGATGAAAGATTTGGAAACTAAGCCCTAGAAAGAATGGTTAAAGGATCAGAGTATGTTAGGCTATAGGAAAGCAATCTTGAAATATCTGAAAGATCATCAAACAGAAGAAAGAGCAGATTCTTATCTATTGCCCCATTGGGCAGGACCAGAACCAATGGATTAAAACTACAAGGAATAATGTTCAGGATAGAAGGAAATTCCTGAATGTGTGAAATGTCAGACAGTGGAACAAACTGCTGCATTACGTGGTAAGTTCTCCTTTGCTAGACATCTTCAAACAGAGATGGGATGGACATCTCTCAGACATCCTCTAATGCAATGTTCCTCAACCTTGGAAGCTTTAAGATGTGTAGTCTTCAACTCCCAGAATTCCCCAGCCAGCATCTAAAAGTATGGATCCAGTATGTAGATGACACATTTGTTATAATAAAAAAGGAACAACTAGAGAAGACACATGAAACCATCAACAACATCTTCAAAGAAATAAAATTCACCAGAAAGGAAGAAAACAACAACACGCTACCCTTCCTGGATATCCTCATCAGCAGAGGAAACAACAGTAAATTAGAAACCCAAGTTTATCGGAAGACAACCCACACCAATCAAGTACTCCATTACCAAAGTAACAACCCAACCGCCCACAAGAGGCGCTGTGTAACAACATTATTCAAGCAAGCATAAATGCATTGCAGCAACCCAGAACAGCAGAAAAAGGAAAAAGATCACCTATACAACATCTTCCAACAAAATGGATATCCACGCAACTTTATGAAAAAGTGCCTGACCACTCAACCTACTACAACGCAATGTACACAAGCTATGAAGAGGATCACACTGCCATACATCAGAAACGTCTCAGAAACCACCAATAGATTATTGCAACCACATGGCATCTCTGTAGCACACAAACCAATACAATCACTCCAAAATATCTTAAGTAAACCAAAAGACCCAGTAGCACAAGAAGAAAAAACAGGAATCATCTACAATATACAGTGTAAGGACTGTAACAAATACTATGTAGGACAGACAGAAGACTAGCAGAGTGCATCCACGAGCACCAGCTAGCAGTCAGAAGACATGATGAAAACTCCTTAATCTCACAACACAGAGACAGACTGAATCATAGTTTTAACTGGGAAACTGTCAGCATTTTAGACCAAGCTAAATCCAAAAATGCAAGAGAATTCTTGGAAGCTTGGTGTTCAGACAAGGCAGCAATTAACAGACACATAGAGATAAACAGCATCTACACACTATTCAAAAGAGACAAAAGATCAGAAGATCACCTCACCAGCAATCATCACCCAGATAAGCAAAGGTTTCCACCAGGCACACAATCAAGCAGTAAACATATACTAATCAAGGAACTTCCAGAGGAGCAAAACAAAACCCTCACCCCCCAGCACTGGCAAAGCAGGCCACAGTATATAAATAGAGAGCAAACCCCATCTCATTTTAGCACTGAAGATGTTACCTAGCCGGGTAATGAAATGTTTGCAAGAAAAGAACCAAGCTCAGAGAACCCCAAGGATTCCACAAACACTGCTCTAATGGATCCTGCACTGAATAGGGTTTTCAACTAGATAGCCTCTCTAGCCTCCCCCAAATCTATGATTTTATGATTCTATGATTAGTAAGCTGAAGTAGGACTTTTTTTGGGGGGGTTATTGTTTCAGTCAGGTCAACTTGTCTTTGCTGGGTAATTTATGTAGCTTTGCTGGATAAATTCTAAAAGCAAGTGGTGACTAGATATGATTTCCCAATGTATGTTTGTTTATTGGATTGAAATTTATTATTTGCAACCCTGTGCAAGAGTTATAATAAATTATTTCAGATTCCTTTGAGTTACAGTATGGCACCTAGTAGAGTGATTTTTGATTTAATTCTTGAACCATTAGCTATTATTGTAAGTTAGTCTTGGATGTTATGGGTATTACTTTGGCAGGCTGTGAATATAAAATATTTTTGTATGTGATGATATTTTAGCAATTTTAAGTATTATATTCCTCTGCCTAATTTTATATGGGTGGTACAGTATTCTGGAAAGTATTCTGGCTGTAAGATTAATTGACATACAGGTAAAACTCGAAAAATTAGAATATCGTGCAAATGTTCATTTATGTCAGTATGGCAACTCAAAAGGTGAAACCAATATATGAGATAGATGCATTACATGCAAAGCGAGATATGTCAAGCCTTACTTTGGTATAATTGTGATGATTATGGCATACAGCTTATGAAAACCCCAAATTCACAATCTCAGAAAATTAGAATATTACATGACATCAATAACACAAGGATTGGAAATAGAACAATATTGGACCTCTGCAAAGTATAAGCATGCATATGTACTCAGTACTTGGTTTGGGCCCCTTTTGCAGCCATGGCTGCCGCAATGCGGCGTGGCATGGATGCTATCAGCCTGTGGCACTGCTGAGGTGTTATGGAAGACCAGGATGCTTCAATAGCGGCCTTCAGCTCCGCTGCATTGTTCGGTCTCATGTCCCTCATCTTTTTCTTGGCAATGCCCCATAGATTCTCTATGGGGTTCAGGTCAGGCGAGTTTGCTGGCCAACCAAGCACAGTAATCCCATGGTCACTGAACCAGGTTTTGGTACTTTTGGCAGTGTGGGCAGGTGCCACGTCCTGCTGGAAAATGAAATCAGCATCCCCATAAAGCTCGTCTGCAGAAGGAAGCATGAAGTGCTCCAAAATCTCCTGGTAGACGGCTGCGTTGACCCTGGACTTAATGAAGCACAGTGAACCAACACCAGTAGATGACATGGCTCCCCAAATCAACACAGACTGTGGAAACTTCACACTGGACTTCAAGCATTGTGCATTGTGTGCCTCTCCATTCTTCCTCCAGGCTCTGGGTCCTTGGTTCCCAAATGAGATGCAAAAGTTGCTCTCATCAGAAAAGAGGACTTTGGACCACTGGGCAACAGACCAGCTCTTTTTTTCTGTAGCCCAGGTAAGACGCTTCTGATGTTGTTTGTTGTTCAGGAGCGGCTTGACAAGAGGAATACGACATTTGAAGCCCATGTCCAGGATCCATCTGTGTGTGGTGGCTCTTGAGGCACTAACTCCAGCCTCAGTCCACTCCTTCTGAAAGTCCCCAACACTTTTGAATGGCCTTTTCCTGACAATCCTCTCCAGGCTGCGGTCATCCCTGCTGCTTGTGCACCTTTTTCTACCACACTTTTCCCTTCCACATAACCTTCTATTGATGTGCTTTGATACAGCACTTTGGGAACATCCAACTTCTTTTGCCATTACCTTTTGGGGCTTTCCCTCCTTATGGAGGGTGTCAATGATGGTTTTCTGCGCAACTGTCAGGTCAGCAGTCTTTCCCCTGCTTGTGATTCCTACTGAACCAGCCTGAGAGACCATTTAAAGGCTCAGGAACCCTTTGCAGGTGTTATGGATTCATTAGCTGATTAGAGTGGGACACTTTAAGCCTAGAATATTGAACCTTTTCACACTATTATAATTTTCTGAGATTGTGAATTTGGGGTTTTCATAAGTTGTACGCCATAATCATCACAATTATACCAAAGTAAGGCTTGACATATCTCACTTTGCATGTAATGCATCTATCTCATATATTGGTTTCACCTTTTGAATTGCCATACTGAGATAAATGAACATTTGCACGATATTCTAATTTTTCGAGTTTCACCTGTAAATCTTGCTTACTTCCTCTATGCTCTAATATAACACAATTTTTTTAAAATGGATTTTTTTTCTTTTCTTCTATTTCTTGGTTCTGTTTAGTTTTTGTTGTTGTTTATTAACTCTCTTTAGTATTTCATTGTTTCCTTATTTATCTTTTGTGTTTTTGTACTCTATTTTTTTGTAATCTTGTTATAAAAAAATATAATAGGGAAAAAAAATTAAAAAATTATAAATAAATAAAAAAGTAGAACCTGTTTTGCTGTCCCTTTCAAACCTGCTATCTCAGCCTTAAAATTGGTTCATGGGGACATGGGGGGAAAAAATTGCACTGAAATCATTTAATGTATCCAGGTGAAACTTGGCAGAATTAATGTTCTAGGGGTCTACCATCTCTGCTATTTTTATGCAATTGGAGGAAGAGGAGGAGGAGGAGGAGGAGGAGGAGGAGTAAAAACAAAGGGGCTTTGATGCTTACTGCCTATAGCTGAATCTCTTTTCTGAAACAGAATCTCAAAACTTGATGTAGTTTAAAGCAAATCAGTTTGACTCTGAATCTCAGTGCACAACTTGAACTGAATCATGCTCTCTTTGAATCTCTAATTGACTGGTGCTGATTCACAGAGGCCTGGAGAACATGTTCGCCTTGCAAAGGCACAGCATTTGTTATTACCACCATTCTTTTTCCTGGTCAGATAGGGACATTCTTAATAACCTTTATGCCATTTAGAAATTTTCTTTGTGCGTATTGAATACACATAAAGAGACACACACTATATGATTAATTTAAAATAAACTAGGCATTTTGACACAAAGCCCCCAGTAGTGATGAATTGCAGTTACTGCCATGTCAGCACACATAACCAATAATGCCTTTATGGTGTGGCTCATTACATCTCTTAATGGGAATTGCATGGCTCTGAAACCTTTACAGCTCACTGCTGACTGCTAGAAAGATGACAAGTTAACCTCAATAATACTGGTGGAGATGCAGCTGTGAAACTTCAAAGTCTCTTTCAAATAAATATTTGTCTATCTACATACCTATATCTATATCTATATCTATATCTATCTCCAGCTTTTAATCTCAATATGCATTATGCTCTGTGGCCTTCTGTCAGTGTAATGAACTCTATTATGTCAAATGTACCTTGTTTTGGAAGGAAAGGAAAGGAATGTGGGAGGAATAGCTAAACTCTGAATGAGCTTGCTGGATTAATTTCAACAATAAAGCCTGCATTGTTGAGTAACAGATTCTTTCCTCCAGTTTTTAATTATGAGTTTCCTACACTGTGTTATGTAGAGAAATGAGCTTGTGAAGATGGTGGAAGAAGATGGTGAATATAAGGACAGAACTGGTGATAGTGGTAAAAGAAATTATGGCAGGGAAGATATTCTGCAAAGCATGTAGATGGCATATATGGAATAGTCAGAGATTATAGTACAAAAAAAAAAAAAATGCAGTGAGAGAGAAACAGAAACTACTTGGAAAAATGATAGCCTTAGATATCACATTCTAAAATGTGCAAGAAGAGTGCAATAGTGAAATAAATAATTATTTAGGTCTCTGTGATATAGTATTTTGCTAGCAGTTTTCTTCAGGTTACTTAGGGCTTCATGTTGGATTTGTTTTTCCTGGTCCTGTTGAAAATGTATTCCCTGAGTGAAGACTTCCAGGGAAGATGGCTGATGAGGACGGCTCTGCGAAAAAGTGGAGCCAACCTTTGCGACTTTTTAAGAAGATGCTTAACAGATCAGCTCCTTTGATCCTCTCCGGATAAATGAGAGAGATGCAAGATTGCCCAAGCAGTTTCTTCTTATGGGTGTTCCTTTTCCTCCCGAAGAGACCGCAAGACAGCAATCTCTGGTGGGGGTGGGGGGACCTGGAGATGGAGGAATATGCCATATTTGCTCTAGCCACAAATGGAGCCTTTCAAAGGGTATTGTGTTTGTGCACTTCCGCTGCTGCCAACCTTCAGAAACTGCTTATTAACGGCTTTAATGAAGTTAGACACCTTCAAAGGGACAAGGCTGAAATCACCTAGTGAGTGAGTACCTTCAAACCTTAATACAAGAAAATAAAGATTTATTTTTTATAACTTTTAAGAATTTAAAATAAACATCAAAAAGCAAGACAAGGTTTTGGCTACAGAAATTTTTTTAAAAAAAATAAGGGCTCAGAAAACATTGGTTGAACTTTGAATATTAAGACTTTGAAATTATTTTTAAAGAAGAAATGCATGTTTGTGGGAAATAAATTATCATGGCATTAAGAGATATCTTTGAGGAACTCCACCGAGGACTGCATCGAGACTTCAAATCAATTATGGCAGCTATGTTGTGTCTTTCTGGGAACAGTCTGTCTTCAGAACAAGATGTTATAGAGCAAGATATTCAACAAATTCCATTTGAGAATAACATGAATGAAACTTTGGATAAGAGCCTACCATCAGATGCAAAAATAAAAATGTATGAGGTTTTAAAAATTAAGAAGAAAATAAAAAAGACAATCCTAGAGAGTAATGGAAATGATTTTTTTTGTTGGATTTACAAAAGAGACTGCTTAAAGAATGGAATAAATTTGTAATAAGGATCAACAACTATTGCAATGGGTTACAGAGAAAGATTGTTTTGTATCAAAAAAAAAAAAAAAAAAGGAAAAAAGAATATAACATTGGGTTATTTGACCACGGTTAAAATGGGGCATGTTGTTACTCTGGATGGGTTTGTTTTTGTTTTTGTTTTTTTTGTTTGCTTTATTTTTGGATGTACTGATATTTTGACTGGAAAAATATGGTATACTGGATTTGCTTATTCAGCATTTAAATTCTTTACTTTATAGCTATTTTCTGTAACCTGATTGTTTAGTACCTAAATGCTTACTATCTAATTGTGTAGTTTTATTTATTTATTTATTTATTTATTTTTTAAAGGCAAAATTAGCTTTTTTTGTTAGGCTAAATTTTAGTCTCTCTCTCTCTCTCTCTCCCTCTCTCTCTCTTTTTTGGATTAGGATGCTTATAAGGGATTACCTTATATTTGTGAATAGTTTAGAGTAAAGATATGGAATGTTTATTTGAATGGGATGGAATGGGTTGTTACTTGGAATGGTTATCTTTGGAATGGTTGGCATTTTGTCAGGCCTAGCCCAAGGAACTCCAGGAGACCATGCAGATTCAGTTCAGCAATGTTTATTAGCTACAACCTCAAGCAAGAATCTTCCCAGACTGAAACCTCAGTTCCCAGAGTCAGCCAGTCACAACAGTGTGAATTCCTCAGGGAGGTGCCAGCCTCATCCTCTTATCTCTCCCTCGCCCCTCAGGAGATGAAAGAGCATGTTTCCCTCCCTGAGTCTGGCCTTCATAATTCCATTCAATCACACATTTGGAATGGGCTGTGTACTGGAGGTTGTTGTTTTTTTGCTTTTTAAAGGAGAAATTGTCTGTCTTTGTTATGTTAAACTTTAGGTTTGGTTTGCTTATACTTTTTTATGCCTTTGAAATGGGGCTTTGTTTACAGTTAAGAGTCGAGGCATTGAAGGTTGAATTTTGTGAACTCATTTTAATATTTTATTTGGACTTTTTGCTGGCCATTCGATAAGGAGAAGATGTTACTTATTTGATTTGCTTATTGCTAAGAGATGGGTTATGGGATGAAGAGTTTTATATTTCTTAATTAAGAGGGGTGAAATTATGAAATTGTTTATTACTTGTGATGAGAGTGGGAAGTTGCCTTCTTAAACAGGGGGATTTTTTTATTTCTTTTTATTTCTTTTCTTTTTTCTTTTACTTTGTATTATCTTTTACTGTTCCTTTTAAAATCTGAATAAAATTATTGAAAAAAATGTATTGGCTGGGTCATAGATCTGGAAGCCTTTGACAGAGGTTGTGTGTGAGTATTTAAGGTATTTTAAAAGTTCTTTTGCATGTAGCTATACTAGAAATCATTGAGAACTTCAGTAGTCATCAGGGAGAAAGCTGACATCTGTTTTAAATGCTAATGAAGTATCTGACATTTTGGAGGAACTGTATTCCAAAAGTGGGGGGGAAAAAAAACATGGCTTAGTACAAGTGCTAACCTTTAGTTCCATAGAAGGCCACAGCTCAGATATGCTTTAAATATCATTCCAAAATAACGGCATGCCACATTTGTCTCAAATGGCCTCCCGGATCACAGTGGCTGTTCTCCCATAAGATGTTCTTCTCTTCTAATTTGTACCTACTGAAAGTTTTACTATCATTTGCATATTTTTCTTTCTTTGTATTTTTGGGGAGGGATAAATGTTTCTCCTACATTTACTACTTTGACATAGTAAGTGAAGAATGCACAGATTGATTTGAAATATAGAAAGTAAGAACATTGTATTTGTATTATGAGGATTTGGAGGGAAAAACACACAGGACTGTTGGGAAAAGGACTGGCATGCACAATTCTGTGTCCTTACATCAGGGATTCTCATATATTGCAGTATTGCAACCCCTAAAATGATGTTTTGTGTGAATCCCCTCCATAAATAGAAATAATGATTTCATTGGGGTTAGGGTTGGATAATAAATAGGCATCAGACATGTAATGAAAAGCTAGAATGCTGTCAATATACTTGCTCCAGACATACCTTACCTGTGCAAGGCTGATCACTTATTTAAAAAATTGCAAATGACACCAAGTTGTTCATGATCCCAAGAGGATGTGATCACAATTTCTTACACTTTGAATTACTTTGAAAGATGGTATATCAGATTCTTCTGCCTCATAAAATGAACAATGATTTTTAGATTTATTAAAAGCAGAGATGATTAATGTAATGAAATACATTTTGCATAATACCCAAAAAGAGAAAAATCTCATATAGCATCATTCTGGGATGTGGAAATACAGACATAGATTTTATGTACTTAGTCAAACTATCTCTGTACTGAAGACTTATAGGTACTAATGTAAATATTTAAAATGTACATTACAAATGATCTGGCTCTGAGATATAAAATAAATCTGCTGTAAATATCTATTGGGTCAGATTTTCAAGATCTGCCAATAGATATCGACCCCCAATAGGCAGATCCATCTGCCTTTCTCTTCTTAAAAATTTAAAAATCCCATCCAAATCTTGTTCAGAAAGGATGAATCTGAAAATAAAAGTATGTATCTGAAAGTTGTATAGACAAAACATTAGTAAGGGAAAAGAAAAGGAAAATTTAAAAAATGTATGCTTAAAAATCTAGCATCTAAGAAGTTTAAATAAAAAAGAATTAAAAAATTGTAATACATTCTGAAAAATGTAAACCAAAAATAACCATAAAACTATCCTAATAACACTGAGAGGTAAGACGATCCAGATTTATGCTGATTTGCACATTGCTGCCCTCTTTTTCCAACATAATGATTGTCTTTCTTTCTTTTCTAGCTGAGAATGGGCCAAATTCCTAGCAGTCCTCATTCTGCTGGCCAATGGCCTCCTCTTAACACACCGTTTCCAACCTGACGTCATTCCAGGTATATCTTGACTACAACTGGGAATTTTGGGAATTGTAGTTTCAGCACTTTTGGAGGGCACTACCTAAGGGGAAGCGCACCTTAACCAGTTTTTTTTTTTGTCTGTGCTCAGTCATTACTGGCCCTGCAGTGACTGCCTGGACGAATCCTTGCAGTTTTCAAGGCAATTGTTTTTCGGAAGTGGTTTGCCAGAGCCTCCTTCCTAGAGCAGAGCCCAGCTGGCGAGCACAGGAGGCGGGATTTCCGTTGCTTCGCACCCTTTTCGGGCGAGCGCAGTTTTGCGCTTACCAGCAACTGGTCCCGTCTCTCTGTGCAAGGCACTGCCAGCATTTTTCCTCCCACCGGAGTGAGAGTACCCATTTATCTACTCACATGTGTTTTCGACCTGTTGGGTTGACAGGAGCTGGGGAGGAAACAGGAGCTCACCCTGTTAACGCGAAGGCTGGACTCAGCCATTTCTGGCCGGCAACTTTCAGCGTCATTAAGCCACTGTGCCACCACGTCCCCTTAGATTAGATTAGGCAAGCAGGCAGGCAGGAGATATATATATATATATATATATATATATATATATATATATATATATATAAATACACACACAATAGCTCCTAAAATTCTCATATTTTGATGTTGACAAAGCACTCTATTCCATAAAAATAATGAGATAACAGAATCATAAAGCATAATAATAATAACAATGACATAGGCTGATTTATTATATCTCATTCATGACAGTATTTGATTTCTGTATTTGATTGCTTATAATACACAAAGAGGTACACTGCACACACAAATGTACCCCCATATCTCTGAGATGTAATGGTTCAGGTGTTATTTTGGGACTAGGGAGATCCCAGGATCAAATCCACATTCTACGACAGCATTCACAAGATGACTTTGGGCCTGTCATTTTCTCTCAGCCCAACCTGCTTCCAAGATTTTGGAAGTAAATAAAATGAATATTGACCTCATGCATGCTGCTTTGAGCTCCCTATGGTTGGCCACAAATCATGGTTTCAGCCCAGCCGTTTAACCCAATGAAAGACTGGACTCAAGAAAGTCAGTTACTAATTTATTAAGGCACCTTAGCAAGTGAGGACTCCTTCCCAAGAAGGGACCCCAAAAATAGAAAGCATAAATCTTTTATACCTTTTCAAAGGCAGCATCATTATCAGAGTTTACATCATTGGTTACATAGTTGAGCATGCGTACATAATAGCTAACATCCCATAATAACATAACACATTTTTCAACCCATACCTGAATTCATGGCAACTGGTGGTTTTCGGTATCTAGGACACTTAGTGGTTTGGAACATTCTTATTTTAACTTTGGTGTGGTTTCACATCTACATCCTTCTTCCTATCTGTAAAGGTTAACAGACTTAATACCTGATTTCACACCTGCTCAACATCTTCCTTTTCTAGCTGAATTATAGACTTAACCACAGAGATTGTCATCATGTTCTAATAGGGGAGTGCAAGTCTAATGTTTTATGACCCCAGTCAGACTCCACCTCTGTTAATTAACCCCAATTTTGCTGATATCACTAGACAATGGCTAGAAATAAAGGAAACAAAAACAACCTGCTTGCTGAAGCCAGCCCGCCTTTAGTTTTCCACGAAGTCAGCTACAGTACATGAGAGGCCACGTGCAGACATATTGAATCCATATTCACTAATCTGGGTTTGAATTCAAATTATTTTTGATTTGTTTAAATTTATTATAATAAAGTAGCAGATGCATGTCCTAGCTTAAATACTCAGGTAGTTTCCCTGAGACAGAAAAAGGATTTGTCTTTTGAAAATAAGAGGGAAGTTTGGAACCAAGGTTAAAAAGAACAGCATCAGAATGACCTGACTGGACTCCTCAGGAATTAACTGGAGGAGGGATCCAGGAACAATGAAGACAGAGGAAAATTTGTCTTCATTGGTGATTTCCTCCAAAAGTCCTGTTACCTATACTCTGTCAGATTGCTGTCTTCTTTTCTGTGTGAAGCTAAGAACTGCATTGTCTCTGTTGTTTATTGTAACTATTCAAGCTGACTTACTTTATGCTTGAACAGATACAATAAACAACATCATAACTTGTCTTCTGTCCCAAGCTTAAATTCTGCTTCATTCATTCATTCATTCATTCATTCATTCATTCATTCATGATTTATTTGCTCTCTGTGTTTGAGCAGCTGTGTATTTTTATTTCTTTTGCCACTGAATGCTTCGCATATGACTGTTTAAAGCAATAAAAGGAAATTTTACATTCTCTTTTTTCCTTTCTTCCCTTATTTAGTTGATCAATTGTGAGATTGACCTGTCACCCAAAGAGATGGGGCTGCTTACCTTTTGTCATGTGCCAAAAGCTACAAAGGCCTGGAATAAGTGCTTTAGAATTATGGTCATTTTATTATCATCCTCTTCTTTTCCTTCTATTTGCCAGAACGTACATAGACTCTGATGGTCCTACCTTTCTCACATGCTGGAATTAGAAGGAAAGATGATATAAAAAGATAACCCCCTGGAAGATTCCAGTCAGGTAAAATAGATTTTCAAAGCTTCTAGGAGAAGATAGCAGAGATTATAGGGTAAAAGGTTGGAAGCTTCAATCGTCATCTCCCAAAAGTTCTTTAAATTTCACATCCTGGTCCCTTCTTTTTGCCTTAGTGTAGCTGCCACTACACAAAAAAAGAAATGTAAACTATTTGTTTGAGGAGGGAGTGAAAAATGCAAAGGAAGATTGCAAATTATTGGAAATTAGGGATGTAGTGAAACTATTTTGAACCTTTCCTATGTTATACTCACCAGGACTGAATGGCTTACACTTATCTGAAAAAGCAGATATGCAATTATAGCAAAGCAGATCAGAATCACTGTTGCACACTGTCAGCATTTTATTATCAAGGGTTCTGCATTGTATAGCAAAGCAGAAAGTAGTTGTTCCAAAATAATAGTTGTCCATTGTTGTTCAGCAATTAGCTCAAAGACATTTCATATTTCCTGTTTCAAAGCACACCGAGATCTGAACAATCATTGCACTTGGCTTAAATACATTACACTTTACACAATTCACTGGGCACCTTTTGTTGTAGCAGAGCCAATTGTAATACCTGCAACTCTGCAGTCTCTTTGGGATCTGCAAAGTAATTGTAACAAGTTCCCTTAGTGAATGGAAAATCATAGAGATGCTCAGCATCCATACCACTTATGTTTAACATTTTAAAGTGTTCTTTATTTTGCTCTGACAAATTTGACCAGCAAATCATAAACTAAATGTTTATGTATTTGCATAGCAGACAAAATCATTTAATGGATCATCTAATCCAATTTGATAGTTTGAAGAGTGTGCATGTGTGAGCTTTTTGTATTCCCTGTAGAGTTTGATTCATTTTAACTTTCATTAACTTCTGCAAGTACTTCATTGTAGCTGCCATGTTGGAGATGATGTTATCATAATAAATGCAGTCCTGTAAAAGCTTCCTTTAGCTGCCCAGCTTCTAAAGACCTAGTGATTTACTTATGTTTACATGAGTCAAATAATTCATGGGTGAAAGTACTAGTGTAGAAGGAAATTACTAATATATGATCAGCAGTGTAACTTTCTTAAACAATTTGTTAAGGAATTAACAATATTAAGTAACATTTATTTTCCATCCTAAATCAGCCCAATACTCAGAAAAGCCCATACTTCTGCTTTAGTATACATCTAAGTGATAGGCTCTTTTTGAGTGCTCTGGCATTATAAGCATGCAAATTATAATCATAAAAGCAAGAAAAGGTATCCTCAGGAAATTTAGCATTAAAAATTTCCAGAAATGAGAAAACTGGAATGTCACTGCCAGACTATAGTCTTAATTCATTGGTTGGAATACAAAGTTCCTAGGATTCTATCCAAGGGAGAACTTTTTAACATTTACAATGTTGTGGTTTTAAAGTCTGGCAAAATCTGGCTTCTTCAAAAGGCCTTAGGAACTAGTTCATGTTTGCCATTCTTGATGCTATGACAATGAGACTGTTTTTTCATAGGAAGGACCATCACATACTGCATACTTATTCAGCATTTATTTAAATGTAGGAGAATGTTACAGTGGATTCCACCATAGTTCATAATGATAAAGGCCTCTTGAGAAATTTATACTCTTTTCATACTGTCATATCCTGGATCTGATAGGCTAAGTGGGCAACATCCCACTTAATGCATAACATCTTATCTTTATTGTATGACATGTGGTACTAAATTTTAAATCCCAATGGATTTGAAGGAAAATTACTGCAAAGTTACATGTTATTGTAATCTCTCCAATAAGATGTGTACTGAAAAGATTCAGTAAGAAATCTCTGGGTATTCCTAGGGAAAAAGAAAAAGTTGCAACTCAGTAAAACTTAATTATCTGTTCATCCCTTTATTAAAAACTTGAGTATGTAATCCTTCTAAACCAGAAGCTGTCTGGAGAGTAAAATAAAACATGGCTTAGGAATGGTGGATTAGTAAACAATCCTTTATTTATTTACTACTTTTATTCAGATGAGAGGGCATTTGCTTTTCAGCTCTTGAACTTGTACAAAAAATGGGTAGGTAATTTTGTGAAAATCAGGAATATTTGACATTTTTAATGAGGCATGACAAGATGCATTCTCTCACTAAGCTACTCAATGCCACAGGGTGATTTTTCAAATATGTTCTACCAAAGGAGTTTCAAAATAATGGTTTGATGCAAATATTTGATTGAATCAGCAAGCATTAAATGGAATCAGGTGCCTCCTAAACAGTTTGAAGCTACCTAGAGATTCTATGGACTTTCTGGCTTTGCAGAGACTTAAATATTGTTGCAGTTTTCCTTCCACAAGTGAACAAAGTTGAAGAACAAAGTTGAAGGGAAGATGAATGAGCATTTCCCTTGACTCCAATGTTCCTTCTAGAAAATTGGTGCTGAGCTATTAATGGGCCTCACCCTTCAACAGACTTACAATCTGACCACATCCCTCAATATTTAGAGCTTTTAAGAATGGAGAGGAAAGACTATGTGGCCTTCTGATTTTATGAATATGGGGCAAAAACTGCCAGCCATCCGCCAGACCCACATTCCATCCCTTTCTGTTCAACGCAGTGGCTGAATTCTGAAAGCCATTTTCTCCTTGTATATCAATCTCCCTCTGCTCCCTCCATTGTTAAATCAGCCTAGTAGACTGCCTCCCTCTATATGTCTGCTATATTACAATAACCTTTCTGGACTTTTGACAACAGTTGAATGAATTGATTTAAATGTTATTGTTAACGTTTTCTTCCCAAACCTCGCTACACTAATACAATGTGCCTTGCTGCCTATTTCTGCCTGTTAAACCACAATATTACTGTTTTTTATTTTTTTATTTTTTTAATGTAAAGCCTCTGCAAGCTCCATTGTCAATGCTTGCCTTCTGTACCTGGTGCAGTTACTCAGGTATTTCTCTACCTGGTACAGTTACTCAATTCTGACAGCTTCTGAAAAAATTCAAGCTTGCCACCCATGTTTCCATTGGTGCAATCACTCAACAACACAGCTATGTCAACCACACTATCAGGAATTTTGTCATCTATTTCCAATAGGTTTATCTAACCCAATAAGTTTAGGTAAATTTTAAGGGGTAAAGTTTTCAGAGAAGTTTACGCTGTCTGATCTCGAAGAAAGTATTTCCAACAAATTTGATATAAAAAATATTCTGCATGGCTGACCCATGCATGTACCTTTGCTTGGTCAAGCTAGCCTCTTTTTGCCACTATCCTATTTTTTTTTCCAGTGAATCTGCGTGCTGCTTCTCTGCATGGTGAAGCTCCAATAACAAGCTTGCAGCTTCCCCCTTTTAGCCTTTCCACTTACTAACAATGTAACCACTGCTGCTCTAACAATATAATTCACCTTTTGCTAGTCATATAATTTTCTGCTTCCTCTGATCAAATTCCTGCAATCAGCATGGGGAGCAGGAATTGTCCCCTATTACCACACACTTGTTTCACTGATATGACTAACCAAATGACAACTTTGCAACCATTTGCTCTGAGACCAGTTCCCAGAACTGGATCAGGGGTGGGATGAGGAGCCCTGGGCTATAAATGTGTGTAGCAAAGACCCCTAAGCATTAGATGTAAGTCATGATGAGTGGCCTTGCCTGCCACTGTTGCAGCTGAATGGCAGCTCCCCTCTGTGAGTATACTTCTATTACTTTTATTAATAAAACTGATGTTGATGAGAGAGAGAGAGAGAAAGAGATAAAAAGGTACTCTTATTTTATTTATCCCTCCTTTTGCTGTTTCTCACTGGGTTTCAGTCACAGGTCTATCCAGCTGTGAGGGACCTAGGAATCCCAGTTGATGATAAACCTTTTCTTTAAAATTGTTAAAATCTGCTATTTATAATAATGCATGTCTGTAGAATTCATTGGTTCTTTATTACTGAAATGGCTAGGCTCATGATACATGCCCTGGTTATATCATGCTTGCCAGATTCAGCCAGCGCGGTATGGCTAGGGACTTGCCCAGCCACGCTTAGTCAGTTTCACCACCCCAGCGCCAACAAAGGAAAAGGGGAAGTGAGAAACCGCGAACTGATTAATGGGCCGGCTGGGGCCGCTTAACTAAACCACAACTGGATACTTTGTGTCAACACCAATTTACCTCGAGCGCTGCAGACAAAGGAGTGAGCAGCAGCTCGGGGCAAAGCAATCAGCACGTGATTGAGAACCCCTAGCTTTGCGCGCAACAGAAAGACCCGATGAAGACAATGACCACGCCATCAGGGTAAAGCAATCAAGAAACAAAAGAACTGGACTGAATCTGCCATTTTGGTGAACAGGGGGATTACTGCGGGTAATTTGTAACCAAGCAATGGGGCTAAGCGCGGGAATGGGGGGGACTATAAATTGTGCGGTAAGATGTGCCAAGCCAGTCCTGGCTTTGTCTGTAATTACATACGTTATGCTTGAGTAAACTTCTTTGCTGAACACATGTGTCACGAGAGTTTCTCTGAGTCGAATGGGGTAAACCTTACAATGCTTGCAATAATGTAGTGACCTGTTGGTGGATTATCCAAAATGATAATCTTTGCTTTCAAGGATTATCCAAAACATTGCCCTTTGCTTTCTTTCTGGAATGCTCCTGTTTGTACTATTCTGGGCCTTGCTGATTTTGTCCCTACTTTTTTTTTTTTTTTTTTGATTGTCAGTTGTTACACTAGTTGGGAATTTGAGAACAATAGCAGTACAGATGAATGGTATTGACAATTCATGCCCTGCATGGTGGCTTATATATACACTTGACTCAATTATTGGGTGAACTCTAAAATTACTCTTGGTGGATTACATTAAAAGCAATGAATGAATGAATGAATGAATGAATGAATGAATGAATGGAAAACAAAAAGATGCATCCAGACAAATACACTCCCTCGGACAAAATACATCACCGATGGGGCTCCATCCGCTCCAACAATTTTTAAAAGAATTTTGGAACATCATTAAGGTGGAACTTTGGAGGGATATCGTTCCAGAGGACAGGCACCATGACAGAGAAGATGTACTTCTTCAGGCCAGATAGATGGCATTGTTTGATTGAAGGGACCTGAAACATACCAACTGTACTACTACTAATACTACATAGAGAAAGAACGAGAGAGAGAGAAACTGACTTTCTGTGTGACTATGGAAGTTTTCCCACAGGAAGAAGGAGACCTAGTTAACATCTTACTAATCTATGAAGCTCATTAGATGACCTTTCAAGAAATCATTTGTACTCACCACTACAATAGGTTATATTAAATTGGAAAATTCAATTAATGTCTGCATTAAAGAAGTGCTAGACTCAATTAGTCTCCATTACTTTATTATATCTATTTGAAACATTTATCTCATTTATGCTATCATTTGATAGAACTGAGACACACTGGCTGGCTAAAGAATAAAGCTGGATCTCCAGAATTTTGGTCTAATCCAGTAACCATTGAATCATATCAAGACTTAATAACTGAGGTTGTCATAACCTTCGTTGATATACCATTTGGTATTACACATGCACACACATTTTTCATACATTTCATTAGGCACTGTTATTGCCCCCCCCCCCATTTATATCTATATCATCTACATCTACATCAAATAAACAAACAAATATTATTAAATGTTAAATAAATTAAATATTATTAAAATATTAAAACATTAACATTTTTAGCAAACATACATTTGCTAAAACACTGTGGATGCTTCATGAAATATTTTGGCATCAGAAAGGAGAAACTCTTTGCTGCTTTTCTGGAAGTATTTGTAGGATAAGTGGGGAGCTGGGATTGACAGTGAAGTATGTGATGACTACATGTTTGTCTGGGTTCAGCTGCGTGAGTCACGGAAAAGAACCTCTGTGATCTTCTTCCAGCAAATCACTCATTTATATTGTTAATATAAGTTGGAACTCTACGATAATGAAGTCCCAGCAGGTTTAGCAAAAAAAGGACAAAGAGAATGTATGTTAACCTTTGTGAAATTCTTCTTACAGGCAAGACAAATGGGAAAGAATTTCATTTTAAATAAGGAAGGAAAATACATGAAAACTACAAAACTAGTGAGAATTATCATATTCTCTTCCTCGTATCGAGTTCTAGATATAATCGTGCTAATGTTTAGATTGAGCTACTGCAATAAAAAGATCACATCCCATCCATCCATGATGCCTTAGTCCGCTCATTTTCTCTGAATTGTAAATCATTATCAATGCTTGTTGCTGAGATGAAATGGATGATAATGGTGAGCCATATATGAATGCACAAAATACAGTGTGATAAGTAAGACTAAATAATGTTTTACAGTACCAAAATCAGTCTAGTAAAAACTTCAAAGGGAAAATTCATTCCATAACAGAACATAAAATATGCGGTACAGCTTTTCCCATCATAGTTAGTGTTCTGTAGATGTGTTAGACTGAAACCAGCATGGCCCTTTAAGCAAGCAATTCTTCGTATTCTATTCCAGCACATCTGGAGATTGCCAAGATGAAGGTTGGCAGAGTTTAAAACATTGGTTGGAATCAGACCTGAGTACAAAAGTTTATTAAAATTCTGGACCTGATTTGTGGGTTGAGAAATTGGGTGGATGATTTTTTTTTTTCTGCCAATTTCTATGGGGAAGAGGTTCTGCAGCAAATTTTCAAGAGCAGGATTCATCCTGAGATTGGACAGGAGTATTGCAGCACTAGAGCTGTAGAGATTATTGTACAGTGAAAGGCAGGAGATGTATGCAAGCACTCTGGCCATCTCATAATTAAATAAGAACATCATCCATGAAAATAATAAAAGCATAACATTCATTCTATTCTGCCTTGCTCAGGCCCCACTTTGAATACTGTGCCCAGTTCTGGGTACCACAGTTGAAAAGGATATCAACAAGCTGGAGTAAGGACACAAGAAGGCTACCCAGATGGAGAGGGGCCTGGAAACTAAGTCCTGTGAAGAACTGATAAAGGAACTGGTTATGTTTAACCTGCATAAGAAAGGATTGAGGGGAGACATTATAGTAGTCTTCAAATATCTAAAGAGTTGTCACATAGAGGAGGGAGTAACTTCTTCTCTGTTACCCCAGAGGGCAGGACCAAAGCCACTGGATTGAAACTGCAAGGAAGTAGATTTGGGTTAGATATTAGGAGGAATTTCCTGACCATAAGAGTGCTCACTTAGTGGAATTGGCTGCCTTAGGAACTGCAATTTTCTCCTTCACTGGAAGTCTTCAAAGACAGTCTAGATAGACCTCTGCCTGAAATGCTTTAGCAGATTCCTGCTCTGAACAGGAGGTTGGATTAAATTACTGTTGAGCTCCCTTCCATCTCAATGATTCTATGAATTTCTTGAAATCCTCTTCTCCTTTGAAATTAATTGCTCAACTAAAGCAAATTTTCTTCCACCAAATTTCATGAGGGGGAAAAAAATGCAAGACAAATTCTCTGCCCAGTACTAGCTGAAAGTGATTTTCCTTAACAAGTATTTATCTCTTTAAAACCTTCAAAGAACTTCACATAAACCGCATCAGTAATCCATACAGCCCAATAGGTAAGTTAAGAATGAATGATTATTTCCATATTGCCAACAGGGAACATGGAGGAGGAGGAGGAGGAGAACCGTTTTCGTAAGTCATTGAGTTGTACACTCACAATTGAGATGAAATATGAACCAGGGAGTTTCTGAATCTCAGAGCATGCATCCCATAGCCAATATGCTGCACCAGCTTTCAAACAGGAGGATATAAATGGCCTTAAGTCATAACCTTTTTGTTTGGAAACTTGAGAAGCATTATATGAAAGTAATAAAGCAGCAGGGCTAAAGTCTGCTGCTACTGTTGCTAATATTTAGAGTAAAACATGAGCCTTCCTGAATCAAGCCCTATTCTTCGTTAGAACATTTTGCTCAAAAAAAAAAACCAAAAAAAAAAAAAAAACCTGTCTTATCCCTTCCTTCTCCCTATACCTCTCTATTTTATATCTGGCACGTTTACATGAAAATAGAGTCCGGGCTTCATACAGATCTGATACCTGCTGTGTAATCCTGCCTTTAGATCCTAACCCTCCTGTTTGAGCCATTGGAAATGGTTACTTTGGAGGTAATTACGATGGCACTAAAAGAGCATGATTAGTTTGGAAGGGAATTAAGCAGCAGGAGCCAAAAAAGCTTTTTAGAAACTTAAAATCGGTATTTCATTTCACAACTCCAGCTGCCCCCCCCCCCCCCCCAAAGATATAGAGGGAGAATTGAAAATGCAGTATGTTCAGCTAGGGAAGGATTAATCTGCCACTTTCACTTTTTCTCACATCTGCATTTTTGAACTCTCAAGTCTGTTGCGTCCTGTTTAAGAAAGAATTTATGAGACTAATATATTCTTAAAAGAAAAAAAAAATAACGAAATGAGACATTTGCATTCATCTGCATCAGCTAAATTCAATAGGTCTTGCTATTCCAGTGGAAAGGATCATATATTTAGCACCCACACATGTCACAGTTAAAGATGAGAAGCTTCCCAGGAAAAAGGGTGGGAAATTCTGAATCAACATCACATAGATTATGTCACAGATAGACACAATATCATAGAAAAATTCAAATTCAGACATTTTAAAGCTGAATGTATGAATGAATGCTGATTATGAAGAATTTCAAGAGTTTGGTAATTCTTTGTTAAAACAGTAAATTAAAGGATACTGTAGTCTAACTTTGTCCTACATCCAACACCAGACTTGTTTTCTACAGATATTTAATTTATTATTCAGCAGTTAAATTTCACATTGGACAGAGGGCCCATGCAGTGGCTATTTCCAGATAGGCAGTTCCATGTGGTTCTTAAAAGCCAACAACGATTTAAGCCAATATGTCATCAAAATAATTCATATGATTAATATTCCTACTAAAGTTCGGGTTTGTATGAGTGGAGTAATCTTGAAAACAAAATTAATATATGTCCCTTAATTGATTTCAAAATGATACAGTGCAAAAAACAAAATACTGTCTTACTTTATGATCTCATATTGTTAAACTGACATTTAGTATTACATTCATTATAGTTTTTTTGGCTTCGAGCTATAACATTATGCTTAATCCGAACCAATAGATTTTTAAAAGATTGATGCTTTGTACGTAAACTAAGCTTTCTTCATCTATTATTTGCACTGCATATTTTTAAAAAATCTTTTATATTGTTTATCTTTTTAAAATATACAATTTTAATATTCATTTATAAATAAAATGCAGATTAAAAAAGGCATGCATCTTAATTTAACAATGCAAAAAATTGACTTACAGGGACCTAAAATAAAATTCCTTTAGCATTAGTCTAAGAGAAGTCATCAAGATGAAAAAACATATCCCATCTTCATGAGATGAATCCTCCTCTGTTTAAAATGTACATATGTGCTTGTAAGTTGTTCTTTCTTGCTGTAAGTAGCTGAGGGCAGGAAGTATTACATTATATGCTGAAACTGCCACAATTTTGCTTGGTAACTTCCTTGTGAACAGCCTAAATAAGCATTTTTCTTTGGCCATTTGTCTGACCCTAAGAGCCAATTTAAATTTCACAAATCTATTGAGGTGTAATACCTGCAGTTCAGTGTCTTCTAGTCTTTAGAGTGTAACAGTGAGGGGAAAAATACATTGTGTTCCTCTTGCTAAAGATTACTTTCAAGAGCCTCTTAATGGATGCTTCTTGCCAAGGCTGGTCAATGAAAATGATCAAAGATGTTCTGGTTAACTTGTAAGCAGATAGCAAACCATTCTTCATTTGTTTATGTGTCATATTAAGTCCTGTTGGTACAGAATTTTGTGAAAGAAAATTAGCTTGTTGATTGCCAGCAAGATCCTAACAGTGTCCTGTCACTGAAGCAGCATCTCAACAGCATCATCTTTTGTCCAGAGGCTAAGGTTTGTAATTGGCAATATCAATGTTCTGATGATACCTGATCACATGCTGGCAGATGACCTCCCCAAATAGCTTCATGTAGATGTTGAATAGCCATTGAGTGAGGGCTATGTTTTGTGGCACCTCCCAACAGAAAGCCCTAGGACTTGACAAGAGTTCTAATAATTTCCTCTTTCAGCCCAAGTGACAGGATAATGGTAAGATGACCTCTCCTCTCCTCTCCTCTCCTCTCCTCTCCTCTCCTCTCCTCTCCTCTCCTCTCCTCTCCTCTCCTCTCCCATTGGAAACTATATGTCCTCAAATCCCTGCTCATGGAAAGGAGGAAGATTGGTGTTTGCTTTCTCTGCACAGGAGGCAGGACAACAGAAACAGGAGGCTTCACCAATCAGGGACTGTGGTAAGCACAATTTGGACAGGTTATCACTATGCCCAAAGTGGAGGAAGGGGGTGGCTTCATTTCCATCTTAAGACTGCAGTGCAGAAGTTTAGCAAGATCTTAAAAGTACTTAGAGCTGACTAATGTTTAGATTTCCATTGGGCAGAGTGGGGAAGATGCCTTTGACACATTAATAATTACACTAATTAGATGTCATTTATAGATAATGACACCTAAACAATGCACTGCACTTCCACTGTTACAGATAACATTCAGTGCCATTATATAGGGTGATGATGATGATGATGATGATGATGATGATGATGATGATAATAATAGCAGCAGCAACAACAACAACAACAGGCATAATATACCTGAATCCCCATTACAATTTTAGTGAATTTATTAACTGTAAGTGAAAGTATTGTTGGTCTGCAGATTGTAATAATGTTCCATGCCATTACTTTATTGGTTAAAGTTCTACTATGCTCAAAAAAAAAATAAAAAATAAAAAATAAAAAGTCAGTTCATTTTTTTTTTGTAACAATGCTATAAACCATATCCAAAATATAATTATTTTGATGCTGTTCTGGTATTTTGCTTTGAACAGCTTGAGAAAAATTGATCCCAAGTTGATCTAATTTTGCCCGATTTCACCTAAGAACAAAGGTTTAAAAGAAGGTGAAAATCTGTAAATGAAAATAGGCCTTTAAGGATTGGGGTGTTAGGAATCATCAGTTAAGATCTTAGGCAAGTAAATAAGCAGCAAAATGCAGGATCAAAATGCCCAGAAAGAAGGATGACTTTGCAAAGCCTCAAATACATTTTAGTTTGCTTTTTCATGTGTGAACTAGTACACACTCTTCAGCCTGGAAAATTATGGACTCATCCTTACAACCCACTAATTCAGTGCTGAATTGGGTAGCCTTAAAATCTAAGGAATAAACGAATACATATATGCATACATATGTACCATTCTTTGGGGTGTGCCCGCACACCTTATCCTACATCTCATCCCCCAGCCCATAAATGAGGCCACCTAACTTTGTTTTTATCTGATCTTATGTTAAAAGGGTGATTTCCATCTTCTTTTAATATAAGACTTTAATATAAGACTTTAATATAAGCATGATTTGTGGCACTTTAGTAGCAACCATAGTGATGACACAGGAGGGCCTGAGTTATGGCCAGGCCCTGCTGGCTGCTGTGGGCATGCCCCTCCTCTCAACCACTGGCAGTTTTTCTCTATGGCCATCTTAGCTTGGGGAGCAGGAGAGATCAGGCACAGGAGATCTACCCATGTAGACAAATGCCCTGACGGACAAACAGCTTGCATAGTGGAGCAGCATTGGCTGAAGTGGAAGAAGCCACTCATCAGTGCCTGTCAACAGTTCCCACAGAGACAGAGGCAAGCGAGAAGTATTGAGAGATTTGAAAGAGCATGAGAGTGAGAGAGAATATAAGAAAAGGGCAAGCCAGGGAGAAAGATGAGAGAGTGACAAAAGAATGTGAAACAGACAGAGAAGGTGATGGAATGAGTGAAAGAGCAGAAAGGGAGCAAGCAAGTAGACAGAGGTTTAAGCAGTGGAATGAATGCATGGGTGGGCGGGCAAGCAAGTGGGCAATGAAACAAAAGAGTGATGGAGCAGGTGATGCAATGATGGAGTAGGCAATAAACAGAGTGAGCAAGAGAGTCTGAGAGAGCATGAGAGAAGGGTGAGCAAGGAAGAGTGAAAGATAAACAAGTGAGAGAGTGTGTCTGGAACAGAGGGAGAAAGCAACTGAGAAAGATAATTGTGTATCAACTGTGTGGTAGGAGGGAGACTACAGTGCCTGATCTGCTTAATCAGTGGATGAGTAGGGTTCCCAGTAAAGCAGAAGAGGTGCATGGACTCCACCCATTCTGCAGATCAGGTTTTGACAGAGGCCTAAATCTGCCCATCTAGCTATCTATCAGAATTGGTCACATTAGAAAGAACAATTGTTCGATTTTTCCCCCCACTGGCTGGAAACCCACCAGTTACTTTTTTGACCTTATCTACATTCAAACAGAATGACCCACCAGCCTTATTACTGAGGCAGAATAAAAATCAGCTATCATAAAAGAACAAATTAAGCCAGCATACATTTGTGTCAGCTCATGGTCTGGAGAGAAGCATATTAAGCTAACTGCCTAGATGTGCCCTAAATAGGACTGTCCTCCTGCACTGATAATAGCTTCCTGGCAGTCTGGGACTCTCTTCTCTCATGATGTGTTCAAGTGAATGTCATTATAGTTTCTCTTCAGAACATTTTACATAAGGCAGTTAAGAAGAAGCAAACAAGCTGTGTGGAACCCATGGATGTTGGTGCAGAATATAAACCTATCTACCCAGTTTCAAGGTTTCTTTGGTAAATAACATCTAGGGAATTATTAGCTGCTTTTGTGTGATGGCAGGCATGAGTGGGGAAGGTTCTGGAATGGAGCGTCAAGGTTGCCAGGAGGTGGAAGAGACATTCCGGGGGAAGCACCTCCTAAGTCCCCAGCCGGAGTGTGGGAAAGCCAAGAGAATGAGACTGGCCCCTCCCTACGGCCTCATGGTTATAGTTACTGTTGTTGTGGTATAGATTTAGTTTGGTGGGATTCTGTCTATTAGGTGTAAGCTAATAAAGCAGCCAAATGGTTCTGGACTGTCTCTCTGTTGTTCCTGGGATGAACCTGACATAAATCTCACCAGACTAAATCTATACCACAACAACAATAACTATAAGCATGAGGCCATAGGGAGGGGCCACTCTCATTCGCATGGCTTTCCCATACTCTGGCTGAGGACTGAGGAGGTGCTTCCCCTGGAATGTCTCTTCCCCCTCCTGGTAACATTGAAGCTCCATTCCAGAACCTTCCCTGCTCATGCCTTCCATCACATTTGGTGAGTACTGGTATGCAACTGTAATGGGGAGTGAAAAGAGAAATATTAACAATGTCCTTTCCTTCTATCAATGAATAATAGATCTTGTTTGTTAAATTGTTGTGCTATCTTATACTTCCATTAACACTTCAAAAATGATTCAGTGCTGAAGCTTTGGAGATGTACACTTTATGGCTCAGTTTAGGTTTCAATCCTAAATAGACTTACTAGAGAATAAGTCTCACTGAACATAATTACAGTTACTTCCAGTGAATGCATCTAATTTTTGACTATTAATCAGTTAAAAGGCAGATATCCAATCAACCAACCTCTGGTTTCCACATTAGTTAGTCATATATTTAAATATATAGTCTCTAACATGTCTGCTTTCAGTATGCCCCAAACATTAGGAAAGTGTGAAAGCTGTCAGATAATTGGGTTTTGAGTTTCATATTCATTCAAAAGGTTCAAACCAGGCCAGTTTGTATCAGAATCTGCAAATATCACAGTCCTCCAAACAGCCCTGCCTGTGGCTAGAATGAAAATATTTGATAGTGGTTAAAAGTTACCTGAACACTTTATGCTGTCTTTTCCCGATCTTAGACTGAAGCTCGTACAGTTAGTTTAGGAAGTTTCTGACACTACCTGTGGCTTTAAATCTCCAAGGCAAGCAGGTATTAATCAGAAATGTGACTCTTTGGCACTTCAACAGTGCCTTCTCCCACATTTTATTCCCACTTGCAAGAGCAAGTGAGGCTCTAATTCAATTTCATAGCAGATAAGCCAGAAGGACAGGTGAACTAACCTAGACAAGGTTAAGCTATTCTCCTGCCCTAAGTGAAAATCTGCCCTTCACACTCATATGCACAGCAGGGGAAGAGAGAAAGCTGACTAAGGGAAGAGGGGAAGAGAATTGTTAGTTTCTTTTCCAACTGCAGTTGCTTTTCTCTATTACACATGAACAAGGATTCTTGCTCACATGGAAAATGATATGCATAGAGTTCTACATTTACAGGCTTCCTGCCTGCATACATACACCTGGAATATATTAGCATCTTCAGCTGTCAAGCTCTTACTGACTCCTTTATTTCAAGAGGTCAGTTCTCACTGAGCAGAGAAGGAAAACAGATACTATGGCAAGAGTTGATCAGTTGTGTGGAAGCAAAATGGAACATCAGAACCAGCTTTATTCAGTCCTTTCCTTTTTTTTTAGTTGCATGGGAAAAAAGGGTTGCTGTAAACATCCAAGTACAATAAAAAATAGAAGAGTGGCAATCAAGTACAAGCACAAGGATGTGCATGAAGAGAAATCACCATTGTTGATTAATGTCTTGCTTAAAAAAAAACAAAACTTAAAATAACTCAGTCATTGCCTGTGCTGGTTGTGATTGATAAGAGTTGAGGACCAACGCATTTTAAAGGACCAAGGAACCTTCAGTTTTCTTAAAGGAACAAGTAGGCTGGATTTGTACTACTGATCAAGGCTAATACAAAACTGGGTTGCTGTTGGTTCAGTTTGTTGGTCAAACATAGCCATTGTCTTACAGCATTCTGTGAATGAAGCCATACAATACAATTATTTGTTTGGGTATGGCATATTCTCTGAACACAGCAATTATAGATTGTTAGCCTAGGTTTAGGTTTAACACAGCATTTTACAAATGCTGGCTGGGGAATTCTGGGAGTTGAAGTCCACACATCTTAAAGTTGCCAAGTTTGAAAAACACTGGTTTAACGTGTTTTGCAAACTCAATTCCAGAGTATCCACAAAGGCCATTAATGTGTAGGAGATTGTAGTGTTGGGTTGAGTTTACCATATGTATGTATTATACTGTAGAATGAACTGTCTACAGGGGTAGTCTAAGAGAAAGTCAAAATATGCACATTGAAGAAAGAGCAGAAGGCAAAGGATAATAAAATAATAATTCATGAAATGACAACCTATCATACACTATTTAAAGGTCAATTACTTAGTATCATAATCTTATTCAAAGTGAGTTTTCTTACGGGAACTTTAGCTGTATATTTCTAAGACTATTAATCTCCCCTAAACATTTACTGAAGAAATGCTACTTTACTTAATGAACTGAGGAATAAGTACCCCTTCACCTTCCAGTGACTCCCACACCTTTGTACAGTGATCTTTGCTAAGAATCTATTTAGTTAAGAATCTGTTTCAGTGTGAGGACACTAAAGCAGTGAAGAGAGTGGATAAACGGGGGATCTAATCCTACTAATCAGCACATCTGGTGTGGTCTGTAATCCTATTCTCAGTCAGTTGCTCCCAAGTGTGAATTGATGGCTGCTGTGCTCAAAAGCTCTATGCTTACTTCAGATTGCTTGCCTGTTGCTAAGGGAATCACTTTCATAGTGATACTTATTTCAAATTGCCTAAAAGCTGGGGTACTCTGCCTGTAGACTTTTTGTGATAGATCAGAAAGAAGTACGTTTCTTTGACACAGTTTTTTGGTAGTTGTGGTGGCCTTTGAAAGAGGCCCACATGCTGCCAGTTGCAAGCAGGGAATTCAACAGAAGGAATCACAGGGTACCAGGGCAAAAGTGCCCAACATGTTCTACATTTTCACAGTTTTTATAGGTGACAGTAGCTTCATAAAAACTTTTTCAAGGCAGTTCCTCTGAACACTGATTCTTTTTATAACATTTTTTCTTGTTTGTTTAATTTCATTTGTTAGATTAGTATCCTGTAGTTCATTTGGCTCAGCATGGCATAAAAGCATCCTTCCTTCCAATATTCCCCACCGTCACCCCATAAAAGCTAAAACAACAAAGAGTGCTAGTTTGGTGTAGTAGCTCCAGCCAGAAGCCTGGAGACCATGGGCTCTAGTTTTCCCTTAGGCACAGAAGCCAGCCAGGTGACTTTGAGCCAGAGGCTTTCCCTCAGCCCAACCCACCTCACAGGGTTCTTGTTGTGTGGAAAATAGGAGGCAGGAGCATTAGGTATGTACATTGCCTTGAGTTGATTAAATCTAATGCATAAATAAATAACAGTCCTATTTCCCATAAAAAGTTGATTTCAGTCTCTTTCTTCATCCATTTTCTAAGTTTGGCATACTCCTCCATCACAAATCTTTGTTCATATTATTTCTACAACTATGCATTTCAGTGGGTGCCCTCTGACATCACCCTGCAATATGCTTTGAAGTCTGGATTTCAGTACCAACATTTACACAGACATTTAAGAGATCCAATTTTGGTATGTTTAAATGAAAATGTGGATCCAGTTATTCACTATTACCTCCCATTTTGAAAAGTTTTTGGCTACTGCCATTGGTGAGAGCAAAAGCCAAACTCTTCTTATTGGTAAGTTCCTGGAAATTGATTTCCATCCTCCACCCCCATGAACACACACCCCACACACATAGCCCATGACATACCCAAATCACCAGTCTTTTATGAAAATGCCCAGTGACTGTCATCCAAGTCATTGGAAACAAGGACTGATGGTGATAACACAAAGACAGACAATGAAAAGCAGGAGGAAAAAAAAAAAATGCTATACCATAGCAGTTTCAGAAGCCCCATCCCAAACTTATCCTATATGCTCCTAAGTCCTTTGTCTCTCCTGCAATTGAAGCTGAAATGTCTCCAATGATAACTTTTGCCTCAGCCTCACTTTGAAACAGATCTTTAATTCTGCATTTAGAAAAGTTGGAGAAGTTACTATAGAAATATTACAACTGTGCTCTACAAGGAAGGGAAAGCTATTTCCCTTGGAGTAATGGATTGAAGGGTAAAAAAAAAAGAGTGAGGGGAGGAAGAAATCTGATATAAAAATAAAATACACTCCCTCCTGTAATAAACGTGTGATTTTTAATCTTAAAATATAATCGAGTTGTTCAATGTGCCATCAAATACATGATTGTTTTTCTTCAATGGCTTACTGTGAAACAAATGCAATTATAGTCATCCCTAATGGCAAGAAACATTTAAGAATTTTTCTTAATTATTAGCACAGCAATTGTGTACACTCCACAATGCTTAATGATCCTTCCCTATTTTATGGAAATGTTTATTCTTTTAAATGCCCTGATAAAACAAACAACAGAATGAAGTGGGGAGGGGTTGACTTGCCATCAACTCAGATCACCCAGATCACTGTACTGCATTGGTTAAATAAGGTGCATATCCTGTAGGAGAAAGATCTCCTGTCAAACTACATAACAGGAAATCTTTATCCTGCAGGATATGTACCATATTTACAGTAAGAGGAGATGCAGGAGGGACCATTTTTCCTGTCACAATAAGATGATGATGATTTTTTAGGGGAGTTAAAGAAAGGAGAAGACTTTGAAGGCTCACAGAGGGATCAGGGAGAACATCTGCTTTGGCATTTTCCCTCAATGACAGATTGCAAATATTTTATTCAGTGATTCACTTTGTAGGCATTTCTATCACATTTCTGAACTGAAATCACTTTACAAATAGAATTACAAATTTAGACTGAATTATTGAATTGAACTATTTTTTTCCTGAATTGATTTGGAAAATTGAATTGAATTGAGTTTCCTGAGTTGATTCAAATCATCAGATTGGAAGACTGCAATATTATAATGAGAAGTGGTTTTGGTAATACACAAAGGTGTTTGTGGTATGAACCAGGCAACTGGTTGATATTGTTCTGATGAAATGATAAACATGTTACTGATTATCTTGTAATGACAGGGATTGAATGCATACATATCTACACACACACACACATACACACAAATATACTTTAATGCTACTATTTACTGATACTATGTAATTTGGAAACCTAATACACACACACACACACACAGACATGCACACCCACAGAGAAAGAATTGTTTTTAACTTCCCAAATTACATAGTAGCATTAAAGTTATTTATAACTAAGATTTAGTGCCTTTGTCTTGAGACACTGTGAAATACTTCACTGAAAGATCCCAGTGTACTGATCACTTATGCTATTAATTTTTTATTCATTAATTTATTTTTTAGACCTTTGGAGTCAGTCCTGACTCCTGATGACTCTCTGGACTAGTCTCTGCAGTTTTCTTGGAAAGGTTTTTCAGAGGTTATTTCCCATTGCCTGCTTCCTAGGGCTGAGAGAGAGTGATTGGCCCAAGGTCACCCAGCTGGCTTTGTGCCTAAGATGGGACTAGATCTCACGGTCTCCCTAGTTCTAGCCTGGTGCCTTAACCACTGCACTTATTTGGGCCTCATGCTGTTAATAGCTATGAGAAAATGGACAAGCACTTATAACACATTCACAGTCCCTTAATCTTCTCAACTTGGCATAATTTGTGATTTGCCCTAAGGCAAATGCAGTCTATCAGCCACATATTTATGACTAGCATTCTTTCTGAAGTTTTACTTTTTTTCTTTTTCTTTTTAGGCAAAAAATATGCATATTATCTTTCATGGGCTAGCATCAGATAATAATCTAGCAATCCCAAATTTATGCTGATATTTTTTGTTTTGATGGGATGGTCAGTATTCTCAAATTTACCTTCTGTTTATTTCTTATGAAATATTCAACCATCAGCATAAATTTCTGTATCTATATCTATATGTATTTGTATCTATAGCTATACTTATCCATTTATGCCATCTATATTTATATTTATGTTATATCTATAGCTAAAGGTAAAGTTTACTTCAAGCTGAACTCCTGATGTCATTGTCTTCTTCAATGATGATTTTTTGACTCCAATACTAGTCTATAGTCCTAAGATTATTTGATGATCAGTATAAATACTAACCTGGGATCACCCTTTTTAGATTTTCAAGATCAGCCAAGTTCAGCTACTTGCTATAACATCTACCTGTTCAGGATTTGGTCTGGCAAATGCTTGTGCAGGCTAGCTAGAGGCTTAGAAATTAGAATATACATCTGAATTGATTGATACATGCTCCACTGATATAAATTGATAGCATTCTCATTTAGACATTTGTTATCTTATGCGTGTGACTTACACCTACAATTTTTAAAAGCAAGTAGGTATACATTTTCTGTAGATACTTTCTATAGATAGGTTCAGGTGGTCTTTTGCTTGGCTCAATCAGAAGCACATGGCAGATGCCTAGGGCCAATGTTAGCAACCATCAATACTAGGAAGGGACAGAGAATCAACAGTGGGAAAGTTCTGAATCCAACAGAATCGTTCTCTCATTCTTTTCCTCTTTCAAATTCCCTGGTGAGACATCCATGCAAATCACTTCCCTTCCAATCTACCTAAGCCATCTGAGGCTAGATAGGGGAAGCTGAGATTTAGTAGTACAAAATCTTGCTCAGTGGAGGGGTAGTGGTGGTGGGACTGATGATTTAATTAATTAATGATTTCATTGATTATTGGAAGGAAGTTATTCACACCCTCTGAATGGAGATACAAGCTTCAGGATCTTATGCAATAATTGGAATACTCAAAGAAAAACTCACAGCATGCATAAAGTCTCTGTTAACCTCTGTTAACATTTTTATTGGAGAACATTTGCCTAAGCGTCACAAATATACACTCATGCACATACATTTACTCAAGTTTCCCCCACTGCAAATTGCCCAACTTCACAAGGGAGATTGGGTGGGATGAGGTGCCAACATCCAATAGTAATGTATACAAATGACGAAGTCACTCAGAATGGGGTCCCTTGCAGCTTTCCTTTAAATCCCTCATCAGCAGCATCCATCAAACATTCTTTCCCATGTCATCTCCATCTTTTGTTAATCATAGCATGACCTGTAGTATGGCAGTTCTTATATTTGGGAACCTGAATTCAGACCTGGTCTGGTAGCTTCCTTGCTTTTCACCCTCTTCTGCACATCTACATTTTTCCTTAGGTTCAAATTTTGTTAATGTACTTCTCCCATGATTTTATTTCTTGTAATAGCCCAGTGTTTCACAGACATCTGATATTCCCAGGGAACCATCATAATAGGTCTTGGCTGTTTATGAATGAGAAATGAAACAGATGAATCTGCTGCTAATTTCCAAAAAATGGGGCAATGCTTGCTTTTCAGTAGATTTTCACCACCTCATTGCAGCCACCAAGGAGCAACATAATAGAGCTGAACTTCACTTACAACACTATGTTTCATGTTCTTGGAGAGGCATAATAATCAATACTGAAAACAGACTTCCAGCTCTAGTGAAAAGAGTATTCCCAGTGCACTCCAGTTTTATTTAACCTTTGGAGCTTTGCACTGCAGTCTGTCAAGGTAATGTTATCCGAAGTAAGAACATTTTACAGCAGAACAACTATCTTCCGTACAGTTGCTTGATCTCAAATGCTTTCAGATGGACCACAGGATAGTATTCTGAATCATCTGCCATTTGTGAAATGAATATTTCTAAGAAATAAAACAATGGACATTTTACTGGCATTAATTCATTGACTACTACTGAGCAGTGCTCCTAATAAATTGTCACATATCAAATGTTCAAATGCTCTGGTCAAAGATTAAGATCTAGAAACATACAGATGTGTATTTACATTGGGTCTAATCCCTATTCAAGAATGTAATCATGTGTAAAGCAATGGGACCTTGCAGATGGCCTCTTCCCCCTTCAGTTTTTGACAATGACAGGTTGATGGCAAGATCTGAAGAGGTGCTCTACTTGTGTTAATTTGAACCACAGAATAATTCTCCACCTGATTCAGGATCCTGATAAAGCATCATCCATATTTATGTGAAGTGTTCTATTCATGCTCAAATAAATGCCATAGAATTCCCATGCAGACTGTACTAGTCAACAGAAGTTATCATAGGTAATTAAGTTCCCCTTATTAAATACCTGAACACTTGGACAGAGCTGTGATCCCATACTGTTTCATATAGGACTTTAAAAATCAAATCAGTGCTTTGAATTGGACCATGAAACAACCTGCCTTCCAATGTGTATCTTTTAGAATTAAGCTGTGCAATGTTTTCTGGGTCAAGGCCACACTTGACTTTTGAAAGGCATGTTGGAGAACACTTCAAAAATAAATGCCTATGGTCAAACTATATTTGCTTTCATTTCATTTACATTTAAAGAATCAAAATTCAGTTTACTTGATATGATTGCCCTTTTGACGTGTATTTAATAAACTCTCATTCTATGACATTAAATAAATACCATTTAGCAAAAACCTTTGGTACAGTCTGAACAGCCCTGATGCTTTGAGGTGGTAGATCTCTGCTTTAGAACAGATGCAATATTCCACTCCAGCTCATTTTTCTCAATAGATATTTCACTAATAGATGTTAGACCTCTTTCAAGAAACATATTCAGCACATCTTATAGACAACAGGAGCTGTAACGGCTATTAATCTTTGTAGTTGACTTTTTTACTGTCATTTTTTGTAACAAGACAGTCTGCCAAAAAGATATATCTCTGAAGCAGGAGGAGACTAAGATGCATTCTCCTTGTGTTCCTTCCTACTTCCTTCCTCTTCCTCCTTCCTACGACCATATCACTGAGTCATCAAGCTAAGGGTTTTGTTGGTTGCTTGCTTTTTGACTTGCATCTACTAATCTTCTGGAGTAACACTAGGCATTGTTTACAGCTAATCCAAGTGATGGCCACCCATTGCAGTGAACACATAGTGGCCTGACACTTGGGTAATTTGAAATTTGGCACAGGACATTTATTTTCTTTTCAGTATGATTGTTAAACTGTCAATATATTTATAATACCTTCAGGTGGATGAAAGGTACCTGATCTCTGATTCCCAGGCTCCTATCACCCAACTTCACCCACCAACATTTTAATGGGAGTAATTGATCTGTGTGTGTGTGTGTTTTTTCCTCACCTAGTAGTTACACTGGGAATATTATGCTGGTCTATGACTGTAATAAAGTTTTGATTTGACTTGATTTGGTGGAGGGGAAACATACCACCAATCACTGCCCTTAATTTGTCCTACATCAAAACTATAAGGACAGAAACACTTGCTTGCTGTGATACTGAGGCTGGATTGACACTGGTAATCAGGACAGAACAAATTATTCTGATATTCTTTTGTGCCACTTCACAGACTGTTGGGAAACATACATCTAAGTTAAAGTGGCTCTTTGAATAAGTCCATATGCAGTTAAAAAATAGATTTTTAATGATTTGCACAGTCCTGGAGTTGGGTTGATTAACATTTTCCAGGAAAGTAGACATTTCAGGGCAGCAATCTTGCATATCTCCCAATTTCAAGCAAAACAATTCTTCATGGAGAAAATATAATTGAGTTTGGTATTAAAAAATATTTGAAATTAGGTAATAAGGTTTAATTAAGTCTGATTTAAATATGAATAAAGTTCTTTCATATCTCGCCCCCACCCACCCTTTGCATTAAGTGAACACATATCATGAAAACACAGCTGTCAGTTGAGAATTCAACAGCCACATGTAGTATAAGAGAGGAAAAGTGCTTGTGTCCAGACCAGGCATTTGCTCAGCTAGCATGGTCTCTATTATCATTGCATTTGTCTTGTAATGGAAAGCTCTTAACTTCACTGACTCCCATTACCTATTCCAGATATTGTTTAGAGCACTATTGTCACATCTGGATCTGATAAAAAGGAGAAATAAAGCTCAGTGTAACCATCTCACTTTTTTTTTTTTTAAAGGTAGTGTTACAGAGGGCAGCAACACAATTATTTTTAGCACCCTCCTTCTGGCAAAGAGTTAAACCATCAAAGCCAGAGAAGCAGTTTAGAAAAGTATTATGGCTGATGATACTAAAGACAGCTATGACAAGACACAAAAAAATCAACAGGTTTTCAGTCCCTCTGTCTCTCTCCTGACCTGCTGAAATAGGTCACCTGATTTTAGTTGAACTCCCTGGTTGCCCACTTCATCCCTTGGGATTCTGCCTGAAATGTGGGAACGCAGGGATCCTGCAGATCAGTTGAGAAATGATTGTACAGTGAAAATTTACGCATACCCTAACTTCATACAACTCACCCATGATAATTCATTAAATTGTTCTTCTCCTTTGGGGTTGGGACATTAGGAAGGAACTTCTTTTACAGGAAATTGAGTAAGAATGGTTAAAAGAAATACATTTTCAGCACAGCTTTGAGATAGGTGGCCAAGGCAGCCAAGGTGGTTTAATTCCTAAATCAGTTCTAATGTAAAATAGGGATGTTTTTCCTCAAGTGGAAAGAAAAGGAAAATGTTGAAGAATCTGAAATAATTTAGATATGATGACAAATAACTTCCATATTCTACCAAGAAAGCTACCTGGAAATGTTCATGAACTCACTAGCAGTCAAGCTCGACTTAAAAGTATCAATGAAGGGTATTTTCAGGGCCAAATTTAGACATGGTGAGGTCCTAAGCTTTGGGAAGCTGTAGAGGTTCTGTTTGGCAAGTATTAACAGAGCCAGTTAGGAGTAGTAGTTAAAGGCACTGGCTTAGAATCAGGAAGACTATGAGTTGTAGTCCTGCCTTGGGCATGAAAGCCAGCTGGGTGACTTTGGGCTAGTCTCTCTCTCTCTCTCTCTCTCTCTCTCTCTCTCAGCACTAGGAAGAAGATACTGTCGAGCTACTTCTGAAAATATTGCAGTTAATCCTGAAGTCATTAAGAGTCAGAGTTAGCTCAATAGACCATAACAACAACAGAGAATCAGGCTGTGTAACAACTAAACTTGACAGGAAGGCTGCCAAGATGCACATGAATGGGTGGGGAAGGGCCTGCTTCCAGCAGAAGGTAAGAATGCATGCAGATACAAAGCACATCTTAATTAGCAAGGGTCATGTGAGCCATTCAGGAAGGCTTAATTATGAAGACTTAATAAAACAATAACAAATGAAACCAGTTCTGAAATTTTAAGAGGTGAGGCCCTTTCAGACTCTTCATACTCTAAACTTGTTTAGCTTATGCCTAAATCTATTTCCAAATAATTTGCTTACTTACAGAAGCTTGTGTCAAGATAATCTTATTTTTAAACATTCCCATTTTGCTTACAAACTGTAGAATGCTGCGGGTTTTTAATATTTATAATTAATATTTTAATATTTATAATATTTTAAAATTTTAATATTTAAGAGGCTTTATAAAGCCTTCATCCCTTTACCATCACCACCACAACATGTTCCTCTCTACTCGACCAATTTAAAAAGGAAAGGAAACAAGCAAACAATGTTTTTAAAAGGTTCCATAATTTTACTGGTTCACCAGTGGACTGGTTAACAAAGAAAAGGAAAATAATGTATGGCTTCACTAAATCACCAGTGGACTGATTAAAAGAACAAAAAAACAAAACAAAAACCCATCATTCCACAGTCCAACAGCCCAGGATAAAATGATTGTGGAGGGTAGGATGGTAACCAGGGAGGGGGAGTGCCAGAAATGAAGTAATCCAACAGACTCCACAGTACTACTCATTTGGCAAAGTTTGGAAAACATGGCTTTTGATGAAGAACAAGAAGAAATGGGTGGAGATGGCATTCAAGGTGGACTAGGAGAGAATTGAGGATGATGTCCTGAATTTGTGTCCTGGTAAGTGGCTGCCTATATGCAGTGGAAATCACAGCAGGCAGATGAGCCCTTAATCTTACCACTTTCAATTAAACAACAGGGTTCTCACTATGTTGTTGAACTGTAATATATATATTTTTAAGTTCAACATCTGAGTTCTTTTCTTTTCTTAAAAAAAAGAAAAGAAGAAGAAGAAGTCTGTTACCAAGGTGAAAGCTAAGCTCTGATCTACTCCGATCTATCTCTTCTTCTATCTTTGCTGTTCACTGACCTTCTAGAATACCAAGGACCTATGCATTACCTTTGAATATCTCGTGGCATCCAGTAATGAATATACAGGATGTGAAATTCTCTGTGACTTTCTTGCATATTGTCTTACCTCATATGAAATGTTGACATCACTTTAATTGCATTGTTTTTATCAAAGTACAATGTTCTCATGGACTAATTTTATTTTAGTGTGATTTGCTAAAACGAAAATCTTCTATCTCTAAATATCATCATTAAGGTCACCAAAGAAGTGTAGCTGGTGTTTTTTTAGAAGTCAGAAGACAGCCAATTATAAGATGAAGCTGTGAAAAGGCATGGTTTCCTATCTGCCTCAAAAGCCTGAAGATTTCCATTTGCTTATGGTAAAATAGAATAAAGTGTACTCAAATCTTTTGAAATAGTACATTGGAGAATATATAAAGTGAACTGCTTAGAAACGAAATCACAGAAAAGGCTAGATATCACAGGAGAAGGAGAAGGACAAAGCTCTTTTCATAGATTTGTTGGCTGAAGAAAACACTGCATGATTACTATAAATGGGTATGCAACCATTTTATATACTAGAACATAGCTGCATGGAGCTATTGTGAACAGTAAATTGGAAGGAAGAACTAGAACCAGATTTATATTTGATTTTTTTTTTTTTTGTCTGCGCTCAGTCATTACTGACTCTGCAGTGACTGCTTGGATGAGTCCTTGCAGTTTCCAAGGCAAGGTGTTTCGGAAGTGGCTTGCCAGTGCCTCCTTCCTAGAGCAGAGCCCAGCTGGCGAGCGCAGGAGGCGGGGTTTCCATTGCTTCGCGCCCTTTTCAGGAGAGCGCGTTTTCACGCTTTGCTGGCAACTGCTCCCGACTCCTTTTGCAAGGCACCACCAGCATTTTTCCTCCCACCAGAGTGAGAGTACCCATTTATCTACTCACGTGAGTTTTCGACCTGTTGGGTTGACAGGAACTGGGGAGGAAACAGGAGCTCACCCTGTTTAACGCGAAGGCTGGACTCGAACCGCTGAAGCGTCAGCCATTTCTGGCCGGCAACTTTCAGCGTCATTAAGCCACTGCACCACTGCGTCCCCCTTTACATTTGATTACATCATTTAAATTAAAGAATCAGAGGAGTCATAGAGTTAACCAGAAAAGTCCTACAAGGGAAAAATGGTGACTTATCACAGGCTAACCTGTGGGCTGAAACAACAAGAGCCATGCAGATCACAAGATTTATTTTCCGTGTTAGACTTACTCTCCATCTACTGTAGAGGAGTTACATATTTCAAGCTATTCTTGGGATTATTCTTGTTGGGACAATACAGGTACTTTGAATACATTCACCCAATCTTTGTAAATGATAAGAGACTGAAATGTATAGCAGGGAAGGAGGACATATTTATTTAGTTCTCATTTAAACATGAACTTATCAAATCAATGAAAAACCCAATTATTCTTAAGTACAATTTTATAGGATTTTTTGTCAAACCCAATAAGCCTATAATGCTATACCATACATTTCAGTGCTTAGCTGGGTAAAACAGAATGCCTTATATGCCTTTTATTATGAAAAACTGCTTGCAAAACGTGCAGATGAATGTCTGTGTGGACTTTTGAAAAATATTGACAAACGATTGCAGACGTGGACAAAGCTGAAACTAGAAAAATAAAGTTAGTGAAAGTAAGTCACCAATCCACAAAGCTAGAAAAGAATTGTACAATGGTGAATGATCTTCATCAAGACTGGTGGGCAGGAGTGCATCCCTACTGGTTCTATTAGACCAGTGTTGTCCAAACTTGGCCACTTTAAGATGAGTGGACTTCAACTCCCAGAATTCCCCAGCCAGCCATGCTGGCTGGGGAATTCTGGGAGTTAAAGTCCACTCATCTTAAAGTGGCCAAGTTTGGACAACACTGTATTAGACCTTTGGGTGGTGGTTGATACCATTCTTCTGGCCTGCCTGCAAGAATGGGGAGGAGGGGTTAGTAGCACCATTTTGTAATTGTTCTATTCCTATCTGAGCAGTGGGTTCCCTTCAGTAGCCATGGGAGAGGAACAATTGTGTCTGGTTTCTCAGAAACAAACGCAAAGTGCTGACTTCCGGTGGGAAATAGTGGTGTGCTAGTCTCTCCTTTCTAGCAGAGAGTCATCATCATAGAAATTGAAGGCTCAAGCAGGCTTCTTGGAGCCTGAAGAATTGTCTGGATTTCAGGAGAATCCCAGAAATCGTCCCACACAAACTCCGGACAGCTCTTCTCAGTGAGAAGAACCTGAAAATCAGCTGGTGAGTGATCAGCTGGGAGGCATGGTTACCATCAAGTTCCAAGCTGTGACAAAGCTGTGAAAAACAGACACTTGCGCTGACCCTCTCATTTCTAAGATCACTTTTTTTTTTTACTTTGATATGGTTAAAGAGAGGCTTTCTTTGGCTATAGCGTACTTTCTCCTTTTGGTGTTTACCGGTACTTTGTGAAAAGATTTCATTTTTTTTTTTTTTTTTGATTGGGACAGTAGATTTGTTTATTCAGCAAAAAAGACAAAGACTTGGATTTTTTATTAATTTTTAAGAAACAAGAGAAAGGGAAGTTCTTTCTATTATGTTTTGGATGAATGTGTGCTTAAGTTTGTGTTATTGGATTGTGGATATGGGAGCTGTGTGAATCTGTTTTGTTTTCCTACTTACTCTGTGCTGATTGGAAAGGAATATTAAACAAGATAATTGGAGTTTCCTCCTTTCCCTATTTACTTTGGAGAGAATGTAATTTGTATTTCTGACACTAGAGAGTGCTATTCGCCATGGCTACTAAGAGATCACACCACAGGGATGAGTGTTTCAAGATTATGCTTCAAAATTTTGCAGAACAAATTATTCAGTCCCTGGAGGTTAAATCTGATAATTTGAACAAGAAACTGGATGCTAAATTAAATGAGACTATTGTTGATGTGAGACAAGTTGATGACAAGTTGGATATTTTAGAGAACAATATGGATAATAAAGACATGGAAGAAGAAAGAGAGTTGGATACCTTACTGGATTAAAAAAAAAAAAGAACCTTACTTTGGATTTACAGTTACTTCGGAACAGCCTAATTATTATATTATTTCGGATTTACAAAAAGAAGATTTTAAGAGATAAGGAGAACTTATTGAAGTTGTTCCTGAAAGAAAAAGACAAGGAGAAAATGATAAAGATTCAACTTGTGGGGCATTGTTTTCTAGGACTAAAGATTGAACTCCATAAAAATAAATAGAAAGTGTATAAAGTAATTCTGTTTGATTATGGCTAAAACATAGGCTTTGGTTTCTGAGAGATTATTAGTGGTTTTGGTAACATGATGATGTTACTAGGATTATTGTTACTGATCTGATATTGTAATATAAGAAAGAATGAGTATAGGTTGTGATTTTTGATAGTTATTAGAGGGGTTTCTTGTTGATTAGGACTGAATGAGGATGTCATTAGGACTACATAAGGGAGTGTTAGTGTGTATGGGAAATATGAGCAATATGAAAATGCTTTTTATTATCTTTGGGAAGGGCTGATGGTATACAATAATAGTATTGGGATTTTTATATGCACACAGATGGCAAAACACAGAGATATTCATGATTGAAGAAGGGAAGATGACAATAATGAAAGTAGTGGGGAGTGTGAAATAGATTATATTGAGATTTAAAAGGGGGGGCTAGTCTTGTTTCTGTTTGGAAATCACTTTTGTTTTTCTTTTTTTCTTTGAATTGTAAAAATGGTATGCTGAGTTGGGGGTTAGACAATTAATAGAGTTTAGGACTAGAGAAGTGCTTTGTATTAGTTATATTCATAGAATAAAATATGTACATATTCTATATTTGTATCTGTAACAGAGAAAGCTGAAAATCATCTCTTTTCTTGTTCTTTTCTTTTCCCTTTTCTTCCTTTGCACTTTTAACTTTATTTTTTTTCTGAACTTTTCTCTTTCTCTGTTTTTTTCTCTTTCCTCATATTTTTCTCTTCCCTGAAAATTAGTAAAGTTTTATAAAAGAAAAGGAAAGAAACAAGCACAGACCAAACCCTGATAACTCAGAAATGGTCTTTGTCACTAAAACACTAATTCCAGTAATCTTCTAGAAAGAGGTTGTTCTCTCCTTGAAGGGGAAAGCCAATGATTTTCCTGGACTCATGATATCTGTAATGGGCTGTGAGAATAACCTTGGGAGACAGGAGGAAGAGCCACAGCCTAGGCAATGGTCTGATAAGAGAAATCTGAGTCTCAATGAGGGATGGGGGTGGTGAAAGCATCTCAGAAGGGACCCTCTCTAGTTCCCTGGAAAGTAAAGGTGCTTTCAGACTTGCAAGATTCTGTTACTGTAATCTTACAATAAAGGTAGTATTAGTACACATGGTTTTGGTTTCCTGTCTGGGTTACCTTGAAGAATGAAAATATTTTCTGCAATAGCAGGTGGATGCCTTAGCTGGAAGGACCTTCACCCAGCTATCACATCAGTTATAGCTCTACCTGATTCAGGAAGCCTTGACAATGTTAATTCACAACCTCATTAGCATGTGGTTGGGTTACTACAGCATGCCTTACATGGAGATGCCCTTGAAGATGACCTAGAAGCTGCCACATTCTCTACCAACTAATCTCTCCCTGAAGGGGAAAGCCAATGATTATCATTTATAAAAAGCAGAGCCAGGTTATATCAGGGACCATCTTATCTGATACAATTCTACCCACCCCCTATGGACATCTAGAGAGGGCCTGCTGAACCTCTGGTCAATTAGAAATAAGAAGAGCAAGGCCCTCTTCATGGATTGCCAGCTTTAGGTACATTTGATATCTGTACTCCTAGACACTGAAAGCTTTACTTTTTTATCTGGGAATTTGATGCCTGGCAATTAATACTGCCAATCGTTAGTTAATGGACTATTTTTCCCATTGGTTTTATGGGGATTGATTTGCATATACCCCACCAGAGACTTGTGCAAGGGTGTTATAAAAATGTAATTAAAATATATATAAACCGTGGAATTTTTTTAAACAAATGGCTGTTCCAATAGTTTCCACACCTTTTCCATCCAATTGCTTATCAGACCCTTAATTTCTGCTACAATTATTAGCACCATACAATTTTCAAAGATAACCAGTCAAGATAGTAATATATTGAACATCAGTTTCATTGCATAAAAATTTCACATGTGTCTAATCCTAAATCTGTCATATCCTAGTTTTTGTGCTTTAATAAACTGCATGGAATTTTTCATTGAAACTGGATCTATTTCTCCTAAAACAATTATACACTTTTTTCCTTAAAATAAATATGTTGTAAATTGCAAATTTTGAAAGATAGCCGTCTTCTCAACTATGTAATCCAGGAAGTGCAAATTAGGTGGGTTATCATCAAAACGTGGACCAAATTAAGTTCTTTTGTATTCATAGGAAAAATGTGTTACTGATTTTTGATGTCAAAGGAAGATAATGCAGATTCTAGAACTTGTCTACCAGTCTTCTAAACTGCCCAGTTTGAGAGGACTGGTATTGCTTAACAAACTGTCTGAAGGAAAAATCTCACTACAACCCATCTTTTTACAAAGAAATCCAAGACAAACTTCCAAGGAATCCCAGGGATTTTAAGAATGCTGAGTTTCACTCATTCCCATCTAAGGTCAGTAATGTAGTTCTCACCTATGTAATATATGAGAGTCACTTTTATTAGCAAATTACAAAAAATGTTCCATCACATTCCTTGCTAAGTTCCATTTCAGAGAAACAAAGAAGGAGATCGTTGTGTCAGATACAGCATAATGGCAAAAACCTCTCTCTATCTTTTTCTTTTCCCCCCACCAAATATATGCAAATGTTCTCTTCATTGGTATGTTTTATTTTCTAAGGATTTTAAAACAAGATTAATTTAAGCTGATTTGTGGGCATAAGTGAAAGTTTATATAAGGAAAAAGAGATCTGTGCTCTCTGGTTATCTGATAATGAGATTCTCTAAGAACTTTAGCTGACTGCACAATGAGGAAGGACAGAAAATAACACTAGTTTAATTTGCATCTTGATTTTTCAATATACCAGAAGTACACAGCAAACAATTGTCTTACCAATGCTTGCAAAATTGTCATCTGGTCTGATAAAAATGAAACTCATTTACTGAGGGCTACTTTGAAAGCATATGTATTCATTTTGATTGAAACTGATTACACAGATATCCTCTTTTCATATATCAGCAGTTAGATACATTTTGAGAATTTTGGTATATTGTACTGACGGGAACAATTTAGTGTTTTAGTAAGGTTTTTTTTTTAGATCTGATCTGCTCATCCAGTTACAAACTGTGTGCTTGGATGTTTTGTTCAATATAGCATAATATTTGGCCTTCATAATCCACAGTGTACTAATCTCAGGCTTCCTCAATGTGATACCACTTGCTGGACCATGGCTTTTCATGTAGCAGCCATCTCTTAATCCTTCTTGTCGTGCTTTAAAAACATTGGTAGATCCAGGTCACCTAGATCAGTGGTTCTCAACTAGGGACCGTATGGCCCCCTAGGGGCCCTAGGATATTTCCAGGGGGGCACAGATAAAAAAAACATGTAATGGGGGGCCACAGCATGTAGCAAGGGGGCCACAGGAAAGCAAAGTGTATTATACTGCTAATACTGCCTCACTGACCACAAGGAAATGCACTAGTTACTGTTTCATGTCCGTATTTGGTATTGGGACCTGGACTGGGGGAGGGGAGGGCACAGGAGAAAAACAATGTCAGAACGTGGCCACAGGCAATAAAAGGCTGAGAAAAACTGATCTAGATGAAACATGTTACATACTCCTTCTGTTTAGGGCAGTTTTTTCTTTAGCCTTCTTTGGTTCTCTGTGGGAAGGTGAATGCACTGCCTCATTTCATAAAATTGCAGTGCTTTTAAGATACAGACTGCAGGTTTGGGTTGTTGTCCTCATGGGCTCAATCCATCAGGAGATAGAAAGCTACTGCCTATATCTGTCCATATTCGATGACTTACAATGAATGCTTTTGCTTAAGCCACAAAGGTAAGTATGTTTTATCTAGAAAGAGGACATTTGTAGGCCTAGGGGTGAAGCTTGCACCACAAGACTTAGAAAAAGTGTAAGTTATAGGAAGGAATTATGCCAACTGATGATATATAGCCCCCTGGATATATGGATCATTCAGCTTGGTGAAAATAATTTGGTCTGGCAAAAATGCTTATACTTTAATATGCAGACCAAGCAAACATAAACTGCTTACTATTATTTCTTTAGCATGTTGATCATCTAGCTGGACTTGCAAACTTATAAGAACTGATTGTATGGTATGTTGCTTCCTTTCTATCCATTTCCAATTCTGGGCACCATATTTTAAGAAGGATTCCAGAAAAAAAAAAAAATGGGAGAGGGTGAGACAAGGGCAACTAAGATGATCAGGAAACTAGAAACTAAGCTTGTGAAGAGAAATTTAAAAAGCTGGATATGTTTAATCTTGAGAAAAGAACACTGAAGAGAGATTTGAGAGCACTTTTCAAATACTTGAAAGTATGTCACAAAGCAAAAAATTAACACCTGTTCTTTCTTGTTCCAAAGTGCAGGGCACAGAATAATGAATTTACACTACTGAAAAGCAGATCCCAATTGAATGTTGTTGTTGTTGTTGTTGTTGTTGTTGGTTTAAAAAACCCAATAGTAAATTAATTAATCAGAGAGGTGGCAAGCTTGAAGGGAAGCTAGACAGCTGTCTGTCTGTCATACTTTAACTGGAATTCCTGCATTGGACCGGATGGCCTTAATGGCCCTTCCACTTCCATGATGCTATAATTCTACCTCTGGGATCCTGAAGGACAACATCTTGGTATCTATTTTAAATAAGCAGAAGAATTTGGGCCTGAAAGCATCAACCTCTCTGGTGCTGACTACAATGAATGCATGCATAATGGCCTGTGAAATTGGTTCAACACAGAAGATATTTGGCAGTGAAGTCAACAGTAGCTTGTGAGGGAATTAAAGATGTTGAGGCATCACATTCTCTCTTCATAATGCCATCACTTGGTAGAAACTCAAGCTTCCAGCTCAGCTTGAAGGACAAACCCAAGATGGCAAAAGAATCCTAAAGATTGGGTCTTCACTCTGCCAGTCTTGAGAGCCCAAACACTTCAATACATTAAGTTGCTGGCCAGCTTCTATGAAGTTGCTAGTGGCATGAGAAACCAATTCTACTCCCTCATTTTGTTCAAAATGCTGTATTACTACTATCTTCTCTCACAGAGAAGAGAGGAGAATGAAGCAACTAGAGAAACAAGTATCTGGTAAACTTTCATGAAGAGGCTTCCAACAATATTAGTTAGTAAAGACAAAAGGGAAATTGATTTTTTTAGCACAGAATTTAGGAACAATTATTTATTTATATATTAGTGAGGAACACCTTGCTTATGTACTGGATTGGACAGCAGTGCCAAAAGTGAACACTTAATCAAAGAGGCACTTTCAAGGAGATGAAGAATTACATTTCCCATTAAACCTGAAATGTACTTTCCCTGCAATAATGGGAAGATACTAAATATTCATTGCAGCTCTACAACTGTTCAGACTTGTGACTTTATTTTCTGCTACTTTGTTTGGAAAGCAAATCTGCCTTCAATTGGCAACACAACAAATAAAGCTATTCATTTATTCTAAAAATCCAACAGAAGCTGGTAGGGATTTATAATAAACAGAGCAAAGTGGGTAGATAGAGCAGAGGAGGGAGAGAAAGTGAGAGAGGGGGGAAAAAACAGAAAAACAAAAACAAGGAAGAAATTATAGGAGTCGGGGAGAAACAGATGAAATATTAACAGCCTTGTATATGAAGGAAGGGTGATATACACCAATGAGAAAAATTCTACCCTGGGAAATATATTTTATTTCTATACACTCTGGAGGGCATATTTTGCATTTTACAATTAATTCAAAACAAAAGGTGCCTTCCGCCAGTAGGAAGAGGCCAAAAAGAATTATTACGAGATCCCCAGAAACTTAACATTTTCTTAAGGGACAACCAGCTTGAAAAGCAATTACAAACACTTCTCATGGGGGCACATCATTATTCAAAGTCAGATAAATGAAACTATCAGTTAGCATGAGAAAAATATCAAACTGCCTTCTGCTTGCTATAATTATGTTGGATCCACGTGACCAAAGAAAGAACTTTTATGTGAGTAGTTGTGAAATGTCATGCTTGTTTAACCAACATGTCTTTTCTAGTGGTAAAAGCATTTGTGCGTCTTGCTGACAAAAAGAATGACTGAATGTAGCACTAATCAGCACAATTAAGACTTTTAAAGCAGTATTATTAATGGCATCTATTTTCTATAAACTTAAAAAAAACCAATTCAAACATTTCTGCAGATGTCCATTTCAGCTAGCAAAGAAAGCACTGATTTTGCATCAGTGTTTACAAATGTTAGGTAGCTGGGGGAATTGAAGATAAACAAGGGATTAGATGTCCCAGTTCTAATTCATCCTATTCACTAACTGTTCTTTATGAGTTTTGAAGACATAAGACTGAAAATATATCTTGCAAATCACTGCTTTCATTCTGGGAAAAAAATGAGGGCGGGGACTATGGACAAATTCAGGGCTGTGCTATTGGGGAGAATTATGAAGCCTTAACAGTAATGATCAGTAGTTTTGCTACATGTATTCTCCCAAGTGGACCACAGTGAACAGGATAAGCTGCTTAAGTGACCTGCTTCTCTAGCTCAGCTTCTCATTCATTTCACCTCCTCAGCATTTGGGCTCAGCAGCACCATGAACCTCAGGATAGGTGCCAAAGTAATCAAGTTCTCTTATTCACGTGAAGCCAGATTCAATACAAATCTGACATTCAATGGAATAATTCAGTCACATTTTGGGTAGTGAATACATTTGAAGTATAGTTATGAAAAAAATATAGTTTGGAAGGGGAAAACTATGAAGAAGGATAGATATTTCTTTAGCTAACAGTATTTTCAGTAAGTGCTAACAGATAGCTTAGACTGTACCCTACAAAGTCCTAGGAAAGGTGAAATGTCTCCAACCACATAGTGTCTTGAAGATCTTCCAATCCCATTGACTTTGTTCTTTTTGCTAGTTGTCACTGTTATTGTTTTGATTCCTCATTTATTTCCAATGTATTTTATTATTTTTATGCTATCTCAAACTTACAATAACTTGCTCACTATGTAAAAAGAAAAATCCCAACCTTTCTTCTGATTCTCACTATGAATTACGTGAAAACTTTTTTCCCATGGTTTTCCTACCAGGTTGCCAGTTAATATACAGTGAGAAATCATGTAGTATGGTGGGGTATGTCTGAAAAGATGATAGAGTAAGCCCAACTGATGATTGGAACATATAATTGTGATGTGATTTCTGGATTCAAATCACAGCACTAGCACTGCAGAATGAAGGCCATGATATATGTAGGTGGCATCTAATTAATGTGTTGTTTGTACGTGGGCTGCCACAATTTGTTCCAAATGTAGGCAATCCAAAATCTTTCTAATTCCTCATAGTATTCCACCTAATGCCCTCAAAACAATTGGTACTGCTGTTAACGTCTTCCTATTGTTGTTACTACTGCTACTACTATTTGCATGTACAGTACAATGTGTTCTTTATATTCTAACATCAACCTGGAGCTCCATGGCTCAGTGTTATATAATAACTGATTTTGAACTCTATTTTGAGATACTTTAATGAACCACACTAGTACTTTATAACCTGCCCAGCTTGTGAAAATCACTAGCAGGATGGCTTTCTTTAATCTTCTTAGAAGTATGTTCAGACTATGACTTTGCTAGGTATATCTTCTAAGAAATAAAGAGACTTATTTCTGTGACCTATCAACTGCCCATGACTTTCTCAAGAGCTTTGTTCAGTACAAGAGCTAAAAACCAAGACCTTTGTGAATACACCAACAGCAAATGAGAGCAAAGGCCTGGGGTCATCTTTTAGTCTGTAATGTATGGATATATAACCTATATTCTTCCTCTCCACTGAGACAGTTAAATCATCTCTTTTTGAGAAGTAATAGACTCTAGCTACACAATGTTTTAATATGTTATTAATTTCTGAGGCAGACTTAAACTCAGCTATCTTTCTCTTGTTTTCTTTTATTCTCATCCTTGAGTTTTATAAGCACAGTGACCTTTGGTGGATTCTCCATAAGCCACAATGACTCACAAACTAGCAAAAGAACCATCACATTGGATAGAGAAGAGAGGGATGAAGGTAAAGTCAGCTGCCATCCAACAGCAAAATGCCTCTTTATTTTTGTGGCAAATCTGACTTTGCCCCTGTCCTTCAAATGTAGGACAGGCTAAAATGCTAAGAAAGTGTTTAGAGGGAGGCATGAGAAAAATCTGTAAAATTACATATGCTATAGAAACATTGCATGGATAAAGGTTTCTGCCTCTCTTTTAACTAGACCTTGGGTCATCCAATGATACAAATCTATAGAAGATCCAAGACTTATTCACATAGTGCCTAGTCAAACCATGGAATTTGCCATCACAAGAAACAATAATGTCCATCAGATTTAAAAGGAAATTGACTATCCTGATTGATGATAACAAAAATCCCACAATGGAGGAATCGATGGTGAAGGTAACACAACTAGCAGAGATGGCAAAATTGACATGTTTGGTCAGGGATAAGACAATAAGTACTTTTATAAAAGACTGGAAACTTTTTATGGACTTTTTGCTGAAAATGGAAAAAAATGAAATGTTTTCTGGATTTGATGATTAAAAAAAAAGTTTGAATAGGGGCTGAAGGGATTATTGTAATACTAAGGAAGGAGGAAGGATAATGAGTTTGTTTGTGACTGCTGTGAAGAAAGGCAGAAGTCACTTCTTTAACTATTTTTTTCCCCTTTAACTGTACTCTTTTCTGACCTTTTCTCTTTTTCTTTCTTTTCTTTATATATTTCTGTATTTGTCTTTTAGCTATGCTTATTTTTTTTTAATAAAAATTGATTAAAAAAAGATGATAACAGAAATCAGTGGCTACTGGTCATGAGTATAGTATAGTATAGTATAGTATAGTATAGTATAGTATAGTATAGTATATTATATATAATAGCATATTGTATCCAATAGATGAGGATGATAGAAAAGCTCGAGGATGCATTGCACTCATACCCTGCTTGAAGGCCTCCTGTAGGCATATGGCACATTCTAAGAACAAAAGGAGTGAATTGATAGAACTTTGCTGTGATCCATCACATTTCTCCCCCTTTCTGACTCAGGAACTACATTCATCTCCCAGTTCTATATTGCCTGAATTTTTCTGGGAAGGAAGCACTGAGAATCGTAATGCATTGGTTCCACATATCCCCTTCCTTTAGCCAAAAAAGCCTTTCACTAAAAGAAGGAGTCAGTGGGGCTGCAATAAAATGTTGTACCTTGAAATGCTCCTATTCATGGTTCCAGATATACAATCATGCCTTCTTATATGCCAAAAACCAAAACCAAAACCAAAACCAAAACATGTCTTTTTCTAGCTTGTCACTGATGTCTATTTCTCTAACAGTATACAGAGCTTTGGCCTTAGCACTTAGCTCTGAATAGTTGTGCCTGGATATTTTTTCTTGATCCCAGGAAAATGGTATTATATTGGAAATTAGCTTTGTAAGAAACCTGAAAACCATCTGAAAGTGTGGAATACGTCCAATCTTTGCAATGGTATACAAAATACTTAAAAACATTTTTGTCTGATACAGTTCACTTGGGCAGATAATCAGCAGAATTGTTTTAAAAACTAGTAAACTTCAGTTCTCTGAAAATGTATTTCCTGCCCAACCAACAAACATATCCTTATCTCCTTTCTGATATATTAAATCAGGGTAGACAAGAAGATGTCCATAGGAACCAAAATGTCCTCAGACAATTTCCATAGTGCCCATTAGGTTCACTGGCTCCCTTAACTTTTAAAGATTTTTGAAATAAATATAAATAAGAAGTTGACATGCTGCCAAGCAAAGTATCTCTCTAGCACCATATTTCTCTGCAATAACACTTTTCACTACCACAAAACACTAGTACGATAGCGAGGATCCTCAAGAGTACCTTGCCTACTAGAAAGGGGGTGTTTTGTGACTGGCCATGCCCATCACAGGAGCAATTTTGGAGTGTACCTATCTATGCTGTAAAATCCAGATATGGGATAGCCTATCAATATATTCAAGAGAGTTGAATATATTAGTTCTAGTCCAAACTTCCCAAAGCTTTCCTAGGTATCATAGAATAGGAGTCACCTACTCATCTTACATTTAATAGTGCATAAGTTTCAGATCAGATTTCATGAGCAAGGAAAGAAAACATTCTTGAGAAGAGTACGGTCAAAAGTTTAGGAAGGATAAGTTTTTGACAAAGTAGAAAATGCAATTCATTTCATTCTCACTGAGCTCATTGAGATTAAATTGAGCTCAATTTACATATATCAACATAACCAATTTGGGAACAGCTCTCTCTTTTTCCTAAAGCTCCCTGTACATATTTCCCACTGGAGAATGGAACTTTAAATTCCATTCCTTCTCCAGGTAAAAGTTTTTTTTTTTCTTCCAATATCAAGTGTTGTCCTTGAGCCTGACAACAGCCCTAACCTCCCAAGGCTTTTAATGTCACTTGTCATTTAACAAAATTCTGTTTTTCCAGAATAACTGAATGTCATACTGAATTTTTCCAAGCTCCTTTATTCATAATCAGTTTGTGAGCCAAGAGACAACTCCCCATTCTATCTATCTATCTATCTATCTATCTATCTATCTATCTATCTATCATCTAACACACACAGACACGCACAGATACAGACACGCACAGATACAGACACACACAGACACACACAGACACACACACACACACACACACAGTTCCCCTGCCCCTGGGAATAATTTAAGGAATAAAAAGCAACAAATTATTTCAGATTATTGAAATTAAATTGGTTTGCTGTGGAAGCTTGGAAAAATGGAAAAGCACAAATTAATAAATGTTTTTCAATTTGGGAATAATTTGCAGAAGAAAGACGAGGAAGAACCTTTTGCAACCCCACCCAAAAAACAAGAAGAGAGACCCAAGTTGGACAAGCCAAGTCCATAACTTTTTGAACTTTCAAGGAGACTCTGCAAAAGAATTCTTTCTGCAAGTCTGATCAGAGAAAGGCTATATTGTTCATCTTCATCAATAGTGTGATCTTTTAGGCCAAAATGAGGTGTTCACAACATTGGCTTCCTTTCCAGCTGGGCTTCAGCAAATTAGTGACATTGGAGCCATCTTCTACCCACCTTCCTTCAACAGCAGAATAGGTACCCATCTCTTGTTTTCCTAGCTCATCTTTGGAAAAATGATTAGTTTAAAAAAAAAAAAAATAGGCAGTGGCTTTCCAGGAAGTTGAGGATCTTAATGTTTTAAAGCAGCAAGGCTGTATATTTCCATTGTAACAAGCAAAGTATGAAACAAGGTTCCAAAATGCTCTTACCAACAGGCTGAATAGCTACCAACAGGATACAAGATTAAATGAGAACTCCCTTCTTAGATCAATATAGGGCAATGATTATTTTATTTATTTAAATGATCTATATGGCTGCTTATCTCACAACAATAGGTAGAGAAGCAGCTTCCTTGGGGATCTGTAGCTCAACCTGAGAAAATACTTGCAGTTTTAATATCCCATTTTGGTGTTAGAATGTGGACCAGGAACAATACTTGAGCAATGGGAAGTGTCCTGAAATACTTTTATAATTGGCCTTTTAGGACTTTGGAGCTTTAAGACCCCAAAATATTTTAACCAAATCATACAAAATGATAATAAAAGTCTCATTTTAAGTTTTAACTAGATCATACACCTAGTTAAGTTAAAAGTTGTAACACTTGGGGTGGGGAAAAGAGAGAACGTGATTTGGGAGGATCTCCCTCAGCCCCTGAAACTATGGTCAGCAAATATGAAGAGAGATAATACCTCTAGTCTGGGACATTGCAAGAGACCTGGTATTGAAGAATGAGGTTCAACAACCAGAAATGTAAAATAAATTCATCACAATTTTCTATGGGAGCAAATTGTAAGGTGTGGTTAACCTGTGCCCTTTAGGAAAACCCCATTTGTTTGTGAGAGACACATCTGAATAAGATACCCTCTCCTACCAAGCAATAAGTATGTTCAGTTTCTCTTATTCCCTAACACAGTATACACTTTGGCCATAAACTCTTCACCTACCACATATATTTGGTTTCTAATTCTTTCACCAAATATGCCTGATTTTTCCTTCACATTCACTGTACATTCTACCTATCCGTCATCCATGCTCAGCTTTAAACTCAAGAGCTCCTTACATTAATTGCACTTTCTTCTACTAGTCTTTACTGCCCTTCTTTCAGACTACCACTCAGTAATAAGGGAAGTTACAAATGAAAAGGGATGCTGATTTTTCTTAAGAATTAAAAAAAAAATCCATAAAATACAATGAAAAGGAATATTGCCTAACTAATGAGGAGGGTAAAAAGAAAATCAATGCAAGCACATCCTTACTTGATTATATATCGCATCATTAGGTTTTTGAGTTCTTCAGATGCATTCAATAAATAATACACATTACTCTTGTTTACCCAAGGTCTTGAGATTCACCATTTTATTTTCAGTAAGTTTGCAAGTAGCTTCCATGCTCTGCTTGGCCTGAAGAGAAGCTGAGGAAAGCAAAGTTTTGTAAGCAGAGTAAATTTTGCCCAGTGGGTGTCAGAAGCAGCAGCAGCAGCAGCAGCAGCAGTAGCTGAGAGTGGTGTCTCTTTCTGCTCTTTAATGTGGGACAGCACCACAGAGACAACACTCCCTGAGATATAATGGACTCAAATTTAAGAAATAATGGAATGAAAGTAGCACTTTGTATTAGTCAGTTTTCAATGTCAACGCTTTTATTAGCCACAAGGGGAAATTATGCATAGACTCATTGTTAAGGGCCTTACAGGCCAAATTAGAAGATGCTATGATAAACACGAAGCCCAAACTAGTTACCACCCAATTACCCCCACATTCTTCTTCTAACGTTTAACTGAAGTACAATTAGAGATAGATGAATCTATGTATACTGTTGGATGTATTATGATTTATGAGTGTGTGGGTAAGAGAGAGTGAATATTCCTGAAAGCAGGAATATAATCTAAACAAGAATTTATGAAACAGATTATAACTTAAACAGAAAAAAAAAATATTTAAGGAAATACATTATTTCCTTAATGAAATAATACATAATGTATTTCTGTAAGATGGGCAGTGACAAATTTGAAAAATAAATAAGTAAGTAAGTAAGTAAGTAAGTAATTATGGAGATAGGCAAAGCCTAGCACCTGTCTAGCTACATCTACCAGAAGGGTTAGAAACATGGGCTTCTATGGCAGTGTGTTAAAAACAAAGCATGTGTTACAATGCCCTAACACAAACTCTGCTCTTTTTTTACAAGTGTCACAGTGTCATACGTAAGTACATAAGAGGCAGATCTTATGTTGCAATGACACAATGCACATTTCATTATTCTGACAAAATTGGGGTTGGAGAGCAAGTGCTCCACGTATGCATGCCTGGAAGCATAGACAGAAGGAAGACCCTGAGAACAGTAATCCCCTCAACAAACAGCAGACTAAAGACATGTAATGGTATGCAAGATTCTGTTAATGTAACCTTACAATAAAGTTAGAGCTAGTACTTCTGAGTGTGCTTCTTATCTGGGCTACCTTGCAAGACTGACATCAATCTTGCAAGTCTGAAAGTATATCTCTCCCCCCTCACCTTTACAGTCCAAGAAACCAAGGAGGGTCCCTTCTGAGATGTTTGCCACAACCCCATTCCTTCTGAGGACTCAACTGCCACTTGTCTGACCATTGCCTTGTCTGTGGCTCTTCCTCTTGCCTCTCAAGGTCATTCTCACATACCATTACAAGACAAAAGAAGACACAAAGTAATTATCTATCTATACCCCACTGCCCATCGTCATAAGTAAATTATGAGGCATGAAAGAATCAGCATCTCTACAGTCACATTTCCAATAATTTTTTATTTTTTCATGTTGTTGCCCAATGGTTTGAGGCCCAGAGACAAATTCACTTCTTCCTTTGTATACATTATCTGAGGGGTCATGGAGATGTATGGGTAGCCTCACCTACTTCTAGCTAGGCATTGGATTACCTGAGAGGAAGACCCATACGTACATGCACAGTGCTGTTCTGTGTTAAAAGGGAACATAAACCAATCAAAGTTATCTCCTTTGGAAGAACCCAATACCTTACTTCAGTACTTGTGTAGGTGCCACAAATGGACATTCTAGCAATGGAAGCAGATCCACAAATCGTAACCCCTTGACTTAACTTTTCTTGCATCACATGACAGGATCTGAGTGTGATTTTGGGTCAGTCATTCTCTCTCAGACCAACCTATTTCACAGAGTTGATGTTATGGGGATAAAATGAAAGTCAATCTCTATGTAAGCCACCTTGAACTCCTGGACAAAATGGGGTATAAAACTAACTAACCAATTATCTCTAATGTCACAGAGCCAAAAGGTATGGAATATCATTATGGCTATCATTATGAAAGGAAAATCCTACTGAAGTAATAAATGGTGAAAAGCAGACATAAGACATTATTTTTTAGCAAGCAACAGGTAGTTCCTTAGCTTAAATACTGGAAACATTGTCCAATTCACCCTAGACTCTCCACAGTTGTCAACATCCAGATTCATGATTGTTTAGGCCATAAAGCATCTGCTCTTTTCACTATGTATAGTAATTCAGTTTTGACTTCAACTCTCCTGCCAGAGTGCTTGTTTGTGTTTATTTATTTATCAAGGGATCAGCATTGTGACTGAAACTTTATTAGCAAGTTTCGTAAAATCTCATCATTTCATGCTTCAGCTGAGCTATAGTACTTAAAGTATAAACAAATGGCTTAGTAAGTTGTAGTCGAGACTAACAGTTATGTTATGCTGAGGAAACTGGATTTAAAGGTAGGTCTCGATGACACAGTGCTAGACCAATATGGGTTGTGACTTACAGGCTATCATTTAGACTACAGTGTGCTGGATTCACCCAGAGATTCACTGCAGTACATAGAGTACATGTTCAGTTCATATACTGAATAAATGGGCAATGGTGGACAAAGAAAGATGGACAACAATTTGATTTATGGTCAATGTATTGATCAGTAGGCACTGCATTCCTATGCATGTCTTTTCAGAAGTCACATTGAGTTCAATGGCTCTTAGAGATAAGATTATATAGAAGAAATTTTCAGATTTCTATATTACAAGGATCTCAGTATTTTCTGAGGCTTTGAGGTTACTGAAGGGTTAGATAAGTTGCCTTTTCTTTTGCTTGTTTTTATTTAATATTTAACTCTATCCCAGACTTTACAAGCCTAGTACCTTTAAAATTTGTTCGGATCACAGTTAGAAGAATAATCAGCCAATATGGCCAATAAGCTGATCTATTCACTGGCAAAAGAAAAGTTTATCTTCTGAATGTTCTTGTTCATTGCCTATTCCAACAACCACCCAAGCTGAATGGCTTACTGATTAAAAATTGTTTCCATGTTAATTAGCTGATGCTTTCTTTGATTAACCTGGCAATTAAATAGATTAAAGGTGTGATTATTTTCTGGAGGAATAGTAAATGTAAAATGCGGTATAATGGTGACATTACCCAAATCAAGGCAGTGGAAAGAAAGTAAGTGTGCCCATTCAGAACAGCATTCCACATTTCAAGTGAGAATTGCAAGGTTGAATAAACTGAATAAATTTAATTTTCTGTCATGATTACATGTTTTGCATTCCCCCTTTCATAATTCTGCCTTAGTTCTCCTTGAAATGTGTGCATGTTTATGTGCAAGAGAGAGAGAACAAATGTGTATATATTTGTAGTCTAAAATAATATCTATCTACCAACCCATCCTAGACTGTTATGCTAGATTATGATTCATAACCTTAAATGGGAGGTGTTCAAACTGCAGTATATTGATTCAGGATGATAATGAGGAGGAGGAAGAGGATTAAAAATTCTGTATCTTTCTCTCAAAATGTTATATCTGCCTTTGGGTGAGTTTCAGAACTGCAAATGAGGACTTGTCTATTGAGATTCACAGAAATCACATTCCCTACTGTACCTGAATAGTCCCACTCTGTTTCATGGTGTGCAAGAGAGGATTGTGTATAATTACAACTGGAAAAAAATGAAACATTTCTCCATTAGGATTCTTTACTTTTATATTCTGAATTCAATAAGAAAACATTCACCAGTATGGAAGAAAGTCAAAAGCCTGCAAAAAATGTACTTCTTTCTGAAGCATAAGGAGCAAGGAAGGTCTGAGGAAAGAAGAAAAGAAATAGATAAGTGGGTGTCTCTCAATTTGACCTAATTTCTTTTTTTCTGATATAGGTTACTTGTCACATTGAGGTTCCAATGTATCCACTGACTCCACATAGAGGTGAAGGGTTGAAGTATTCCAAAAAAGCAGGATAACATACTGAACTGGCACTTTACACATCATAACATTTTTTTCCTTTAAGATTACTGGAAATGAGATGCAGCTGATGCTTGATTATTTAAAGAGTAAAGTTAGTATTAGTGCCTTATTCAGGCTTCCACAAATGTTTTGGCTTCCAATGTTCACCAGTCCCAGCCAGCATGGTTAATTGTTATGGCAGAGGAGAGAGTATACAGAAACAACAGGAGAGAACCAGACTGAGAAGACTGCCTTGGGTTATTGTTAATCTTGTTATGTTGGCTATTATTATTCTGACTAAATTAAATTGTCATTCGCATTTTTCAGATCCCAACATATTCTCATGGCTGGAGATATGGTATGTCTTTGCTTTGCACAGGAGGCATGCATGTCATCTAATTAATGGGCCTGGCCTAGGATGGAGCAAGTTTCCTCCTTGTACACATTAATTATGTGTACAATCTTCTGAAAACTGCTATTGTGTGAAATGTAGCTCTTCATTCAGCCTGATGAAGAGTTTGGTGTACCACTTTAGGCAACATCTATTTCTTCCTGATTATTCACAATATTCACTTGATTTTGAAACCACAGCTGTGTGTCTCATATGATCAAACAATACAAGCACAATTTTTTTTCCCCAATTAATTACAAATGGCTTGCTGAGAAGAAAAAAAAATCAATATATAAGTTGCCTTTGGCCTGTTAAATGGAACAAATATTTAATAACGTTTCAAATAGCATTGCTCGCTAACAATAAACATCCCAGCAGAATAGTGAAGTTGTAATTTTTTTGTGACAGGAGGTTTAATGAACTGAGCAGCAGGTTTTTGTTGTCTCTTCATTTGCTTCCCTCTTCCCTAGATGCATTAAACTCAAAGTTCTCATCAAAAGAAAAAATAATAATTTTAACAATTTTGTTTATATTTCAATAATTATTGTTTGTCTAGGGTTGCTACATCTGGGCTGCCAAAATCCAGATGACCACATCATGGCAGAGAAGTTAATTTTTTCCTGGGTTTATCAGCTCCCATCTTGTGGTCTTCTGGATTTTGGCAGCTCAAATATGCAACCCTATGAAAGTTAGTTCAATCTTCTCACATTCCCACAGTAGATTTTTAGATAGGAAAGGCAAACATTATCAGAGGGGTGTCCATCTCTTCCAGAATCCACTGAGTGCAGAATAAATGATTTTGTGTAGGCATTATTTCCATTTCTAGTGTAAAAGATCTGTTAATGCTATAATTCTGTGCTAAGTCCACAGAATTCATTTAAATTAGCCATAGATCTGGACCTATGTTTTATGGAATCGTTTATTTGAACATTGCATCCTGTTATAACATTACATTCCTGCATAGTGTGACCGTCACCAGAGATGAGTCAGATGTGCCAGGTAAGCAGTGAAGAAAAGTGTGCTTTTATTTTCCTTTTGGATGGGAGTACTTTGTTTCAATGAAACTTTGAATGACCTCTCAGGTTGTTTTGTGAAGCAGTTCTTACTTCACTTGGTTCTCTGTTTCTCTTGACTTCTCCAAAATCTCCTCCAGTGTTTGCTGTATTTGGAAAAGGTTTCTAGCAGCTGCCTGAGCAGAAGCCTTTTTGTTTTCTGCAAGTGACAGTAAACTATGCAGAGGTAAGAGGCAGTGAAGAGATTGTGAAGTGACATGAAGTGCTTTTTTGAGGCAAATCCTGTTGCTTCTCTGCCTCAGAAATGGAGTTCCATAGTTAAGGTGAATCTAAGCAGTCTCATCCAAAACTGCTCTCCTTTACATGTGAGGGAAGAACATCAGGCTTAATCTGTCCCACCCATCTGGCATGTCTATTACATAGGTTTTCCAGCATGACACTTTTCCCTGTCCAGAGCTTTGCCCTTTCCCCAAGCAATTTGCATGCAAATATGGTTTCATCTTTGCTTTCTTGCTCCTTCCCAAATGATGAAGGGTTTTTTTTATTATTATTATTATTATCTAACAATATTTACAAGCTGACCAACTCTGTTTATGGGACTGCTGAACTTTGTTAACAGAGAGACTTGCTAGTTGGAGAGAGATATTTCAAAAAATTCCTGTTGCTTTGAAGTGGTTCTTCCCACAGCAGAATGACACCACTGAGAATGGGGCTTGAGATCACCTCCATGATATCATCTGGCTTCTGTTAAGAAGTGGGGAAAGCACCTGGCCTTTGGGCCCAGTTATATCCACCCCCCCATTACTTTAGAAGAAAAATAAATCTTTAAATTCTAGTATATGATGTACCTCAGATTTCATTTTATCTTGCATGAAAGCAAAAATCCACTCACTTCTAGTGCTATCATATACAGTAAAATCAGCCTGAATGAATGAAACAGCCCACCTATTTAAACTGAATGCTTTCTTCTAACACTTTATCTTTCCACAATGAACCTGAACTTATGAGTTATGGGTCTCTCAAATGAGAAAACATTACCCTCATCCTTCATAGGTGAGAGATTCTGCACTCAATCTGAATTTCTTCTGCTCTTGTTCATAATAAAACTGAAGGCTTGTCTTTCTAAAAGGGAAACCTGTGAGCAAAGTGATGGATGCCACCAATATATCCCAAGTGGACCTACAAAGCACCATCAAATAAAGAATTTCAAAGTGAAAATGCTGTTCAGTGGATAATGCAATACAGGTAGTCCTTGACTTACGACTACAATAGACTGGAAAATTCAGTGTTAAGTGGTGCAGTTGTTAAGCAAGGCATCAAGTGACTGTACTCACTTTTATGACTTTTTTGCAGTGGCCATTAAGTGAATCACATGGTTAAGTGAATCATGCGGTTCCAGATTGATTTTACTTGTCAGAAACTGGCTGGGAAAGTCGCAAATGGTGATCACATGACCCTGGTATATATATGTGTGTCTGTGTGTCTGTGTGTCTGTGTGTCTGTGTGTGTCTGTGTGTCTATGTGTGTGTGTATGTATGTATGCATGTGTGTGTGTGTGTATATATATATGGGTCTTGGGTCTTGAACTGTAAAATAAGTAAATAAATAAATATCCCATCATTTCCTGCAAAAGGAATTTGTATAAAACAAAGGGCATAGCCAGACGGTCATACTAAAGTCCTAACCCTCAGCCTTTCAGCCAGCAGAAAAGTATGTGTGGCATAAAATTTACTGACCCAATTCCCAAGCCCTAATTTGCCCCAGCAATGAGGATGGCAGCTGAAACAGCACTGACACCACATTCAGACATAGCCTGGCTGACGAGGAGCAGAGCAGGGACCTAAGGTGAAGGAGAAGGAAGCGACGGATCACAAGCAAACTCTAACATTAGGTAATGCTGCAAAAGAATGGCAATCAATCCACTTCTGTCCTTGTGAGCAACACCCCCAAAGGGTCAGAACTGAGTAGGCCATTAATGTCTCCCTCTCCTCCCCCCAAGTAATAATAACAGTAAAAAGTATGATCATGCAAAACCTGTGGTTGGCACAAACAACAGAAAATCTGTTACACACCCACTGGTGACAGAATCAGCATTATACAACTTTCAGAGCTCATTGTAGTGACCCAGTGAGTTTCCAGGCTACATCATTTCTGTTTGTGGTGTGTGTGTGTGTGTGTGTGTGTGTGTGTGTGTAAAATCTCCTTTTACATTTCTGAGGGTACCAACAGAATTTCTATTCAGGATTGCAACATATACCATTGGATGTCAGAGGGCTGCTGGATGGAAAATGTTCCTCATGCTCTAGGATGAAAAAGGTCATTACTGCTTTGCACCAACAGTGTTTTATTGGCTTAAGACCCTCAATGTTCTCCCATGAGAGAGACAAAATCTTCATCCAGAATTAAAACTAAAATTAGTTTTAGTTACAGCTAGACTTCTCTGAATTGGCTATCAGAGTTTGTTGTCTGGGTTAGGGTGTTCACATGGTACACTGACTTCACTTACCTGATTGACCATGTCATGTAAACCAAACTGATATGTGGGGAGATAATCTGTCACAGTATGTATGTATGCATGCATGTGTGTGCGCGTGCATATGTGCATACACACACAGAAACACACACAAACATACAGTGTTTGTTTATAAATCATACAGATAGGAAGCATAGTTTCTGGAAAAGGAGGGACTGCTTTAAAGACTTGCAGACAGCTACCCTATTTGCTGCCCCACATGCCCCAAAATACCTCCAAAATGACACACACTCCTACTAAATAATCTTTTCCATTTGTGAGGCCATCAAACTCACTGTCCATATATATTAGCCAGGATCCATCCATTATGCTAAGCAGTGATATAATCTGTTTGGTCTTCATTTTGTATGTTGTGTAAAACCAGTTATTGTGGTTTACAGACCATGGTTTAGGGCTTAGCATATAGCACAAACTCAGCTAGTTGTGCTTTATTCAGGAAAGCATTTGAACAAAGCATGGGTTGATACTGGGCTTCCCAATGCGTGACCAGTGTGACTGCAGATATCTTACTTGAAACCTACCAGCCCCACCACACCCCCTTTCCTTGTGATTGGAAAGCTGCAAAATGTTCCTGAATCATCAGCTTCCTAAATCATCTTTATTTCCAAGGATGCCCTTAGAGAGGCACTTAGAGGCACTTAGGCCCCACAGGCTTTCTTAGAAAATAAAAATGTTGAGTGGTTGGAACTTATTTATGAATGTGTCCACTGACCAAGAAAAGTAATTAAGTGAGGGTTAATAGGGAGTGTCAGTGCATTGTTAGTTCACTACTTACGTAAGCTTTAAATGCTAAAGCAGAGAAGGACCACTGCCAAATCAGAGACAAATAAGAAGAGACAGTGGTAAAAGCCTGCTAACCTTTCTTCAAACTTCAGATTGCAATAAAACATCAATGGCATATATCCAGAACACTTAGAGGAAAGAAAAGGTTGATTTTTTTTCCCCTTGTAGTTCTTTTTCTTTAGTAATCCTAGTCTTCTGAAAATTGATGGCTGATTAGCTGCAACTTATCTAGGAAAAGTGGACTTCACCCTAAATTACACAAGTGACCTACAGTAGTATGACCTAATGCGCCTTTGAAAATAAGTAAGAAATTTTGGCTGACAGAAAATGTGGCTGTACAGTATTTGTCCACAAAGCTAAATATTCTTACCAGATTATACCAATTCTATTTCATCAGAAAGTTTTTCCAGTGTGTTTGTGGGCCTAGTTCCATACACTACCTCATAAACCCCTGTCGTTGTTGTTGTTGTTGTTGTTTTTTAACAAAAGTTCGAGGTGCTTATGTTGATATGTAAAACTCAGTATGGAAATTCTGTATGGTCTGGAACCAGGATATCTGGCAAATTGCTTTCTGTCTTATGGTCCTTTCAGAAATTAAGGTGGGGATGCATCATGGAGTAGACCTGAATCTGAGCTTTTCCTTGTTCCAGGTCAGATCCAGTCATTGTATTTCTCACATTTGTGTCCAATATCTTTTCACTTTTTCACAGGACTACTATGCATGATAAAATGTCCCTTCATGTTTTTTTGTTTTGTTTTTGTTTTACATTTCCAACAGCAATTAGAAGTACCTTTATACACCTTAGACAATTTCTCTGGTGTCATATACCAACAGTACAGCATTTTATAACAGCTCTCTTTTAAAATGTAAGACAATGTGAATTTTAAACCTTTTAACCACATTCTCTCCTGTCACCCCTGTTTTCCAATTGGTAATTAGGACATTGACAGAATTACCCACCTATTATGTCTGATGGTGGACTAACTGAATAGGTTCATCCTCCCTGTGTGGTTGGTGGCACTAGCCAACTCTATAGCAGAGAGTGATCTGACCATAAGAAAAGGCAGATGTGAATGCCCTTCACCTCTGATCACATTGTAACCCAAGTCAAATGTGTGGCCTTACACATGAGTCAAGGCAAGAGATTTGGGACAAATTCTTAGTTTTCATAGTGGTCATGAACTCCTGAGCCATTCAGACCCCACCAGGGAAGGGAGATTGAAGTCCCCCAGGTCCATAAGCCTAGAGACCTCCACTGCCACCTCAGCAGTGAGATCGAGGAGCTATGCAGGAAGGAGAACTGAACAACAGCAGTCCCCATTTGTCCTTGTTGCTGAACTTTAAGAATAGGTTCTGCACCCAGTTATCCAGAGGACAATGTCTCTAGTAGTCTGCACAGCTTCGCAGCTGATAATAGCCAGTCTCTGCCAGAGAGAGGGTGTCCAAGGGCCATGATGAAAGAACATTGAGGTATGTTTTATTATTTAGTTAACTGATATCCTGGCTTGTAGGGCCACTTCACCATCACTGAAGTAGAGATCACTGCCATGATTTTCATCCTACTGTGCTGATAATATGTTTATCATGACACAATTTGTGGGGAGAGGGAATAGCATGATTCCTTCCATGTGACCAAGAAGATAGCATTCCTGAGAAAAATTGCCACATGCTTGGTCCTATCCATCTCATTTTTTCATGCATGTGGTAGCATATGAATATCTAAAGATAAAGAATCAACAACCCAATTGAACTGGCTTGCAGTTTATTATTTAAATGACTGAACAGATAATTCCTTACATTATCATAATAAGGTAGCACCAATTAATTCTGAGTTCCTAGTGAGTTTGCTAATAAATTAATCTTCCTCACAGTCAATACAATGTGTCACACTGGGGAAAATTATTTTAAAAAAGCAATGTACTATTTCATTAAATGGTGACACTATAGTCAGTTGCCCACAATGACGTGTGGTTCACTCAGTACCTGGAGACCAAACTCAGTTAGCACCCAGCTTATTGAAAGAACATCAGGAAAGGCAAAGTCTATGCACACAAATCAACAGAATTTACAGCTCTCTATGTAAAAAGATTTCCACTGGACTGTCTTGGCTATACAAGTAGATTTTCTAATGCCATGAGTAGTATTTGAAAACTAATTCTAATTTAAGGATGGCAAATGTCATTTTAGGAATGAAAGGGTAAGTAGTGTGTAGTAGCAATACTAGTCTTTCATTCTGAGAAATACTTTTATTTAAATACTTGCAATCTTTGATTTTATATATGGCTAACTGTATTTGAAAGTTAAAGGTGACTAAATCAATTCTAATAAATAAAGAGTAACACTGAAGATTTGTTTCATGAAAAAGTAGGTCTGATGGCAGATTTCCAAGTCCCCCTCTTAGATTTATTCAAAATTAAATTGTCAACCCCTCCTTTATACTTAGAAAAGAATTGCAGTTTCAGCTTATTCTTTAAGTGGTCCCACAATGCAAAGTTCTTAAAAACAGTTTTCTTGTTTTTATATGTGCATACACATTGCTTGAGAGAAAATGCCCAGAGTCATTGGGAATAGGGCGGTGTACACATTTAATAAATAACAATAACTACAACAGCAACAACTAAAAGGTACTTTTCTGTCCTACATTAAATGAAGACTAAGCTAGAAGCATCAACCAGTTTCTACAACCTTTATTGCAGGCCATTAAATGGGGCAGTATTTGATAGAGAAAAACAAATCTAGCAATGTCAATCTTCTTCAATTCTTCTTTTCCCCAACTGTACTTTCGTTTTGGACCATTTCTGTATTATTCAATTATTGCAGCTTAAACAAAAACAACATTCTATATAAAATATTGAATGTTGGGGTTCATTTGGCAATGTAATCATGATTCTAAATATGAAAAAAAGAAAAAAAAATGTTTGTACGTATGTTAGCAATGGGAGTTGAGGTAAAGTTATATTACGTGAAACATTTATAAGTAACATGAGTTAAATAACTTTCAAAAGTTTTAAAAGAAAGGCAGGAAATGCAATAGCTTTAGCTCTGACCAACATCTGACAGATGATGATTGCAAAATATGTAAATAAATTTTCTTTGCCCACTTTAGTGTTAGCATAATTTATTTTTCGCTCTTGTTTTCTTATTCAGTTGTAGCAAGGCATCTTCTTGAAACAGAGAAGCTCTTTTCCCCCGTCTTATTCAGTGTGTGTGTGTGTGTGTGTGTGTACAAGAAACAAAAACACAGTGTATTATATTTTTATGATATAAGCCCCACCAACTCTTCTGTCACAAGAATTAAGTGTTGGGAGTAGGTTAATAGGACAGGCCAAGCTGTTGAACTGTTCAGCTTTACTAAAGACAAGTTATAAATGGAATTTAAATAATACTGGGGATTGTTGTTGCCTGTTTTGTAACAATATGCAGAATAACATTTCCAACATTGAAAAAGCATTGATGATGAAATCATTGCACAGGCACTGTAATCACTTTGAATTCCAACAATTCATGAATAAAATGTTCTGATATGACAAGAATGGGCATGTTAACTAATTTTACTAAAAATTGTTTAAAACAGAAGAAAAATGGCTTTACTACATACCGGAATACCTAAGTAGCACTACTTTGAAATGTATTAATTTAATGTGATTCTTCCTCTTCCTCTTCCTCTTCCCCTTCCCCTTCCTCCCGTCTCCTTCTTCTCCTTCTCTTCCTCCTCCTCCATTAAGCCTGACTAATTCCAATAAGACTCTGTGTAGCTTACAAAATATCAAATATATAATTAGAACACAAAAACATGCCATAACAAAGAATAATGTCCAAATAAAACAATAATAATAACATTTTAAAAACATGGGGGGCGGGGAAATGACAGGGACTCACAGTCACCCTAACTCCAGGCCGGGATCCAAGCTAGATCTTAAAGAATTTCTAGAAAATTTGGAGAATGGAAACCATATGTATCTCCAGGTGTATGATGTTCCAGAGGACAGGGGAAAAATAATCTGGAAAGTTAATTTTTGCCCCTTTTATATTTCTGGAGTGATGAAAGTACTTGGGTTGATTTAAAAGGAATAAGTAGTCATTACATAATATTTGGGGCTTTTGATAGTATAGAAGAACTATCGACATGGCCTTGAGTCAAATTTCAATGTCATTCCCAACAAATACAACTTAACTGCTGAGCTTGTAGAATCAGAAGCTGAAATTGCATTTTGTTAATCCAGAGAGTTCATATCCCTAAACCTCAGATCATTACAAATCTTCAGTAAACCTTAGGATACAAATGCAGATTACTTGCATTTGATTGCTTTTGGTGGCACTTTCTCCTTAGCAGCTATGGTCTTCCAAAGATGTTCAACATTAGTAAACAGCTGACATCACACCTCATCTAATGAATTTATTTTAGCATGAATAAACATGAAAACACTTTGCTGCTGTTAAAAAAAAAAAATCATCTGGAAATAACTTACACCAACGATGTTCCCCAAACAAAATAATACAAAACTTGATTTTTGCTAAGGTCCATTGAAATTTGGTTTTGTGAAGTACCTGTGAAATATTCATTCTTCTCCAAAGATCTCAGGTTCAAAACTTTAAAATAATTCCTTCCTCAACAACACTCTGTGTCTGTGTTTGTGTGAACTATGTATAAATCTTGCATTGTAAAGACTCTAACTAACGGAGCACACCGATTTCTTTGTATTAGGCCTGGGCAAATGAGACTGGATTAGATTCAACTTCGAGGTGATGGTAGGGATGGTAGACTCTTTTCACTCTGTAAAGTATTGGCAATCATTGTTTGAACTAAAAGTAGCAGGAATGAGGAAAGGAACAGCACAGCAGCCTCAACATTGTCCAGCAAAGAATCCAAATTGGACTGACCCAATGCAGAAAAACCAAAAAAATTGTGAGGCATTAAAAAAAAAAAAGCCACTTAAAGTCACCTGACTTGATAGGCTGCCTTAAAGTGTGCTGCTTCAGTTTACATATGTTCTTTAAGATGGTGATTGGATTGTAGCTGCATCAAAGTGAAGCTCTCCTTTGAGGGTCTGCACAGATGTAATCTAGATCCAGGAGGATTTCAAATCATCCTTACATCTAGCAAAGTAGATCAGTTATAATATGAATATTATTACAACTACAGATAGGACCTTGAGGTCTAGGGACAAGAAATAGGATGTGTAAGAAAATATTACATTGCATTCTTACCTCATTCCAGCTTCTGATATGAGATCCAGCTACCCAGGCATTCTCTCCCACAGCACCCCTTTCCCATTTTCTTTTTCTTTACTAACAATATTCAACTTTCCATGGTTGCAGAAACTGCTTGGACCTCATTGGACCATTGTCTTTGCCTTCTTATGGTTTTAAAATGTCTTTATTTCTGCATTCTGTCCCTTCTTTCTTATGTCTCAGTATTAGAGGAGGTGAACAAATAAATCATAGTTCTCCCCATCATTTGCTAGGGAGATTTACTGAGATGTCTATTGAGTTTTATGGGGCTCCTTTCAAGTGCATAGAATTACTGTGACATCTGTAAATGCATCTAGCTATATTTGAAGATTGAGCATTATGCCAGACATATTTGCAGTCAGATCCAGCCTAATTCAGGAAGTCTTGTGATGGCCCAAACCAGGACCCTTACAATTTGTTTCTAAGATAAAAGGTTCATTCAGGGATTCCTCGTCCTCCTCCTCTAATTAAAAAAAAAAAAATCCTCCAAAACTCAAGGAATTTTGCGCAGTTAGATTCATAGTACCATGACGGCTTCCAAACCTATTGAATACGATAAATATATTCAGCCTAATTTCCTTAAATTGCTGCCTTTATTTATTTATTTAGCATATTTCTTTGCTATAATAATCCAGGAACAACTCCAGCAAGTTTATGGCTTTCCTCCAGAAGTTGGAGAATTTGTTAATGAAGGCATTAGAGGCCCCCACTTCTGTCCAATAATCTTTCCACATCTGAAACAGGTTCCTGTGGATCGCCAGCCATTGCATCTAATTTGCATCTGTTTTGGAGGGATTACATATCCACACTGGGAACCTGTCTGCTTGCTGCAAGGTGTGTGGCAAGGGCCATAGCAGCATGTGTAGAATTGTGGATCCTGAAGGTCTATCCTCATAGACTTATGGGTCAAACCTGTCTTGCAACTGTGTGAAAGCACTGATCAGGTTTTGGACTTTAAACACAGTGGGCTTCAATTTTTTCTGACTAAGTTAGAATCTGGAGCATACTGTGAGAAGTTTTTCTAGAATCTGAAACCCAAATATTGCCTAGGTTTTTTTCCCCCGCTCCCTTGTCTTTGTTTCCCAGTTCCTTTGCCTTTTTCATTCTTGGATATACCTCTCAAGGATCCAAGAGAGGATTTGCTTCATAAATAAATTTTTGATTGTCACACTGTGTCATGTTGAATGTATGGATTTCTTACAGCAGCTTAAGCTGATATCAAGTACTCCTTCTAAAAATTTAGGATTTAAATCCTTAACAACAACAACAACAAAACCAATAAAGTTGGCCTTATAAATTCTTTGTGTGTTTACCCTGTGCTGATTATTTGTGGCTTTTATTGTGTTTTATCTTGATTGATATTCTTTTCATACCATCTTGTAAAAGAACTTTAAATGGATGCATTTAAAGTATAATAAGTAAAATATGACGGATGGATGGATGGATGGATTGATTGATTGATTGAGTTTGCTTTGGAATTTCTCCTCCTCATTTGGATTAGGATTTTTTTTTCCTTCCATGTACATTACTCAAGTACATGATCTCAGTCAATCATGGATCACATAATAAGTGACTTACTATGACAATTGTATGAAATCATTTAGACCTGAATATATATTGCAATTACTGGGGGGGGGGGGGGGGGAGTCAGTTCCAAGGATGGGCAGCTTATATGGATAAATACTTTCAAAGAAGTTACTAAAAAATTGAAAGGAGTTCATTTTTCAATGCTGCCAACATTTTTCACCTTACAAGGCAAGTGATTTTGAGCTTCAAAGACAACTGTAAACTTACACAGGAAACATCAGTATGTATACAACATTTCAGAAGTGCAAGATGGAGAACTAAACAGAACTGACCAAAATGGGGGTTAGGGGAACCTACAAATCCTTCATCGTATTTTTTTCTGGATTGAAATTTATCCTCATGATGACAGAAAATTTTTGTTAGTGGAGTAGACTAATGGAATCATTATTCTAGGGATGTTTGAAGGAACTGTGCGTTAAAAAACACCTTGACAGGATCTTTTTAAATACACAGTGAATAGTGTAACTGGATGTTATTCTCCCAATCTTATTATTATAATTTATTGAGAGGAGGAATTCATTTGCTGTCATTGTTTTCTCTGTTATTTTTTAGATTCTGAAAAGTGCTCAAAATTTTAATATCAGAGCAATTTATGAATTTCTATTCTTTCTACTGCACTGACCTTTTCAGTATTCTGTGTTTAGACTAGTTGACCATTCTGTGTCTCCATTAATTACAGCCTTTCTCCTTAATGGAAAACAGGAAATACTGAGTAACCTTGGGTTCTAAAGCATTTTAGGTTGTGATTTATTTAAACAGCATAATGGGAAAGAATATTTAAGGCTCATCTAGTGCTAGCTGCTATTAAAAAATAGCATCCCTACTAGGATAACTAGGAACAGAAAGGTAGGCTTGATCTACAGGGGATCTTGCAAGTGAAATATTTTAAAGATTGATATAATTAGATATTTTAAAAAAAAGCAGGCAAGTAAAATATCTGAGAGTAATTTTATTTTTGCCAGGCCTCTCTTAAGAAGAATATAGTCCAGCCTATGAGTTAGAGATTGGCATAATTGAGTAAGACAGCTGGGTAACTTTGGTCCAGTTACTCTCTCACAGCCCAGCCCACCTCCCAAGGTTGTTGTTCTGGGACCCTTGTACATCTTGAGTTGTACAAAATAAATGCATGTTATCAATTCAATAAACAAACAAATAAATGTAGGGCTATCAGATCTGGGTTGCAAAAATCTGGATAGCCATTAGATGAGTTAAGGTTTTCTATATATCTTTGCTGCCATTTAGTGATCATCTGAATTTTTACACCTTGATTTGGTAGCCCTGAAATAATCACAGAGAGCCAGTTTTGTGTAGTGGTTAAAGCACCAGGCTAGAAACCGGGAGACCATGAGTTTGTCCCACCTTAGGCAGGAAAGCCATCTGGGTGACTTTGGGCCAGTCACTCTCTCTCAGCCCTAGGAAGGAAGCAAGGGCAAGCCACTTCTGAAAAACCTTGCCATGAAAAGTTCAGGGACTAGTCCAGGCAGTTGCCAGGAGTCAAAAACTGAGAAAAAGGCTGAATCTTAAGCACTTGGCATTTAAATAAAAAAGGAAGTCTCTAGAAGTTTCTGTCTGATCAGAACACAGGCACATACATACAGGGGACTATAACCTAGTGTCCTCTGTCTCCAGTAAGGAAGTTCATTTGGCTAAATCCCTGATCAAACACACCTGGAATTAAATAACCTGAAAGGAACATTTCCTGGCAAAAGAGCTGTTTGATTCTGGCAGAAGGAAAAAGAAATTTCAGCCTGTTCAGGATGGAGTTAGATCTTCTGAGATTTATGCCATCTATCCTTGGCTTTTATATGCAGGAAGTAACCAGATAGACATTGGGCTTGTATTACATTAACCTGGATATGCAAAAAGCCCTTCCCAAACCTTTTCCCAGCCCTTTTCCTCAGGGCTGAGTCTCCATTTTGGATGACCCTAATTGATATCCCTTTGTTTACTTTACTCTTGAATCCTAAGCAACTTTCTCTAGCCCCAGCATCCAAAATTATATAATATAAACCAAGATAGTCTGTATCTTTGATGCTGTGTGTTTCCTAATAAAGTAAATACCAGTGTTGGTGCCAAATTTTGTCTTGGGATTGCAATCTGCTATCTAGGCCTCTGAAGACTGGCTACAACTGCTGGGCTTAAATTGCCCTAGTGTTTTTCTTTTACTAGCAGAAAGCAGAAGGCATTTTCCTCCTCTCATCCTTGCTTTGATGTCCCTGATTGAGGGGAGGAAAAGTAGGTGGAGGCAGCAAGTATCACTGAAAACAATCACTGCTGCATTCACTCTGTAGTTTCTTGGCTGGGTAGGCAGAGGCCGTGATGAGAGAGCAAGACCCTTACAAGGCTCACTTGAACTGCAGGTCTGGAAAAAGAGTTTTTCAGACAGAGGCCTCATCAGAGCCAAGCAAGACAGGCTTGACAGCAAGAAACGTGTTTTGTATGATATACCGCACAAAATGTGCCATTTCTTTCCTTGGCTGTACCTGGTTTTTAGACAGTGTGAAAACAGGGTATATGGAGATTTCATTTAGCTGTCATACTAAGGCAATGCTTCATATAAACTCTGATAAAGCTTTCTTCCATTAATTGTTGGCTGCTGGCTTAAATGGCTTTAAAAGATGATTATACAATCTGGCCATGATTCCTATAATCACAAGCCATCTGTCGCGCAATGATCACCTGGGAAAATGAAATTAAGGTGCACATCAAGTTGCCCATAACTGTACTTCATGTATTATTAACAGGGAGACTTTTCTTTCTTGTTTGCCCTTTCCACTCCATTCCCTTAACAAGTTCTTATTTATTTGTAAATTACTCCATAACCAAGTTATTTACATTTTATTCTCAAGGCTTGAGTAAATGCATGGCTGGCTGATGTTTCCTTAATGTGAGCTAATAGTTATGGAGATGAACCTTGTTGACTGGTCCAACTCCAATGAACCAGATCTAAATGTGGTGGAAATCCTTTTAATACACATTCAGTTCTCCAGAGGCAAATGCTTGGGACTAAAGGACTAAAAACAACTTTAGTGAATGTGTGAATGCCCCCGACATACTTAGTTTATTTGTCTTCAGCTTGTGAGCAACATTGTCTGGGAAACTTTATTATCTTAGGTTTATGACATATTATTTCTAAGGATTTCCAGAGTTTGAGCTCTGTTGCAGCAGAATCATCAAAGAGTCTGATGGGGCCTTAAGAATTAACACATATATTAGAGGATATTCTTTCAGTGGTCACATCTGCTTCATGAAATACATCTGATTAAGTAGATTTAGTTCACAAAATATTATACCCTAATAAATGCATAAGTTCTTAAGATCCTTTGGTTCTTTTATTTCCAGGAACTGCTTTAAGAGTAAAGCACCATAATTACAAAATCCCTTTATAAAACAGGCCAGTCTCTCAACATTTTAAAATCCAAAGCAGGAGCTTCACACATTTCCTTTAAAATGCAGATATTTTAGTTTAAATATATTATTTGAACTTTGTTCCCCTGCCAGTTTTGCCAGAATACTTCAGAGTGTAATATCCATACCTGACCAGGCATGTGAATCTAAAGCACAGAAAAGAAAAAATTGAGCTTTATATAAAAACTCGTCAGATCTTTTCAAACTTCTGTTCTATACTATTTTTGTCTAATTCTTGGTAACAGTTCCTTCTCCTCCTTCTCTGCAATGAGGATGCACTTTAAGAGTATTCTGAGCAGCAGTATTGAAAATCCTCTGAAGGGTATGAATTTGCTTAATTCAACAAGGAAAACAAAAATACAAGAGTTCCAGTTGTAGCTCATCCAAATATAATGTATTACAAATTAAAACTGAAATAAATTCATTAATTCTGAATTCTTTCTATCAAAATTATGTATTTTTAAAAAAATCTCATTAGGATTGTTTGTCATTAGAAAAGAGGAAAATGTGCAACCCTGAAATTGCTGATGGGCAAATTTAGAATTGTGAGAATATGTTGTAGCTACTTTTGCAAAATGGCTGCAGGGGACAGTTACGCATTCACAGAATGGCTGGCATGAGGACTGGAACTAGCTACAAAGCACCAATTTACTACACTGCTATCTGCCAATCTCATGCTTATACGGTCCGGAGGCACCAGAAACAAGCTTTTTATTTTATTCTGCAGCTTTCCAGTTTCCCTTTTATTTAAAGAAACAAAAGCCAAATGGAAAATTAAAAAAAAAAAAAGATGGAGCGGCGAGCCCTCAAGTGCAAGGAAGACATCCATGGGTAGAGTGATGCCCTCAGGTGCCATGCAAGAGATCCCAGGATTATTAATTAATTTTATTTCTTTAAATGTATTGGCTGCCCAACTCCAATGGACTCTGGGCAGCATACAATTTTTTTTAAAAAAAAGAACATTAAAAACAGCTAAAACGTTAAATCAGATGGACAACCCAGAGTAAAACGATCTCATAAACAACAAAAGGAACAAAACGAAACAGGGGCCTTAAACAAATAATAAAACATCAACCAGGCCTGGGACCAAAGCCAGGTTTTCAAAGCTTTCTGGAACCCCAGGAGAGAGGTCACCATCCTTATCTCTGGGGAGATGTGATTCCAGAGGGTGGGGGCTTCAACAGAGTAGGCACATCTCCTCAGTCCCACAAGATGACAATGTTTAATGGAGAGGACCCAGAGTGCACCCACTCTGCCAGAACATACTGGGCAGGCAGAAACGATTGGAGACAAGCAACCTCTCAGATATCCAGGCCCCATGCCAGAGCTTTCCAGAGCCCTAGGAGAGAAGGTGCTGTTGTTACCTCTGGAGGGATGCTGTTCCAAGGGTGGGGGGCACAACAGAGAAGGCATGCTTCCTACATCCCACAAGATGACAATGTTTAATGGAGGGGACCCAGAGTGCACCCACTCTGCCAGAACATACTGGGCAGGCAGAAACGATTGGAGACAAGCAGTCTCTCAGATATCCAGGCCGATGCCATACAGGGTTTGATAGGTAATGACCAGCACCTTGAATTGCACTTGGAAGCCAACTGGCAGCCAATGCAGTTTGCATAGCAGTGGCAACATATGGGCACACCAAGAGCAAATGTTGAGGCAGAAGCCAACTTTTTACACATTTGCAAGATGATTAATAAGTAAAATCTATGGGGGGGTTGGTTAAAAAATGAAACCCCTAAATCCAAGGAGCTGACAGCTACCAAATATATCCCTTCAGAGTTGGTTAATGCATAATCATAGTACACATGATAATACAAAGGTTAATTCCAGCTATTTTCTTGTAAATAAAACATTTGTAAATTTAAAAAAAAACAAGAAAAAAAGTCTGTATCTTTCTGTAGTATAATACCTGGAGTTTTGGAGTTGGATTAGGGGTCAGTGGATTCAAATCTCCACAAGGCCATCCAATTCACTTATTGATTTGGGGTTTCAGGTTAAGGGCCAACAATGCACCTTTTCTCAATCCCTTCTACAAGTGATAACTGAGGACTGAAATGTTCCATGGATAAGTTACACAGCAGACAATATTCTTCAGGGTAGAAGCTGACTGTGGGACCTGATGAGTTTTGGTTACTGCTTGCTTCAACATGTGGCATAGTTAATGCTCAAAGAGAGGAAAAATCATAAGAGAGCAGAAAAAATCAAAGAAAGTAAGAAAAGGAAATGCTTAATATAGCATTTAGCTACTTTGGTACCATATACCAATTTATAAATTCTAAGCCATAAATTTCAAAGTAATTCCACACCAATATATGCATAATGTTACTCACTTCAGCTTGGAGGTGGGGAGGAAAGAGAGGCTGAGGATGGTGTTAGAGCATCTCTATGGTGGCCTCTTTGTAACTGATGTGTTTCATGTATGTACCCATGCCAGATAAGGGAAATTATTGATATACATCCTGGGTAGATTTCTTTTCAAGATATTTTCCTGATATGTTGGTGAAAAGTAGTTAATCCTCCATTAATCACAGTTAAGGGAACAATTGATTAAGCTGTACTCCCTGTTAAATCTGCATGTGCAGAGATAACTGTGAAAAACAACTTTAGGCTGTTTGCCACAATATACAATAAGGGATCTGCCCAAAGTGTGTTTCATCTTTTGTATTCTTGGCTTGAGCCAGGTTGATGCCTCAAGGGCTTCTGCCTTGGCTGTGTATCTGTGCTTTGTGCCTAACTTAGGTCTTTGCCCATTAATAGTTTGCTATCAGCAAGCTACATGGGAGTTGTAATACAAACCTCCTCCAGTTTTTCTTTTCCTGGAAAGCTAGCATGCAGAACTGGCTGATGCAACAGCAAAATGATGATCAGTTGTCCTTCTGATCTATTGACCAGTCAATATCTCTCTTTAATTTGTAAGGATCAAACATGAGAATCTCACAGAAACCAGCCTGTAGTCCTTAGAAGAAGGTTAGGAAGCAACTGCGACTAGATAATACATCAGTCCTTGGATACAATGTCTAGATGTATCTAAAATGTCCACTTCTTTTCTAGTTTTTTCTCAGACCTACCTTGTTAATACCAAGTCACTAGACAGAGAGAAGTGAAACTTTTTCTGCATGGAGAACTATGAGCTTCCTCTTCTTCATGTAATAGCCTGATATTAAAGACACAGGAGCAGGGGCAGATGAAGGATGGAATATGACAACTGTATAAACAGTGTTGTACACCAGGAGCAGCTAATGTCAAAAAGTTGGGCACGATTGGGTAATCAAAGCCCTTCCCCCTTTGAATATGCATCAGACACATTGCACAAATGTAAAACAGAGTACTGTTTCAGTCACCTGGTTGCACCCACTATATTGACATCATTGACTTACTATTGCTTGAACCTTTCACACCCCTGCCTCATATTCCATATAGAAGGAGATTAGACATATAGATGCATATTCTTTAATCAATGCTTTCCAGATGTGTGGGACAAACTACTACTCCTATCATTCTGATTCAGAATGACAAGTGTGATGTTCTTGTATTCATAGAAGGGAGAGTCTGAGGCTAAGAATAACTTATTATTGCTTTAACTACAAAGTCCATGCAATAGAACATTGAGACTAACTACTGTATTGCAAACCAAACTCACTCAGCTCTCTTACCATGTGACCTCTGAATAATTTTTCAAGTAACAGTACTCCTCTTACAATGGGAGTTGCTGTCTGTCACATCTGGAGAATGCCAGTTGGAAGATGGAATAATAGGAAATAATAAAGGTATAATAGGGAACAAGCAACATTCTGAGGCTAGGGGTTCAAAGGGCCCAACTCCCATACTGAAGTAGCAAGCTACTTCATCATAATCTCTTGGAATTTGTAGTCCAGCTCAGCTGGATGACATAAAGCTGGAAAACATGGTTCTATGTGCTAAATCAGTGTTTTTCAAACTTGGCAACAAGATGTGTGGACTTCAACTCCCAGAATTCCCCAGCCAGCATGAAGTTGAAGTCCACACATCTTAAAGTTGTCAAGTTTGAAAAACACTGTGCTAAATGAAAGTCTATGCTGCCTCTTTGCCCTGACTGCCAATATAGAAAGTAAAGGGTGGAAATTCAGGGGAAAAAAAACATTTATTACACAATGCTATATAATTAATGAACATTACACAGTAGTCAGGAAGTTGTTTTTTTTTTCCTTCCATTCTTTTGGAAGTTCCTGTCTAGAGTGGGATCAGCAGATAGAATGTTTGGTTCCATGCTTCTTCTGCTGGACAACAGAAAACCTTAAATAGAGTGGAGAAGAAGGCAACCACAGCTCATGTTTATTTATTTATTTATTTATTTATTTATTTATTTTTCAGGCTTGTATGCCGCCCATCTCCCCCAACGGGTGACTCTGGGTGGCTCACAATAATAAAAAAGAAGAAGAAACACAGGTCTCTCCGAACAAGGCTAAAATCTATGAATAATTAAAAAAACATATATTAAAAATGCCCTAAAAACCTCCTATGATTTTAGCCCTAAAAAACCTGTAAGTTGCTGGGGGGTGGGGGACAACCCATCATCCCACCAGCCATCTCCACAGGTGCGGGCCCCCCTCTGGCCCCCAGGCCTTCTGGCAGAGCCAGGATTTGAGACCTTTCCTGAAGGCCATGAGGGAGGGGGCACACTGGACCTCAGTAGGCAAGATGTTCCATAGGGCGGGTGCTGCAGCAGAAAAGGCTCTCTACCTAGACCCCACCAATCGAAATTCATTGACTGGTGGGGTCTGCAACCTGCCCCTTCTGCTGGACCAAGTGGGGCGGGCTGAAATGACCGGGGCAAGGCAGTTCCTCAGATAACCTGGTCCCGTGCCATGAAGGGCTTTAAAGGTAATGACCAACACCTTGAATTGGACCTGGAAACAAACTGGTAACCAATGCAGCTCACGCAACAGTGGTGTTATACGTGCCCTCCTAGGGGCATTAAGAACTGTCCGCGCTGCCGCATTCTGCACCAGCTGTAGCTTCCGGATACTCTTCAAGAGTAGCCCCATGTAGAGCGCAACAGTAGGGTAACCACGGGACATGAGAAGAAACAAATCAAAGATGCTGTGCACCACCTCCTTCTGAACTGAGTGATAGAGAGGTGCTTGGACTGAAATAAGCTTCTCATAATTTTAAAACAGTAATGCTAGGCTTGATAGCTGGTTTGATTATGCATGGGAGAAAATGCTCTCTTCAGCAATAACAAGCAGATTTTGCTATTTTATTGCAATGTCTGATTTGAAAATGTAAATTATGTCACTGTATCAGTAGAAATGTCACTGTGCTTAACAATTAAACATGCACATATATTTTCAGAGAAGTCACAAAGGAATGCTTATCGGGCCAAGAGAATTAGACTGCAATATGCAGTGCAGTGTGTGTGTGTGTGTGTGTGTGTGTGTGTGTGAGAGAGAGAGAGAGAGAGAGAGAGAGAGAGAGAGAGAGAGAGAGAGAGAGAGAGAGAGAGAAGGTTGGGTGTTGTGTAAACTACCAGCATACTAAAACTGCTAATATCTTTTGGATGCAATACCACTAAATAATCAGTTATTTTGTTTTTTGATTTATGCATATTTTGCTTCATTTTCTAGCTGGATTCTGTGCTTAATAGCCATTTTATGTGTAGAAACCTCACCCACAAAATTTATTCATATCTAAGTGAGAGAAAAAAAAATCCTGCCGATTTCTGACTGCTAGGCAATTGTTAAACTTTTTTTTTTTTGGTCTGCGCTCAGTCATTACTGACCCTGCAGTGACTGCCTGGACGAATCCTTGCATTTTTCATGCTTGGACGAGTCCTTGCAGTTTTCAAGGCAATTGTTTTTCGGAAGTGGTTTGCCAGAGCCTCCTTCCTAGAGCAGAGCCCAGCTGGTGAGCGCAGGAGGCGGGATTTCCATTGCTTCGTGCCCTTTTCGGGCGAGTGCGGTTTCGCGCTTACCGGCAGCTGGTCCCGTCTCTCTGTGCAAGGCGCTGCCAGCATTTTTCTTCCCACCGGAGTGAGAGTCCCCATTTATCTACTCACGTGAGTTTTCGACCTGTTGGGTTGACAGGAGCTGGAGCGGGGGGGGAAAACAGGAGTTCACCCTGTTAACGCGAAGGCTGGACTCGAACCGCCGAAGCATCAGCCATTTCTGGCCGGCAACTTTCAGCGTCATTAAGCCGCTGCGCCACCGCGTCCCCCTATAATTGTTAAACTTACAGGAACCTTATTGGGAAAAAGACTAGCAACACTCATTACAAAACCAAAGAAAATATTTGTGGCATTTCTTTCACAAGGAAAAGCTGTTTTGATTTAATACAATATCTGCAACATTCATTTTGTGAATTAGCAGTTAGAATAAATTGTATGGAGAGTAGCTTTAGCCCTTAATCTGTTAATTTGATTTCTTATTTGGTTTAAGCGTGATACTATAGTTTTTCAACTTCTATGGAATAAAAGCACACTTGCACCCACTTGCGCTTCTCAGTTTTCTTTGAATTCTATACAAAGAAGTTCCTATCAGCAAATCAATACATAGCTCTACTATGAATCCTGTTTGTGATCTCCATCTTGCTCTGATTTTCTATGAGCCTGTAGCTACAGTATTCCAAGTTCTACCTGGTCCGCAAATAAGGCAAAAGCTGGTACAAGGATAATTTTTATTGACTCTCTCCCCCCCCCCCCCCCCCGTTCTATGGTACTGTTAGTTTTATAGATTATAGTTATGGTGTTTAAATACTTTTTTTCTTTTTTTTTTTTTGGTTTTAGGAACTATGTTGTAATGCTTTTAGTTTCCTTATTGTTTCATCTTTGATCTACACCAAAGAATGGGTAAATATTTTACTGTGCAAGTTTGTCCAATAGCATTCCAAACACTAACTTTGAGCCCAGCTCAGTGAATATTTTGTGGCAGAACAGTTTGGAAATCTTCTGTAAACTCTGATTTCAGTTATGCATAGACATCAGGCAAGCTATTAATATTAAAACCTCCATATATTTTCCAGTGCATTAGTTACTCTTTCATAGGACTATTTGAGAAACCAGAAATAGAATTCACAACATATTAAAATGAGATTTTTTTCCCCCCTTTTCCTATAAGTAATGGGCTGCCAGACTTTGGTTTCTCAAGAGGAAAATGCCATATTTCCAAATTAACACTATTGAAACTTTATGAAATATTGTATACTTTTAAGGTCTAAGAGAAAAGAATTAAATAGCAATCTAGGGGCTAGAATTTTTAAATACGAGACTATATTTCATATCCTCTTTTTCAGATTAAATTGAGATATTGAGGACAAAATATGACAGCCTCAGCAGACAATGATTGGATTAAAATAATTCTTATTTAATTCAAGAGTAAATAGAAAACAGAATCTAAAACCCTATCTGGGTATATAGATCTGTATGACTAAAGTACATAACAGTAAATCAAATGTATGTGTAGGTTATTATTTATGCTGTACCGTACATACTGTGATAATTTATTTGGTTGTTTCTGTCAGCCCTTAGAGGTAAAGAAGCACCAGCCTGTAAGGTTACAGTAACAGAATCGTGCACGTCTGTAAGTATACCTCTCCTCCTTCACCTTTACAGTCCAAGAAACTAGGGATGGTCCCTTCTGAGATGTTTGCTGTGCCCCCATTCTGCGGCTTAGCTGCCTCTTATCTGTCTGTTGCCTAGTCTGCTTCTCCTCCTCCTGTCTTTCAAGGACATTCTTCCAGACCATTATGGTTTTCCAGTATTCACATTCAATTTTAAGGAATATATATACATAGTCAGAAATACATTTGATAAAATTCCAAATTACTTTAATTATAAGATGGCTAAAAAGTAGGTGTGAATGGCTTGCACGGTCACATCTCCAACCATCCGCAGCCTTTCCGTCTTCTCATGCTCCAGTTCAATTTCAAGGAAAAGCATAATTAGGTCAGGAAGTTTTAGAACAATGGAAAGATTGTTTTAAAAAAAAAAAGTGAAGGAAGTTGAGGTGTTTCTAAGTTGCAAAACTATTGCTCTAATGATTTTTTTTCCTGATATCAACAGTCCATAAAATTTGCCATTCTGTTATGAATATAAAATGAGCGAATTTTCAATAAACATTTTTTTTTAAGAGTAGGAAGAACTACACCCACAACAGTTTTTTGCCATGGCAACCAAGGCATAACGCTGTTCTTAGCCATTTATCTGAGGGTAATATGAGTCAGTTTCTCCTATAGAAATACTGTGGCAAATGCATGTGAAGGTTCTTTGAAGTTGAAGCATCTGAGATAATGTGAGGAAGACCAAAAAAAAAAAAAAAAACTGGTAAGGAAAATTCTCTGAGGGGTCACATCCCAATCTAAAACATATATAAAATATGTTAGTTAAGCTGTACTGAAGTTTCAGTAGTGCTTCTCCAGCACTGCGTATACTGTTGGGTGTTTTTGTATGATGAAGAAACAGGCACTGGCAAAATGGGTATATCTAGGTAGTAACATTATAACACAATATTTGCTGAAAATGGGATTTTGGCCTTTCTGGAGAAAGGGTGATGGAGATTCTAGGTAAATGTCAAGATTAACATAAATGGCATTTCAGTCAGGTTATTAGTGATGGCTATCAGGAGAGGGCTTCCAATGTTCCCAATTGAACACACCCACACAGAAGGTAATGAATTCAAAAACATAATTCATTTAAAGTGTGGCCACTTTTTAAGTACGTATAAGCAAAGAATAAGAGTTGGTGTAGTGGTTCAGACACCAGGCTAGAAACTGGGAGACTGTGAGTTCAAGTCCCACCTTAGGCATGAAACCAACTGGGTGACCTTGGGCCAGTCATTCTTTCTTAGCCCTAGGAAGGAGGCAATGCAAACCACTTCCAAAATCTTGTCAAGAAAACTGCAGGGACTTGACCAGGCACTCGTCAGGTGTCAACACTGACTTGAAGGCACACCCTCCCCCCCTCCACAAAAGAAGCAAAGAAGAAACACATGCTGTTTTCCTTCATGTTCATGCTTTCAAAACTGAATCAGAGAGGTATAACATAGAGACATGATTTATGCTATACTAATGGAAAAGTGTAGGTATATTCTTGAAATTGGCCAAGTTTCAGTTGTGGCTCTAGTTGAACTGGGTCATAAGTACTATTGCTTCTATAATAATGGACATACTCTCAAACATATTCCCTTTTTTTTCTTCGTATGCACTAAAAGGCTATGTATTTTATGGGAAACATCTTTATGTTTAAGCTCACTTGTATCTCTTGTTTCTAAGAGCAGTTATTAATATCACTGCTTTTGCTTGCAGCTCAAGTCATGTCAACTTGAATTGGACCTTCAGTCAGAAATGAAATGTTAACTGAGGTTAATTCATCAGTAAAACTCATCCTTTTTATTGTCTTGTGTTTGCTTTTTCTTTTCTTTTTTTCCCCTTTTTTCTTCCTTGTACTGATTGACAGATGGTTAGAGCACAGATCTCTTGTTAAAGGAATCTTGATTTATAAGTGTACCTTTATTTATTAGGGCTGTGAAGATCTTCAAGGGAGTGTTTTGCTTCAGTGCAGTCTCCAACAAAGATCTCCTTGAAGCTGTTTTGTGAAGCAATGAATGAAGTGAATCTTCCATGTCCCTTACCTGCCCTTCCTCCCCTAACATTTCCAGTAGCTTGTGCTGTTCATCCACCACGTCATTACTGTCCACTGCAAATGCCAGTCAAGACAAATCATATGGTGTTTTGTCTCAGTGGAAATGGTATTGCCTTCATGAGAGCAGAAGGAGTTTTATCCATGTGATCCAGGCCCCACATAAATAGATGGAGAGATATTTTAATCATGATGATTCATTCACACTGAAAGCATAGAGGATACTTGCTAAGCTTTGAGAATTATATGGCAGTGTTGGCTAATGGTACTTTGGTGTGAACCCAGAAACATGCAGACCTCTCTTGAAAGCCAATAACTTACCTTCTGTCCTGAGATTTGTGCTGCCAACATTGTACAAATCTATCTAGCAGATAAAATTGAAACTGGCAAGGTGATGTATCGTAGTTTAGCCTTATTTGGAGTATAGACATAGAAAGAACAAGAAGTTTAATATTCAACACAGTACTAGACATGCCTTTTGTTTTTCTTGTTTATGATATTGAACTGGCGAGTGGGACAAAATGCATGTATTTTCATGTACATTTGACTTAATATTTATATTTTGTATATAGTTTTCCTAATACCAAATTTCCCAATACCATGCATGAGAGAGAGAGGTTTCCCTAATATACATCCCCCAGCATGGGTGGGGGGATTTTTTTTTTGGTTAATGTATGTATGTTTCATATAGTATATGCTTATTTGTTAAACAACATATATACACATTACTATTTCTTTTTTAAAAATGGAAGTACTGAAAGATAATTACATTTTGGGTTGTCTGTTGGTTTAGGAAATGCAAATTTCTCCTCAGCCTTTAGTTAAGCAGCATCGCTCCTGAGCCAACAGAGTAATATTTTATGGCCAAAAAAACCAAAACAACACTTCTTTGCAGTTGTTGTAGAGGGTGATAAGGACTTTAATGAAGAAGAATGAACAGGGCCAGACTATTTACCTGGGTAGAGCTGGGATATTTCTTGCTGAGAGGTCTGTGTAAGTCTTTTCCTTTATAATAGCCTATGTTAGTTTTTGATGGCTTAGGAGTAAAGTTTCTCTCTGTTACTCATTTCAGAATATCAAGAACCTATCTTGTGGATAGTAAATAATCAGCTCCCCTCCCTCTCCCCCACCCCAAATTTGCAACACTGCCAGTGGCAAAAGTACAAGGCATATGTGATCCTGAGACTATGGTATGTTCACCCTTGCTGAAGAGGTATTCAGCAAATAGATATTTGCTTTTAGCTTCAGAGGACTGGAAAAAAAAAAATGGCCAAGCCCTTAAGCTTGGCAATCTCTCTAAAAGAAAGTAGAATTTTGAGAATCTTTGCCAAATGTTAGTGGGAACTAGATTTTAACATTATGAGAGAAGATTGTGAGATAACATATTTCACAATCTGCAGCATCTCAGGTTTGATTTCCTGACCTTCTCTTCTCTTCTCTTCTCTTCTCCTTTTAAGCTTTTCTTGTAGCAGACCTAGAAAAGACCTCTGACACTTTAGAAAGCCTTTGTCAGCTTGCCTAGAATGATCTACATTTTCTGTGCAGGGCCACTTTAGAATATGCTTATCAAAACATTGTTCAAGGAATAGTTAAATATAATGCAGGAAGCAAGTACGACGTAAAAGATAAGCTACTGAGTGAATGCAAGGAAGAGTTCAAAGGCATTTATGTGGATAGTATGGGAAGTTCATTAGAAAACAAATTTAGGAGGCGTTCATTAACTTCTGAGAAAACAGATGTTTGGACATATGTCCAAGAGTATGCGATATGCTTATAATGAGAGTCTCCATCTGGGTCTGCTGCTTTATTAACATACAGTACACATTCTTTAGAAGGTTAGGTTATGGGTATGAATGGAAAATGTTATAATTTGGGTAGTTATAACTAATTTGTTTATACATCCTCAAGACCTCCACAGTGACACATATTTGGCTGACTGTTGGCACAAAACCACATTACTGTACAAACACAGTAGGATTTTGCACTCTGCATTGTGTACCTGCCAATATTATGCACATCAGTCTTTTATCATGTCAACAAATCTGCTTACCTCCAATGTCATCTCAGTAGTTTGAGTATTTTAATTTTTAGCTACTAAGTAATTTATCATTACAAACAATCCCACTGGTATTGGGAAATTTAAAGAAAACCCATTTTTCCCTCTGGGTTGGAAACAGCTTCTTCTCATGTAAACTCGAAACCATGTTTGGGTAAATGATAGCCTGTGGACCATATGTGGCCTTATATCTATTTTTGTGGCTTCCGGACTCTCCCCCCTTCCTTTGCAGTTTTTGTTTCAGCTGACTGTAAAAGGATGCATTGTTTTGATTCTCTTTGCACTTCTCCACAGCCATTTTTAGAGCATTGCCCACCCAATGCAATTGTGCAAAAATAGTGAAATATGATAATAAAAGCCAATGATACCAGAGAAGTCTCTTTTATAGCAACAGTGTGTTCTCAAACTGCTGGAACTCTGTGTTTGAAGGGTTAATGGGAAACATTTGAATGACTGGATGGAAACATAAAAGAAGAAGAGAATTGTGCTAAGAAGATGCATACCCTTGGGGGCACATTCTTTCTCCCACAAAGATTCTTTCAGCAGTGCTGGGCATTTTCCTTTTTCTGCTGAAAGGATAGGAGGAAGTGATCTCCAACAGTGCATTATATCCTTTCAAGACCAATCTTTCATTTCCTGAAAACCTCTGGTGACAAACCTCTGCTGAAAGGAAAAGAGAACTGGTTTGGGGGGAGAATGCCATAATGCGCAATGTGCATCATTTGATTCCAATTCTTCCTTGGAGAATCCATTAAGCAGCAAGGGAAATGCCACTATCATTGCAGAAATGATCAGAAGGATGAAGAATCAGAACCAGAGAATATTTGTTTTTGCCTTGTGAACCGTCTGAGCTCACTTGTTCTCTTTTCTACACCATTTGAGTCCCCTCTTCTGACATAGGTGTTGGTCATTATTATTAGTCAACTGGAAAATTAACATAAAAAGAGTAGCTCATTCAATGAATTCACTGAATTCAAGAATACTGCCAAGATGACATTAATTAAGTGTAAACAGAAAGTGTATTTTTATAGGAGGCAATGAAAGATAGATCATGCTCTAATTCATTTAATCGAGTCTTGTACCCCAAGAAAAGCAATTAGACCCAATAGGGGTGCATTTTTCAAGTTATAATCAAGCCCCAGAAGCTTTCTTAGGCATATGATAAAATCAAATCCTTTTAATTCCCAGAGAGATTATCTCATGATAATCAAATACCTGGAGTTTTCTTATTGCACTTGCAGTATTTCTTCTAAAAGCAAACAGTAAGTTTTATATTCAAGATAAATATAAATTAATATTTTCAGGGACAACTTGCTCATTTCATTTATGTTTTTAATGTGATAAAGTGAGTGTTACAAGACAGCATCAACTATCTTCCCATTTACAGCTTGTTTTGCCAGATTGAACGGATGAGCAAGTACTTGTGTGTTATTTACCAGCAACTTTTATGATTGCTTGATCACTGAAAGCACATGGTGTTGTCAGTATTGTCATTTGCTACAATATTTCTTTACATATAACATAATTTTTATTAAAAATTTCAACAAAAGTAAAAGAAAACACAAAATCATTACACTAAAATTAAAGAAAAGAGCAAGAAAAAAAAGTGTGAACAGAGATACAGATAGAAAAAAGGGTACAATAATATATAAAGAAGCAACTTCCAATCTTCTTTACAGCAATTACAAACTTATTCTCTCTCCTCCCTCATGAAAATTACATCATAATTCCCTTCTTCCCCTATTCAACTCTTTAATTGGCAAACCTATAAATCATCAGTTCACTTTTTTTCCCATTTTCAGCAAAAAGTCCATAAGAGGCTTCCAATCTTCAAGAAAAGTACTTGTTGTCTTATCTCTGATCAGACAGGTCAATTTTGCCATTTCTGAAAATTCCATCATCTTCACAATCCATTCCTCCAATGTGGATAATTTTCCATCTTTGTGCATATAATAATCTTGGTGCACTTATCATATACAAAACCAATCTTCCATAAGTATTTTCTAATTGGCCATCCATAAGTCCCAGTAAGAAAGGTTCTGGTTTCATCTGAATATTAGTCTTTGTATAATTATATGTATTCCTATTCTCTCTCTCTCTCTCTCTTTCTCTCATTTCTTCCCTCTCTCCCTCTATATATATATTCTTCCATTTCAAATCTCAGCAAAAGTTTATACCCCTTAGCAATCACATGTTCATCATTTGTTCATAATTCAATTTCAAATTCCATTTTCTGTTTTTCAATTCCAATTACTTTTTTTTTTTAATCCGCACTCAATCGTGACCGATTCTGCTGCGACTGCCTGGACGAGTCCCTGCAGTTTTCAAGGCAAGGTGTTTTGGAAGTGGTTTGCCATGGCCTCCTTCCTAGAGCAGAGGCCAGCTGGTGAGCGCAGGAGGCAGGGTTTCTGTTGCTTCGTGCCTTTTTCGGGCGTGCACGGCTTCCGTGTTACTGGCAACTGCTCCCGTCTCCTTTGCAAGGTGCCGCCAGCATTTTTCTTCCCACCAGGGTGAGAGTACCCATTTATCTACTCATGTAAGTTTTCAAGCTACTGGGTTGACAGGAGCTGGGGAGGAAGCAGGAGTTCACTCTATTGAAAACTAAATTCCTCTGCAGTCAATTGTTCTTTTGACTTCATTTTAAGTTCCCTATGTTCCTGTACTAGCAAATCTTGATATGTTAACCATTTCTCTTTGCCCACTGTTTCTTTTCTATAAAATGCTTCTTGTGCTGAAACCAGTAGAGGCATTTTCAAGCACAACCTGGGTGATATCTATTCAATATTTTTAGTATGGCACTAAAATAATGAGTTTTACAGTCTATGTTAACCTTAACCTCGTTGTACCATAAGAAGTGATGCCATGCAAACTTCAGGTTTTGTTCTTCTAATTGTAACATTCTTTTTTTTTTTCTCAACAGCATCCACTCTTTCATCCAAACCAAACACTAGGCTCCAAAATACAACGTAAAATCAGACAATCCTAATCCTTCTCTTTCCTTTGCATCTTGAAGAATTTTATATTTATATTTTATATTTAACCCATGGTTTCTTCCCTTGTCATATGAATATAAATATATCTTTTTGCCATTGCTTAAAAGGTGCATCATTTGTCAAGAAAGGTACTGTTTGGAAAAGAAACATCATTCTAGGTAATGCATTCATTTTTACCACAGATATTCTCCCCAACAGTGATAATTGTAACTCTTCCCGTCTTAACATATCCTTAATTTCATTCCACAGCTTAATGTAATTATTTTGAAATAGCATACAATTCATGTTAGTCACAGTAATACCCAGGCATTTTATTATTTTTTTTCTCAAATTGAAAAACAATTTTTTCAATCTATTCTTTTTTATCTTACATCTTCGTACTATTTTTATTAACACCTTTGTTTTTTATTGGTAATTTTAAACCCAGATAATGCATCAAATTCCTTTAATTTTTCCATTAAAAGCTCTATTCCTTCCACAGGATTTTCTAAAACTACAAACAAATTGTCTGCAAATGCCCTGTTTGTTTGTTTGTTTATATATAAATTCCCCTCTCACCCCTATGGGTGGTACGTGTCCTCCTCAATCTCGGGTCCTCTACCAGAGGCCTGGGAGTTTGAGGGTTCTGCGCAGTATCTTAGCTGTTCCTAGCACTGCACTCTTCTGCACAGAGAGCTCTGATGTTGTTCCAGGGATCTGCTGGAGCCCCTCTCCCAGCTTAGGAGTCACGGCCTCGAGTGCTCCTACCACCACCGGGACCACTTTCGCCTTGACTTTCCACATCCTCTCGATTTCCTCCTTCAGGCCCTGGTACTTCTCCAGCTTCTCATGCTCCTTCTTCCTGATGTTACTGTCACTTGGCACTGCTACATCTATCACTACCACTGTCTTCTGGTCTTTGTCTACTACCACGATGTCTGGTTGATTGGCCAGTACCTGCCTATCCGTCTGGATCTGGAAGTCCCACAGGATCTTAGCCCTGTTATTCTCCACAACCTTCTGTGGAATCTCCCATCTGGACTTGGGGGGGTCTAGCTCATACGCTGTGCAGATGTTCCTGTACACAATGCCAGCTACTTGGTTGTGCCGTTCAGTGTATGCTGTTCCTGCCTGCATCTTACATCCTGCCACTATGTGTTGGACTGTCTCTGAGGCCTCTTTGCACAATCTGCACCTTGGGTCCTGTCTAGTGTGGTAGACCCCTGCTTCTATGGATCTGGTGCTTAGTGCCTGTTCTTGTGCTGCTATGATCAGTGCCTCAGTGCTGTCTTTTAGTCTGGCCCTTTCCAGCCACTGATAGGATTTCCCAATGTCAGCCACCTCAGCTATCTGTCGATGGTACACCCCATGCAGGGGCTTGTCTTACCATGGTATTTCCTCCGCTTGAACTTCCTCCCATGTCTGCTGCTGCCTGAGGCATTCTCTCAGCAGCTCATCTTTGGGTGCCATCTTACTGAAGTACTCCTGGATACTCTGGGTTTCATCCAGGACAGTGGCTCTGACAGTCATCAGACCCCGCCCAGTCTCTTTGCGGCTGGCGTACAGTCTCTGGGTGTTGGACTTGGGGTGGAAACCTCCGTACATTGTGAGGAGCTTCCGGATCTTCACATCGGCAGCCTCCATGTCCTCCTTTGGCCAGCTCACTATACCGGCAGGATATCTGATGATTGGCAGGGCATACATGTTGATGGCATGGATCTTGTTCTTCCCATTGAGCTGGCTCTTCAGGACCTGTCTTATCCTTTGGTGGTACTTGGATGTTGCTGTCTTCCTTGCCTCCTCCTCATGGTTCCCGTGTGACTGTGGGACACCAAGGTATTTATAGCTGGACTCTATGTCTGCTATGTGGCCCACTGGTAATTCCACTCCATCGGTCTTAAGTTACTTCCCTCTCTTTACTATCATCCTGCCACACTTCTCCAGTCTGAATGACATCTGAATGTCCTCGCTGTAGATCCGTGTCAGGTGGATCAGTGAGTCGATGTCTCATTCACTCTTAGCATACAGCTTGATGTCATCCATGTAGAGGAGGTGGCGGATGGTGATTCCACTCTTGAACTTGTACCCATATCCAGATCTTGTGATTATATGGCTGAGGGGGTTTAAGCCTGTGCAGAACAGTAGTGGGGACAGTGCATCACCTTGGTATATGCCGCACTTGATGGCCACTTGTGAGAGCTGTCTTGAGTTCATTTCCAGTGTTGTCTTCCACAGTCCCATTGAGTTCTTGAGGAAGGTCCTTAGTGTCCTGCTGACTTTGTATAGCACCAGGCATTCACAGATCCATGTGTGCAGCACTGAGTCATAGGCTTTCCTGTAGTCAGTCCAGGCTGTGCTCAGATTGGTCTGCCTAGACCTTGAGTCTCGGACGACTGCTCTATCTATGAGTAACTGGTGTTTTGAGCCTCTGGTGTTGTTCCCAATGCCCTTCTGAAATGTGCTTATGTACTGGCCCATATGGTCTTGTAGCTTGGCAGCTAGGATGCCTGACAGGACTTTCCATGTTGTGGGGAGGCAGGTTATTGGCCGGTAGTTGGATGGTGCTGTTCCTTTGTGAGAGTCTTTCATGATCAGCACTGTCCTTCCTTGTGTTAGCCAGTCTGGGTGGGAGCCTGCTGCTAGCAGTTGGTTCATCTGTGCTGCTAGGCGTTCATGCACTGCTGTTAGTTTCTTTAGCCAGTAGGTGTGGATCATATCTGGGCCAGGCGCTGTCCAGCTTTTCATGTTCTTGACCCGCTGTTGGATGTCTGCTACTGTGATGGTGACTGGTTCTTGTTCTGGGATATTGCTATGGTCTGCTTTCGGGTCCTGCAGCCACTTTGCACTGGTGTTATGTGTCTTCTCTTTCTCCCATATGTTCTTCCAGTACTGTTCAGTTTCCACTGCTGGTGGCTCAGCTGTTACTGTGTGGTTGCACTGCAATTGGGAGTACACTTTGGATGGTTCTTTGGAGAACAGGGCATTTATCTTCTTGGCCTCTGCTGCTCTAGTGTACCTCCTTAGCCTGGCAGCCAGTGCTGTGAGCCTTTGTTTAGCAGTCTCTAGGGCTTCAGATGGAGTCACGCCCATATATTTTTTCAGTAGCTGAGTCTTATCCCTAATCTCCACACGCTTCTGTAGTTCCACCAGCTGACTGACTTCTCTCCGAGTTGCCTTGATCTTCACCTCCAATCTCATTTTCCAGGGTGGGTATGTACTGCTGTTCTTCTTGATCGTGTAGCCAAGCATTTCCAGGATTACAGCGGCTGTAGCATATACCAATTCATTGGTTTCAGTTATGGTGGTAGTAGGGATTGTCTGGAGGGCTCTGTTGGCATCTTCTAGCATACTATCTGGTAGTACTTCTCCACTGAGCCTTGGTAATCAGACTCGAGGGTTGACTGTAGCTAGTTTATCCATGATCTTATGCCTCATATCAGCTGCTGTGCTCTGTAATGGAAGGGGTGGCAGTGACATTCCAGCTTCAGGTATTGGCTGCACATCTGCTTGTTCTTCCAGGTCTGCTTGAGTCCGGGTTGTAATGTAGAGTTGGTCTATCTCAAGTTGTGAGAGCAGCTTCCTCTTCACTATGATGAAGCACTGGGTAACTAGTTGTTTCTCAGTTAGTGTGGATGTAGGCCTTCTGTCAATCCATAGCTCCCTCATACATTGCATATATCCCCTCTCATTAGGTCTGCTGTTGTAGTAGCATTCCATCAATTCCAAGTTCTCTTGTCTCATCCATGTATGGTTTGTTCCAGTAGCCCACTTAACATCAGATTGTCCTGGTTCCCCAACATCTGACACGGACCTTGTTAATCCAGCCGACGTCCGAGCCGGCATGACTCTCTTAGTTTGTGTCACTCTCATATTTGAGGTGGGCAGGTGAAGCGTTAGGGGGTCTTTGCCCAAGGACCCCTACTGGTAAGGTAGGTACCAGCTGGGATTTGAACCCCGATCTCGTGCATCAAAGGAGATCACTATGCTATCCAGCTGCTCTCTCTATATATATATTTAACCTTTACCCCAGCAATTCTCTCATCATGTCTTATGTCTCTATTCAAAACTTCAAGGGCTAGAATGATCATCTGCTGCAATATTTCTAACAAGTGTGAGCTACTTCTTGGCCCATGACTGTCCTGTTTCAGGTCTCAAACTCTCTCACACACAGTTGCTAGGTAAGAAAAGCAGTTTACTCAAGGCTGAGCAGATAATGGCAGACAAGGGAAGGAATGTAAATCAGACAAAATCTCTTGGAATTAAGCTTGCCTGGGTAGTTTCGTTTTCAACAGGAGCATGCAGAAGAGAAGTCAAAATCCAGTCTGAAGTTTGGAGAGCCAAGTCAGGTTTGTCAGCCAGTCCAAGGTCAGAGATTCACAAGCAGGTTTCACAGGAATGACATGCTGGAGATCAGATGGTCGTTTCCAACAGAGAAACATGGGTCAGGGCTGCAGTCAGCTAACTTTAATTAGGTTAGTTACTCCCTTGCTTGGCAATGAGCCTCATTGAGTGCCTTTGCTCTGCTCTCTGTTCCACTTGCTTAGTCTGAGGGCTTGGGGGCCATACTTCATCATCTGATTGCTCTAGCTATTCTGATGATGCCTGTATTAGATCAGCCTCAGGTGATTCTTGGCTTGGTGTCTCCTGAGGCTGATACTCCACAGGTTCAGTTGGAGCAGCTTCTTCAGAGTCAGAGTCTGAGTCCTGGGCCATGACAATGACAATATCCCAAATGCCTAATTTGCACTTCCCAAATGAATAAGTAAATCAGATTTTTTTTTTTAATTCTCCAAATTTTGTAGTCCAATTTATTAACTGAAAATCAAACATTAGGAGAAATTGCATATAAAAGAAATGCAAATATCCATTAGGAGAAATGCATACAAAAATAATTTAAGATTGTACATTGACTCAGTTGCATATCTGAAACCTACACTGGGTTGGGACAATTCAGGGTATTTTATTATTTACTTGTGGTAGAATGGTCACCTCTAATTTTCTCTGTGCTTGATCAGAAATCCTTTAGGAAGCCCTGCCTCCAATATATAGTGAGAAAACTTTGCCTTGGTCTGAAAAGGATTTTTAAAAAATGTTTGGTGGAAGAGGCAGAAGGACAGGAGAGAAAATAATGGATTCAGTGACTTACAGGTCTGCCCTTTAATCAAAATGATTCTCATGATAAAACTACCATCTTTTGTTCAAATATAGTGTCTTATAAACAAAGCTGAAAGAACTTGAGAGAATTTAACCATTTGTTCCCTTTATTATTTCCCATTTCTCAAGTTTTCTGTTATGGTTGTCATCATCACCAACATCATCATGTATTATAATATCCTTCCTAAACTGCTTGGGGCATTTTACACTAAAAGTAAATTTGGAATGAGTCAATAAGAACATAAGAAGTGCCCTGCTGGAATGCATCTCTGGCCAATCTAGTCCAGCAGTCCATTCTCACAGTGGTCAGCCCACTGCACAGATCTCCCAGCAGATGGCCTTCAGAAGCTTTCACACTGCTATCAAGGCTAATAGCCATCGATCCCTATGATTTCCATAAATGGGTCCAACCTTTCTTTGAAGCCAGCCAAGCCGGTAGCCAGCACCATATCTCATGGTAGTAAATTCCAAAGTTGAATTATGTGTTGTGGGCGGGGGGGGGGGGGGGGGGATCCTTTTATCTATCCTGGTTCTTACAGGATAGAATTCATTATGTGACTTTGGTTTTGGAATTTTAGGAAGGGGAAAATAACTTCTCCTTGTCTACTTTATACACACATTCATAATTTTGTACACCTCAATCATGTCCCCTCTCATTTGCCTCCTTTCTAGACCATAAAGTCCCAAATGTCACAACGTTTCCTCATCAGGAAGCTTCTCTGGTTTCTTGATCATCCTAGTTTCCCTCCTCTGAACCTTCTCTAGCTCCACTATATCCATTTTGAGGTGCAACAACAAGAACTGCACACAATATTCCAGGTGGAGTCAACCATTGATTTATATTTGCATCTCTATTTTCAATAACATTTCTTATTATCCCTAACATGCTGTTGGCCTTTTTTACAGTGGATGTGCACTGTGTTGACACATTCATTGAACTGTACATGATTATTCTAGTATCTCTTTCCTTATCAGTCACTGTTAGTTCTGATCCCATTAGTTTATACAAGTAGTTAGGGTTTTTGGCACCAGTGTACATCTCTTTACACTCACTCATGTTGAATGACATCTATCATTTTGATGCTCACTTCACTAATGTGCAGAGATCTTTGCAGTCCCTTATTGTATTTCCTACTCTGAACCATTCTTTTACCCTTTTCCCAGTCTTCAACTTTTGATGCAGTTTCACAGCTTCCAGGAAAGGGTTCCTTACCAACACCCCTTTTCTCTGTACAAAAAATTCTAGCCATCCATATGTTCCATACAGCTGATCTCATTAAATTAATTAAATTCTCTCTTAAAACATAACAATAAAGGTTATTTAAAAAAAAAAATCAGAATATAAAGAAGTATAGCTTGAAAACTCCTGCAGCAAATTCTATGACATTTTGGCATACCTTTCCTCATCAGGAATCTTCTCTTAACAGTAATCTGATTTACTTCTAATTTCATTTTAATCTCTTGTAAAATTAAAACAAACAAACAAATGTTATAAACATGTTGGAAAAGATTTTAATAGGTATATTAAAGATGTATCGCTCGGAAGATCTTGTACTTATTTTTTGGGCCTTTGGCATTTTTTTTTTTGAAGGTATAATGTTCTTGAAAAGTTCACCCAGTCTGATCAAAGAGACAGAACACAGTAATGCTAAAATTATTCAATTATTCTGACCTCCCTCATTCTAAATAATGGGTGGCAGGATTTCTTTTTTCCTGATTCATTCTCCTGATCTGGATGAGTCAAGGTGGACAATTGACTGGATTGATAAAAGTAAGTTGAGCTCAGAGCCAAGGATCCAGGCATGAAGTTGGCTGGGGACTCCTTGTGCAGTCCTTTTAAAGGAGGAGGAGGAGGAGGAGGAGGAAGAGGATCAGCAGCAGCAGCAGCAGCTTGGGAGAAATGCACTTGAAAGTAAATGTGATATTTTCTCCAGCTTTTTACTGAAAACGTTACAAGAGAGAGGAGAAAAATCAGCAGTGCAAATCAATACATTGGGCAGAACAGTATAATAGGGAAGGCTTCTATTCTCCCCGTTAGGCATTGGATAACTCCCTTGTTAAATTTAAATAAAGGTAGTTCAAGAAGTGTTAGCATTGGCATCTGTTACAAGCCATAATGATATCAAAATAATGGCATGTGCCATGAAGTCTTCATATAAACAACAGTGTTATATAAATTGCATCAGTTCTACTTGATACAAATACAAATCTTAAAATATGATTACATAATTCACATATGAGAAAATAATTTTAAGCCGTTGTGCCTAAATAGTTTTCATAGCAGGTGATTTTTTTGTATATATTTATTTTTTAAAAATGTTTTATTCCAAAAAGAAGGGAACAAAAACATAAAACCGGCTAAACAGAAAAGTGAACAAAAATACAACAAAGAGGAAAAAAAGTGTTAATCAACAAGGAAAACATTTGCTTGGTCACTACTGGAAGCTGAATGTTGGACATAAATCTAATCTGGGGACACGTTTTAAATATATTTTGTTTATCAGTTTCTAGACGCAAACCATTTTTTTTAAAAAAATCAATAGTTGGGTAAAATAAGTTATTCTCAAAAACTGTAACAGACTAAAAATAAATAAATAATAATAATAATTTGGTCATATTGAACTGGACTATAACAATTATTGATATTAAATGAGTTCCTAGTTTTGTGCAGTTGAGTCTTGTAAACATCTAATTAAGCAGAATTAAGTTCTAGGTATGGGCTATATCCAAATATATTCTGTACCAAAAAAAGAACATATGAATTCTTCACCTCTCTTGACTTATGTGTATATTACATTCAGATGTCACTGAAACTAAGTCAATATGAGAAATTATCATACCAAATTTATAATGAAAACCTAGAGAATGGGAAGTAACTGGTGTACACATCTTCACGATTGAAAGAGACATTTCCAGAGGCTAAGGAGAACTGAGGTTGAACAGTGTGTGACCTTGGCCAATTAAACTATTTCAGAATGTCAAGAAGAATCTCTTAGCCCCAGTGCTGTCTCAGCAATCACCTGGACTGACATTGAACTAGAAATAGCTGATCTCAGCAAATGACCCCTTATGTAAATTTTCAAGCCAAAAAATATACCACCAGTAAGCAAAGTTTTAGGTTTTTTTTGAAGGACACAGGAACTGCAAGTCAAAAGGAAGCAGGAGATATGAGAAGTATGCAGAACATCTTTGGAGAATCTTACCCAAAGATTCATCAGTCCTACCCAAACTTGTTTTGCTTCTGCTTTTCTTTTTTTTTTCCCCTTTTGCTGCTTTACCCTTCAAAATATCACTTCAGTTGAAACTGGTGAAAATGATCCTCATTTTTTCCCCCAGTCTATGGAGAGTTTCTTCATAAGGTCTAGACTCAACATGAGTGTGTGGGATTCTTGTAATAATTTCCATTACATAGCCAGGAACTTGTAAATTTGTCTCAGATGTTGTTTTTGGGGAAAATATGACAAATATGAACATACAGGTGAAACTCGAAAAATTAGAATATCATGCAAATGTTCATTTATGTCAGTATGGCAACTCAAAAGGTGAAACCAATATATGAGATAGACGCATTACATGCAAAGTGAGATATGTCAAGCCTTACTTTGGTATAATTGTGATGATTATGGCATACAGCTTATTCACAAATTCACAATCTCAGAAAATTAGAATAGTGTGAAAAGGTTCAATATTCTAGGCTCAAAGTGTCCCACTCTAATCAGCTAACGAATCCATAACACCTGCAAAGGGTTCCTGAGCCTTTAAATGGTCTCTCAGGCTGGTTCAGTAGGAATCACAAGCATGGGAAAGACTGCTGACCTGACAGTTGTGCAGAAAACCATCATTGACACCCTCCATAAGGAGGGAAAGCCCCAAAAGGTAATTGCAAAAGAAGTTGGATGTTCCCAAAGTGCTGTATCAAAGCACATCAATAGAAGGTTATGTGGAAGGGAAAAGTGTGGTAGAAAAAGGTGCACAAGCAGCAGGGATGACCGCAGCCTGGAGAGGATTGTCAGGAAAAGGCCATTCAAAAGTGTTGGGGACTTTCACAAGGAGTGGACTGAGGCTGGAGTTAGTGCATCAAGAGCCACCACACACAGACGGATCCTGGACATAGGCTTCAAATGTCGTATTCCTCTTGTCAAGCCACTCCTGAACAACAAACAACGTCAGAAGCGTCTTACCTGGGCTACAGAAAAAAAGAACTGGTCTGTCCAAAATCCTCTCTCCTGATGAGAGCAACTTTTGCATCACATTTGGGAACCAAGGACCCAGAGTCTGGAGGAAGAATGGAGAGGCACACAATGCACGATGCTTGAAGTCCAGTGTGAAGTTTCCACAGTCTGTGTTGATTTGGGGAGCCATGTCATCTGCTGGTGTTGGTCCACTGTGCTTCATTAAGTCCAGGGTCAACACAGCCGTCTACCAGGAGATTTTGGAGCACTTCATGCTTCCTTCCGCAGACAAGCTTTATGGGGATGCTGACTTCATTTTCCAGCAGGACGTGGCACCTGCCCACACTGCCAAAAGTACCAAAACCTGGTTCAATGACCATGGGATTACTGTGCTTGGTTGGCCAGCAAACTCGCCTGACCTGAACCCCATAGAGAATCTATGGGGCATTGCCAAGAGAAAGATGAGGGACATGAGACCGAACAATGCAGCGGAGCTGAAGGCCGCTATTGAAGCATCCTGGTCTTCCGTAACACCTCAGCAGTGCCACAGGCTGATAGGATCCATGCCACGCCGCATTGCGGCAGTCATTGCTGCAAAAGGGACCCAAACCAAGTATTGAGTATATATGCATGCTTATACTTTGCAGAGGTCCGATATTGTTCTATTTCCAATCCTTGTGTTATTGATGTCATGTAATATTCTAATTTTCTGAGATTGTGAATTTGGGGTTTTCATAAGCTGTACACCATAATCATCACAATTATACCAAAGTAAGGCTTGACATATCTCGCTTTGCATGTAATGCGTCTATCTCATATATTGGTTTCACCTTTTGAGTTGCCATACTGACATAAATGAACATTTGCATGATATTCTAATTTTTCGAGTTTCACCTGTACAAAACAACTTGGAGCCAGCATGCTTCTAGGAAAGCACCATATGTATTGTTTAACTAAATTTTAGCTGTTGTAAAAGAATTAGAAGTTCATTAATAACGTGATTTTTGCTGGAATGGACCAACTCTTTTGCAAAGCTACAGACCAAGCTAAATCCGTGCTTCTGTCGGGAAAAAAAAAAATATCTAGGAGTTCTTGATCCTGTACCACTGTTTATCCATATTAAGGCCCTGAACAAGATTGTTTCCTCTCCCTTTGCATTAGTCCCCTGAGGAGATGAAACACCAGAAGAAATTGGAATGTGAGTGGAGAGAGACAAAGAGAGTCTGACTGAACACAAATAAGAGCCCATATTCAGAATTACCTCATGGCAATAAAGGCAGCAAAACATTGATATTTCTCTGCCTTTATTGCATCTGCTGATAGTCACCCAGCAGCACTGTTTAAGGTGATTTGTTTCCTCCTGGGGAGAAAAGAGCCACAGAAATTTCTATTGGGCCATTATGAGGGCTATTCGTCCTATCTGGCAGATAAAGCCACTCAGATCTGCTTGGATTTGGATTCCAATTGGACAGATCCAGTTGAGGTCCCTGAGGAAATCTTCTGGGATTAACTGGAATAAGTTTGCAATTATGACTCCTGAGGAAATAGACAGAATCCTCCAGAGTGTGATCTCAATCACCTCTTCGTTTATATCCTGGTCCACCCTGGTTAGTCAAGGCCATCAGGGAGGTGATCTTTGGTTAGATCCATGCACTGGTATCAGCTTCTTTGAGGAAGGGGCTTGTCTCATTATGCCTATGTGTCTACAATGCTCCTGGTTACTGTACTGGTACTGGTTACCAGTTGGCTTCTAGATGTAATTTAAGATGCTGTTGACACCTGTAAAACACTTATGGCTTAGGGTCTAGCTACCTGTCTCCAGTTGTTTCTGTCCATCCAATGAGATCAGGCAGAGTGAGTGTGCTTTCGTTCCCATTGATTAAGTAGTAGCATGACCCTGGAGGCATGCTTTTTGTGTCACAGTCCTGCCCTCCAGAATAATATACCCTGTCCCAACAAAGGATGGCTCCCACCCTGATGACATTCAGGAAGCTATTATACTTTGCCATTCTCCCAGGCTATAGATAGGGTGATAGCTGAGCCCCTGTGAAATAGTTTTTTCTTTGTTTATATGTTTTTGATCATGTTGCTTATTATTCCTTTTCTGTTTTTTGCATCATCTTTTTTTTTTAATTGCAAGCTACCCGAAGTCATTAGAAATTGGGTGGTCTCTAAATTAATTAATTAATGAATTAACTAAATATTCCCCTTTTCATTGGCTTCTGATAAATTTCCCTGTTATTAAATAAGCTCTGTTTTCTTCTTTTCTTACTGCATGATTCCAATGCACTACCGGATACCCTTCTGATATGGCAGTGCGAGGAATTGAAACTGTTGATTGCGATCATGAAAATGTGTGCCATGCCATAACTACATGCTCTGTGGCATTAGAATACTGTCTATATTTAAGGATTTTCTGGGACACATCAGATTTTTCTAAGGTACTTTAGAGCATTGCTCTATATACTGGCCTTGTTCTTGAATGTAATTTTGGAAGTTAGGCCTCAGTTTAGCTTTGTAATGATGGGAGAATTTGGTCAAATGAAGATTAATACAATGATGAGGTTGTGGGAAAATATTTTCAAGGAATTTGGTTTAAACCAGTTCCTTCCCTCTGGATTGGAGAGGATAATCCTGTGGTTGGACTAGACTTAATAAAGTGGGTGTTTTTCTAGAGGTGTGTTGGCTCAAGTTATTTTCAACTCTCACATTTCTCTTACCTTCTATTCTTTTTATGTACAAGCTTTGTTTTTAATGATAGTTTATTACATATGGCACAATTGCAAGTGCAGCTATGCTAAGACATCAAAGACAGTTACATTCTGTAAAAAAATGTTACTGTTATAAACATTTAAATGTTAAAATAGTATTTTAAAATATGTATTTATGGAAGAAATATGACTAATTGAGTATCAGATCTTTTATTTTCACATTGTCAAGTATTCTTTTTCAACTAGATGTCTTTTGTCAAGACAGAACTATGTATTAATTAATTAACGTAGCATTCAATTAATGCTTGTGCAAGATAAAAACAACTAGATCCACCATGATTAAGATTGGGTAAAACCTGTCACTCTTTGTTCTCAGGTGTTTGTTCTACCTTCCCCCCATCTGTCATATCAGATTTTTGGCAGGTTTTTTTTTTAATGCAGATGTGATCATTACAGTTTATTCAATGAGCAAAATCCACAGTTAACTTAGCTGTGCATCATGTATTCTGCTCCAAAGTTATTTTGCTAAGCTATAGGCATGAATCATCATTGCTTATTGCATGCATGATTTACTTCATTGCTCATCAACTTATCCTTCTAGATACCATTTTTCTTTTAAATGATTCAGTGATAATATTTTAAAATTGTGTCCCTGATGAACACATTTATCGACCGTGGTAAATATATGCTTTTTGCTTTGAAATGAAGAAAAAAATCCTCTGAGAAAAATTAAACTTTTTGTCCCCAAATGCAAAGATCGGAATTCCAGTGGAATTTCAGATGCTATTAGAAGAAGACATTTCCATTCTCTTTTATGTAATTGATTGATTGATTGATTGATTGATTGATTATGTGCCATCAAGTCATTTTCAGTTCCAAGTGACCACATAGAGTTTTTCCATGACATTCTATCCCTAACCTGGTCTTTCAGTCTTCCAATGTTGCCCTCATCATCCCTGTAACTGAGTCCATCCACCTTGCTGCTGGTCATTGTCTTCTCTGTCCTTCCACCTTTCCCAGCATTAGAGCCTCTCCAGAGAGTTGGGTCTTTGTATAATGTATCTGAAGAAGGATAATTTGAGCCTGGTCATTTCTTCCTTGAGTGAGAACTCTGGGTTGATTTGGTAGATGTAGGAAATATTTATCTTGGATAAACATACATATGAAATATTTTGTTTGTTATAGAACGGAACTTCTCCTTAAGATGTACTGTGTGAAGAATGGCCATTTCTTTATATATGCTCTACATCAGAGAATGGTCTCTCTGTGTAGAATATGATATTGCAAGAAAAGGGAGTTAAGAGCACATGATGGCAACTGCTTTGGAAACCTGAGTTGGAGGAATGGGGTAGATAGTATTTTGAGGCAATGGAACTTGATATCTTGGAAGACGCACAATGGATATGGGGAACAATTTAGCAGGATAATACTATACCATGTATTTAATTATTACAATTTAATATTGTGTCATTAGGATCTTGTCTCTCTATTACAAGGTCTGAATGCAAACAAGTAGCAGCTCAGTATCTCATTCTTTCTTTCTCCATCGGAATGGACAGGTATACTCAACTCATGGCATAAGTTCACCACTAGCTTTCCTGCTCTTACTGCATTTCAGTGACTGCAAATAATAGAGGCAGGGCAACTCAAAGCATACCCTCAGAAATTAAACAAGAGATAAAACAAGACTTGGTGCAAATGTTCACTTTGAAATTTGATAAACTAGAATAATACACAAGCACAAATGGTGCTCCTATGGACTGATTTCCTTAGTTTTAGCTTAACATCAATTCAAAATTCTGACTAGACTGGCAGGATTAAATTGTCTGACCCATAGGAAAAATGTCAAATATCCAACATTAACTTTAGAACATTGACTATTTGAGACAAATGCAGTGAATATTTGGAAACTTGGTTTTGCTTTACAGAACATGGAACAATCTCCTAAATGTAATTTCCATCATGACGAGGGAGGGAGAGAGGGAGGGGAGAGAGAGAGAGAGAGAGAGAGAGAGAGAGAGAGAGAAGAGAATGAGATTTTCAGGTTGTCAAGATTCACATATGTTGATATCTAGGACTGGATTGTGAAATATCTAAGAATTCCATGAATTTGTTCTGCCAGCCACCACTGTATAATATGTAGCTGCATTACTGTCTTGTGGCCAGAAAGAGAAGTGGTTTTACCAAGCTGGAGAAAGGAAGTCCTCAGTAAATTGTGTTTGTAATGTCTGATCTCATATAAGCATATGTCAATTTTCAGGAAAGTATCAAATGTTAAGAAACATGTAATATCGGCAAATGATTGATTGATTGATTGATTGATTGATCGATCGATTATGCCATCAAGTTGATTTTAACTCTTAGTGACTACAAAGATTTTCCTCAGGACCTATACAATATAGCCAGATCTCATACAATGATGGTATATTTTTGTATAACAGTTTTAATCTCAAATGTCCAATTGTTATAAATATACAGTATATTTCTTGATATTTGTCAGTCAAAAGCTAGTGTGGTTAAGGTAGTGAACTAGGAATGGGGAGATCCAGGATTTAGTCCTCTCTTAGACACAGAAACTGGCTGGGGGACTTTAGGCCAGTCATTCTCTCTCAGCCCTAGACTGAGAAGTTGAAAAACATCTCTCTACCCCAATTGGATCAACATGATGAATTATGGTCCATAGCCTTCAGGGAAGAGGCCTTCTTCCTGCAATGGATTGATTCAGGCTAATGATTATTATTATTATTTGCCAGTCATAATCCATATAAACCCTGCTCTATGTTCTGTTAAACCCTACTATTTGGGCACTGAGACTCCTGCCAAACATTGGAACTTACAATTTACTTCAGAAATTATTTGTAGCAAAATGCCCACATGCTTGTGTCTCACATGACAGTCCCTGATGAGTTTGCTGTAATTTGGTTTGTTATGCAGCCATGAGAGCAAGGAATTCAAACCTCGTATTTCATTCCAGATTTCCATGTGAATAATCTTAGATTCTCTCTGCGTAGTTGCTAAAAGGGAAAAATCTTTTATTAAAAAGCACTCCCATGCACCCATACATAACATACATGTGCCAGCTTACATAACCAAGAGCATTGGTACAGCTGCTCCTGAACTTTATAATATCTTGCTGTAAATAGATAAGTGAATGCTTGAAGAGTTCAGCTGTATCATTCAGCAGGACATTTGTGCTGTGTTGAATATTTATTCTTTTTAAAGTTTACTGTATTTATGAACAAAAGGAAATCAAAGCAGAGTGAAGGGAAAGGACAGAGACAGAATTCCACTCAGAATTTCAAGTGGGGGGAAGGTGAGATCATTGGTAGTGGTTCATGGCCTATTTTTTTTTCTTCTTCATTAAAAAGGCCTGTTCCTGGGCATGCCTGGAGCAGGTGTGAAGGCTTCCCTTCTTTCCCATCCATCTTCTCTCCCCTACTACAAAATGATCATCTGACTATACAGTGGTTAAGCACCCATTCAACACTGTAGTCAGATAATCTTTTCTATCTCAGAAAAAAGATAGCAGAGGAAAACCTTGGGCTGCTATGAACTGGCACATTTGTTACAGAAGAAAGAAAAATAGACCCATGAACCACCTGTGTACGATAACCTCTCCTCCCTTCCAAAAGATGCAGGAGGACAGACAATGGATGTGGAATGAATAGTAGCTGAGATAAGAGAACTCAACTTCCTGCACTTTCCAAGCATGTATTTAATGCAACACTTCCTTGAACTGCCATAAAGTGTTCAGTCTTCCAAACTTCCTTGGTCTTAAGGATGACTAATAAAAATATTAGCCACTGGCACAAGTCTGCTATGTAGCATATGTTCCCTCATACAGGTCCTCCCATCACTGGAAAACACTGGTAAAGCCATTCACAATCACTATAATCTGCAGCTGGACGTGTTGGTGACAAAACTGTAATTGTCCTTTCTTTTCTCACTGAGTTTCTCCTTTTAGGACCAATATGAGAGAAATAGTTTTTTGCAAGGACACTATCTGTGCCTCTACAAATGTTCAGATGAGACTTTGGAACATTTTAGATTCAGGTTCAATCTACTTTGCCAGAATCCCATTTCAATTCAGCTTCTTGATCTGTCCAAGTCAGCCTGATTCAGTTCAGGATTTGGCCAAATCTGATGCATGCTCTTAAGAATGACAGATGATGGAGGGCAGAGGAAAGTCTGCTATTATAGACAGCTAACCAGTGTGAAGTTATCACAGGTATGAAAGGCAACAGTCATCATCCTCAGTCCACATCTGTTCTCTTTGCATTGGTTCACCAGCTAACAGGTTTTGGAAATAGTCTTGAAAGAAGTGGCACAGAATATTTGCCAGGTGCTAATCCATCAACAAAATATCCCTAAACAATGACAGCAAAAGAATAACAACATCTGCTCAAACAAATGATTTATGAAGCTGGAAGTCTGCATGCCAGGGTTTGCTTGCTCTGTGTTTATATAATGCAATCCGCACCCCGAAGCCAAGCAGAAACAAATATTGCAGAAGCGCATGGACCAGCTGTTTTACAACACTCTCTGTCTATCATGAGAATCCCATTTCATTGCATTATTATCCTAAAGGGATGGCCAGAAGATGAAAGTGATGTAAATGCAGCTTTCGGCTATGGTCCCATACCAAATTAATTGGGACTATATCTCAACAAATTCAGGAAGATTTACTGATGAGTAAATATGCATGTAATTGTAGTTGGATTGATCATGATGGAAGAAAGTAAATTGATGACACCAATTACTTTTCTTATGGATTTTTTTCCCCCCCAGAATTGTGTTGGTTTTATCTTGGCTTTTCGTTAATTTAGTCCAAACTGGTTTCCATTACACTTATATAGATAGTATGTGGAATGTCTGAAGCTGCTACTAAGCTATCTCCCCCCACCCCCATAACAGTCTCCTCATCAATGTCTAATATATGGAAAGGCAGCTTGTTACACTCAGATATTTTAGACTACAACTTTTATAATACCTGTTGCTGTCCATTCTAGCTAGGGCTGATGAGAGTTTAAGTTATCTAGTTAACAGGTTGCCATTCCTTGTTCTAGTAGCAGAAATTGGTTGATATCATTTCATCATAGTCATTATTTCTAGGTCATCCAAGCAGTGTTTTGACATTTTGGAATAGGGACAGTATAGGTGTCCATTCCTAATCATGATGATACCAACATGATGACATTTGAACATCACAATGCAAGGTTTGTTCTTTCAGATGTATACTGCAACATCTCATACAAGTAAGGAGTGGAGTTTGCATCGTAATTTGCAATGTTTTATCATTGTTCTCACATCCAATGGATAACTATGAGGGACACCAAAAGCACAGAATGCAATAGTCCCATATTTTTCTTAATTATTACCACAAAGATTGATAATTATTGGGTAATTGTTTTTGCATATATTTTATGTATTTGCATCCTCCAAATTTTTAAAACTGGAATATCCTCACAATTCCAAACTTTGTGATGCAGTTCAGTGGCCCAAATAGAACTGACACTTTGATCCGAGAAATACTTCTCTAGCACATTGGGAAACATTTGCAAACAAACAAATAGAAAGATGTGGTAAGAGCAGCAGATAATATCTGGGAACTTAGGGAACTATTAATTAAGTTGAGCCACACAATTAAAACCTGAAGCTGCAAATAAAGGGGAGCCATTTATATGCCAGTTGCTAAATCTCCATTTTCTGCAGCAAATGTTGCAACTAGGAGAACACAGTGGATATATCCAAGAATGACATTACAATGCACAATAAAAGGAGGGTGGAGCTTATGGCATGAAAGCACAATGCTGCTTTCATCATTTGCCACCGCTTCGTGACCCCCAAGCAAATGTGTCTGAGCAGAGCAGATATTTCAGCAACTTCTGCCAGAAGCCCAGTGGGTAACGTTTTGAATGATCACTTACTGTATTCTAGCTGCCACTATAAATTCAGCTCATATACATCTGTATGGAAAGTATTCTAAAATATATATTTCTGGTTGTGAATAGGGAATACTTTCCTAGAAGGTGAGTAGCTTATGACATCTGGGTGTGAGAGACTGTAGGGAGGCTGGGAGAATAATGGAATGTTAGACCCAAACAACTAAAAAAATGGGGGCATGCATTGGTAACTTAGTTCATAAATGTTGGCCACGTCTGGTAGGGGGGTGGGGCAAGGAACTTGGTAAGAAATGCTTTGAAATATTCCAAGAGTCTCCACTTTAATCAATTTACTAACAAATGAGGGTTGGAAATTCCTCTTGCAGTTTTCAAGGTTCTTTCTTTATGCTTAATTCCAGCATTAAAGATCCTTTATTTAAGTGAGTGTAATTCTAATTTTAGTAAATAGTTTTAAACCTGGAACTTCTGACTGCTTAAACCATTTTGGAACCCAAGCTAGGCCAGCAAGCTATTACTATTAAGCCACACAGAATAATTTCCAAACATACCAAATTCCCATATTGAGCTCTCCCAGATTGTAATCTGTTGGATTTTTTTAGGTGTGGCATTGTTCTAATGGAAAAAAGAAAAAGAAAGAAAAACCCTTATAAGCAACAGGAAAAAAGTCTAAAAAAAAGAAAAGAAAAGAAAATAGGAAAAGAAAAGAAAAGAAAAAGACTGAAATATCTAATTCTTTAAGCATCTGATCTGCTATTTGTTTGAATGAGACTATATGCAAGAAATGATGAAAACTGAGAGCAAGGAAATAAATAATATATGTAAACAACAGGGTTTACAGGCAAATTTCACAATACAAAGCTGTCATAATTGCTAGCATTAAAATTGGAGAAGCAAAGTCAGCATCTCTCTGGGGTTGTGATATGAACAGCAAAACAGGGAGAGGAATAAATATTTTGGTTTTCTGAAAATCTTTGCAAGGAAGCTACTAATTTTAATTCTTGAATTAGTATTCAATGCAGAAAGCAAATCCAATTATCAGATGATTATGATTATGCCCCCCCCTTCAAATCAAATTCCTTACTAATCCTCTATTTGTTATTCCTGAGAACAGCAATTAAGAGGGCTGCCATTCAAGATCAATTTACAGAGACAAATAAAAGCCTGCTTCTAACACTAGTGTTCCTTTCCCCATCTGTCTGTCTGTTTGTTGTTCCCTGCTCAAAAAACAAAAAACCTTGAGAAAATTACTAGAGATAATTCTGCTATATGGAACTTTCCTTCCTCCTTCTTTTCTTCCTTTTGCCTTTATTTTCTTCTAGAGGCATAATGCTTTCAGGCTGGATCGTACATATCCAACAGCAACTAACACTGATTCCAAGCTAGAATCAGATTGAGGCCCTGCTAGACTTACTTTACTGACTAGGTGCCCTGTCCCCCCTATGTAGTCCTAGCAGAAGTGTTAAGGTGGGGCTACCATTTTTCCCGTCTGCACTGAGTGTGTGTTAAGAGCTGGGAAGGGATGCAGCAGAAAACAATCAAACTGCTTCCACTAATTCTGTCTCCTTCCCGATACAAAAAAAGATACAGCTCAGGAAATATTCTGAAGTAGAAGATTCAGTGGTCCTCCAGCAGGAAAACAGTCTTCATGTAGAGGTGAGGCACTAGAAGAGATTGGAAATTTAAATCTGCAGTAATGGCCCAGTGGCTTTTGTCAGTCATTCTCAGGCTAATCAAATCAATTCTGCAGTTATATTAATCGCTGGATGTTGTGGGCAGGAGACAGAAGTCCAGGCAAAGCAAGCTTCCCTGAAGTTGATTCTATGGACCTTTGTCCCAAGGTCCAGGGCTATCAGCAGCTCTGAAAATAAATCTGGCTTTTCATCTAGAAATTTGCCCTAAAGTTTTGAGACAAATTATTTAAAGTTTTCATTGTTTCTCTTGATGACTGTCTTTGTGGAACTCAAGACCAGAGCAAATCCAGTTCAGAGGCCTGGAACAGAATTAATCTGTGAAAGTTACTTGCAGTGAATGTGATTATTTTATACATGAAAGGATAATTACAAATGCTGTCACAGTGTGGATAAAGTAGATTAGGGATTTAGAAATGTAAGGTTATTATCAAGACATGAATTGGGATTAAGGCTCAATCACTACATACATTGTCTTGTCATATCCTATGGTTGCCATGGGGATGAAAATGAAAGCAATGACATGCCTGGCTATATATAATTTTTTTGCTTTTTGAGAAACCCAAATCAAGCCATCACCAGCAAGTTGAGGGAAGTCAGCCTGGATGGGATATATGGGCTGTTGTTTTGGACAATTAACAGTCCATGTACATTATCTCTTCAGAATCGTTCTTTTTCTTTATGGGTACATTCAATGTTTTCTTTTTTCTTCCAAACAGAAGTCCTTGGCAAGAGGTCTCTGTTGTGATTTAATGAAAAGTGATCCAGCTTTGAACTTGCCTATTTTAGCAAAATGTATTTTGTAGTGAGTGACATTGTGCTGTGCATTGTCACTCAGTTGTAAGCACTTAAACAAAAAAATAAAAGCTGCATTGTATCTTTCCAGAATGGTGTTCTAGGTCAATTTGCTGTCTGTCTCCCCACCCACCCACTGAAAATAATATTCAGGAAAAAAAGCAGTTATTGAATTTAGGTACCCAAAGGCAAAAAAGATCTCTGCTCCCTCTACACATCCAGTAAATTCCATGGTTGGATGGATGGATCTGAGAAAAGTGGAAACCAGTAGAGGCAAGTGTGGAAAAGTGGAAACTTCCAACATTCTTCGACATCACACATAGCTAAGCTTGAGACTTTAATTCATTTTAAAATAAATCTCAACGTGGTTTCAGATGGCATAGGTACACCATTCAAGTTTTAGTGGCTGTTCAAGAGTGTATCCTCCATAGATAGAGAACTCCACATCTACACATCTGCTGCTTCCAGTAGTTTCAGGGAATATGGATGGAGAGGAGAAGGGTGTGAAATAAATGGGACCTTTCTGTAATTGGGACCTGGATGACAGCTAACTTTGCCTAGCATACATTATCATCCATGAGGGGACAATGGCGTAGAGATATGAGTTATGACTGAATTGTCCCTTCTGTGCCTTAGATAAAAATATGTAAGGCAGATCATTCTGAAGTGACTTCATATGAGTCTATACTGAACTGAATCATTTGAAAGAATCACACATATAGCAATGGATGCCTCCCCCCCCCCCGCCAAAATATCAGTATCACCACATAATGCCATAACTAAAGGGTCAATGTCAGAATCCTCGCAAGACCTTTTTTCCAAACAAGCACATTTTGTGGCATGCCAAGCCATTCCATCAGCACCCAAATTGGCTAAATTATTCATACAACATGTCTACCGAGCTCATGGGGTCCCAGAACGGATACTTTCGGATCGCGGGGTCCAGTTTACTGCCAAATTCTGGAGAGCGTTCCTAAAACTACTGGGGGCATCGCAAGGCTTGAGTTCGGGTTACCACCCCCAGACAGCGGGATCATGTGAACGTCTGAACTCAGTATTGGAACAATATTTGAGATGTTTCATTAACTACCAACAAGACAATTGGGATGAACTGTTACCATTCGCTGAAGTAGCTTATAATAATGCAGTGCACCAAAGCACTGGTCTCACCCCTTTTAAAATAGCTACAGGACAAGACTTTGTACCCATCCCAGAACTGCCTAAGCAGACCACTCAAGTCGCTTCGGTTGATGAGTGGATCCAGCAGATGACACAAGTGTGGCCTCAGATTGCTGCCTCGTTGCAGGAGGCCAGAGCTACATACAAGAAATTTGCAGATGCTAAGAGAACACCAGAAAAAGACTGGAAAGTAGGAGATAAGGTTCTTTTATCTACTAAACATCTTAAATCATTACAACCTTCCAGAAAGCTCGCTCCAAGATTCATAGGGCCTTTTGTCATCGATAAAGTAATTAATCCAGTTTCACTACGATTACAGATGCCTGCCACCTTTAAAAAAATCCATCCAGTATTCCACTGCGACCTGCTTAAACCATATAAGGAGTCTTCTCAGTGGCATCCCTCTCCAGTACCTCCTAAACCATTGATGGTTGAAGGAGAACAACATTTTGAAGTTAAAGAAATACTGGACAGCAGAAAGCACAGGGGGGGGGTTCAATTTTTAATTCAGTGGAAACATTTTCCCAAGTCAATGGCTGAATGGGTTGACAAGAAACATGTAAAGGCCCCACGTTTAGTTAAAAAATTTTATGATGCTTATCCTACAAAGCCTTAACAATTAGATTGGTTATTGTATTATGTGTATCTTTGCTTTTCATTTTCGAGTGAAGAAGAGGAATCATCTGACTGACATCCTTTTCTGTGGAGGGGCAGTATGTCAGAATCCTCGCAAGATTTTATAGTAGATTATTATATGGCTAGTTTAAAAAAAAATGATTTTTTCTACATGCTGCGGTTCTGCCATTGGAAAAGGGGAGGGGGAGTAGGAAGGAGAGCCCGTTTGATGCAGATGGTTTCTTATCACAAGCCTTGGAATGTTCAAGGCCATGCCAGCAAGGGAATCAGAAGACAAGAACTAAGGGCGAAGAAAGGGGGGGAAAAGAAAGAAAAGCAGTTTTTGGCGCGCTTTTATTCAGTCTCAGCAATGCTTTGGATCTGTACACTTATTCTTAATAAATGAACTTTCTTTTGAATCAATATTGGTTGCAAGGAGAGTTACTGGTTTTAAGATCAACAAGTGGCAGTTCGTTACAGTCAAGATATGCAGACTTGGACTGATTTTTCAGCAATAATTTGCCACAATAAATTTTTATTATATCTTTTATATATTTATTGGAAATATGCTAGTTTTATTTGATCCTTACTTGCAAAGCAAAATCCCAATCCATTCTGGCTAAGAATTTTGTATCACTATATTTGGAAGCCACCAAATTGGGAAGGTTGTTTTATGATGTAACTAAAGCAAACAAAAATAATAAAGAGATTTACTTATATGCAACTGCCTTTTAGTAAATTCATTAGTAGCCCATGTACTCAGTGTTGTCTATCCTAACTACAGAGAGCAAGATGGATAGACTCAGTTACAGTGGTGATGAATACACCATTAAAAGCCCTAAAACAGTGTTGTCCAAACTTGACCACTTTAAGATGAGTGGACTTCAACTCCCAGAATTCCCCAGCCAGCATGGCTGGCTGGGGAATTCTGGGAGTTGAAGTCCACTCATCTTAAAGTGGCCAAGTTTGGACAACACTGCCCTAAAACACCAAGTTAGGGACATATCATCATGGAGAAAACCTATCTATGTGGTCACTAAAAGCTGACAACAACTTGATAATACATAATCAATCAAACTAGGGAGACTTCAGGGAACTGGTGTAGACAGAAAGCTTACACAGGACCACATTTGCTGATGTCATAATTAAATCTAGACCATGGAGCCATAGCCCACTCCTCAGTTTAGAGGTCCCTGTGTTTTATAAAAATAATAACAGTATAACTGTGGGTCCCTTTTATACATTTTTTGTAATTGGATTGATATATTTCCACATGGTATGATACTTTCTTGCTACTTCAGCATCAGTTGAAAGGTGCAACCATGTGGGAGACACCAGTAAAAGTATTTCCCAACCAATCAACATCCTCTCATTTTTTGAAGTTGATGACAATAAATTAGAAAGGGCTTATATGATTGTTCCCATTCCTCTGGTCTGTATTCCAGATTCTGCACCATCAGTGGCATCTTGTCATATAGACATGGGTCACAAATCACTGAGATAATATACAGAAGGAATTATTTAATGCATGCTTTCTGTCCCTGTTTTAACATTAAATTTTCTTCTCGATATTGACACAGATCTTTTATATCTCCTGAAATAATTCTATCAATTAGCATCATGCCCAGAGACCCTGCTGCCCGGACGTGATGAAATTTATAGTCTCACACATCAGTGCAAGAGGGAGCACAAAGGCAGTGGTTTTACAACACTATACATAAAGGAGCTTGAATTATTATTTTCTACATCTGTTTATGTTTAAAATTAATGTTTTAATTAAATATAGCAGCAAAAATGTAAGATGGAACAAAGGAGCCCTGATAAATATTCTTATATTCCTCAGAATTGTGCCAATACATAATTAAGCATGTTTAATTTTTGAACAATATTAAATTTCTGGAATAAGAAGCACTATTAGTCATTCTTGTATCTCTCACATGGTTCAGGCTTTCTGGGACTGCTGGGAGTTGTAGCTTGGTAACAACTGGAGGGCCTCATCCCTGATTTTCCCACTGCAGTATTGTAATTGTGATCTGTCTTGGGTCTTTTTTCCCCCCAAAGATGGTTCTCTATATCCATCCTTGTCTTTTAGATTTCATGACTCTTTTACTGCAGTTCATTTCAAAAATAAGAGCTCCATTTTAACGTATGTCATTAAGAGCTTTTCCTAACACTGCATTTTTGCATTTTTTATTTCTTGTGTCTGTTTGGAGAGCAGCTATCCTGAAGGAAAGAAGGAAGGGAGGGAGGGAGGGAGGGAAGAGGGGAAGGAAGATCATTTCAGACAGGAAGCAACAGCAAGAAATGGAAGGCAAGCAGGCCCATTATAACAGTTAATTTATGCATCAACAGCTTCATCATAACATGGGGTTCTGCTAAAAGCTAATTCTATACCATGAAGGTTACTGTATTAAAAAAGAAGACTAGTTTAATTTTGTTTGGTGGGGGATATCTTTAGCACTGGAGCTGTAGGAGTAGCAATAGAGAGACATGTGTGGGAAGAAGTATAAGGAACAATTATTGTGGGAAAAATTATAGCTAGGCAGTCTTGCCCTCTCTGGGTTTTAAAATAGCATTGGGAACTCAGCATTTGACCTGGAGCAGATCTATCTTCTAAGATTTAAGAAAATTAACAAATTAACAGGGATGGATAAATCAGGCTACTTCTTATCCCTGGCCGCCTGCCTCAATACCAGAGCTGCAGGAGAGATGTAGGTGAGATTTTTGTTCCTTGTACCACAATATTTTTGGTTACTTGGAAAGTTTGGTTTGAGTGGGGAAATGCATCATTTGTTGTTCTGCCTGTGATAGTGAAATGTTTTGGCATGTCCTGATTTAAATTGAAGAGAGAAAGAGAGAAGCAATATTACAAATCTTCCTTCATTTGATCCAAAAGAAAACATAAACACAAAAGAGACCTATCTGTACTTCATTCTGATTCAGATATTTTCCTTTGAAAATATTTATTTCTACTGGCTTGTTCAGACCTACTTGAGGCTTGGGGGAAAGTATTGTTTGCTACAAACGGCAGGGGGAAAGGGAAGGTCGTCTGACACTGACCAAGATACTGACAAAGGGCTGTGGGCAACATGATGGTGTTCATCAAGATAGCTGACAGCTACCCCAATAAAAAGCAAGCAAGGAGTGACACTCAGTTACATACTGGGGCTGTGGTCGGAGCATGATTTTCAATTTTTGGAGCGATAGAGTCCTTACTGCTGGGTGAACCTTTTCTTCTCAGGGCTAGATGTCTTCTTAGAGAGGGTACTATTCTTTACTTTGGTGCAATTAGACATTGATCTAGGAGGAGGAGGAGGAGGAGGAGGAGGAGGAGGAGGAGGAGGAGGAGGAGGAGGAGGAGGAGATCATTCATGAAAAAGGAGAGACACCCCTTCCAAGAACCTGAAGGGTAATAAGGATCATAGCAGGAATGACAATTTCTCCCCTCCCCCTTGTCATTCTTCTGCAGGCATCCTTTGTTTCTTCAACACTAGTTAATCCAGAAGATGTTTCTGAAACACACATTCAAATTTGAACCAAAGAGAAGCTGTATGTGTGAGTTAAATGTGAATGGATATGGTACAGAAGAAAAACAGAAGAAAAATATAAACATGATTTCTCCCACACAGTATATCCCTAAATGACACTGGTGGAATTTTTAAAGAAACTTTTAAATCATTGGTAATGTGGTGATGATGGTGATGATGATGATGATGATGATGGCGGCTCAACTGCATGGTACTTTACAAAATAGAAGAGACAAAGATCTTCCCCAAAGAGTCTATCATCTCAAACGACCCAAAAAAAAGGGGAATTAGGTAAATATATTCCTTCGTTTCAGGATTGTGGTGTTATACTTATGAAAGTGACCTATATGACTAAGTGTGCTTGATGCTCCATGAAGGGACAAATGGATAGCATCATTACTCTGATACTTGTCATCCATTTTATGCATTGTATTCTGGTTGGCAAATTTGGTTAAGAACAGATATAAAGCAGTACTTTTAATTACACGTAAACTCCTTTACATTTCAATTCACCTCTCTTATGTAGAATTGCAGTGGCCTTACCTTCTACAGGAGACCAGGAATTGCAGATCTGTGGCTATGAGACCCTTCAATCCAAAAAAAAAAAAAAGAAAGAAAGAAAAAGAAAAGAAAAGGAAAGGAAAGGAAAAGGAAAAGGAAAAAGGAAGAAAAAAGGAAAAAAGAAAGAAACCTGGGAAATGGATACAAATTCAAATTCGCAGTGTTCTTCAATGAGCTTGAATTATATTAAAGGATTTCTAGATAATTTGATCCCAGGGCAATTGAGTACTTCTGACCTTTCTCTGAAATTCTGTGACTGCTCTCTTCTTTATTCTCTTTGGGGTCAATGCATTCAGAAAAATTATTTCTAAAGACTGTAGAATTTCAATATAGAGTGAAGCTTATCAAGCAAGGTTCTTTGTATGTAGACTTGGCTGCTGTCAATCATTTAGTATGCTTCTTTGGGGGAAAAAAAATCAACTTGCATAGTGATCAAGTGTGGCAGAAGGTGTTCTTTATACCTGGTGTCACCCAATCATGATTTTCTGATTGCTTTGAATTCAGCTTTGCAGGGTGCTATTCAAACATCCAAGCCTCAAACAAATGTTCTTCATACTTTTTGTATAGCTTTAGCTTCGTTTACCTTCAGTACTCAGTCTGGAAACAATGGAATATCAAAGAGGGCCATCACCAGGCTTAAAAACTATTAGTTGATTAATGATCTGCCTTTTTCAACTTGACTGATAATTAATTAGTGAAACTGAAAATAAACCATAGCAGTACAGCACATACTCACATTTGTCTCTGGTTAACTGTGTCTTTTCTTTTCTGTTTGCCATCTTCCGAAATTTAGGGTCCCACCTATAGTTTTTTCTAAGTCATGTCTGTGTGTGTCTCTGTGTGTCTCTGTGTGTTTATCAAAGCAAGGGGAGGGGAACAGGAGAGAAACCCTGCCTAAACTATGTGTAATAGTTTTGATCAAGAAAGGGACCCTGCACGCTCACTCTAAAGCAAACAATATGAACAGGGTTAGTTGTCCACTATTCAATTAATGCAATGTGTACCTTGACTTTAGATTGTAAGGTACCCGGTGCCAGAATATATGGTCAATATTCTTAACCCACTCTAGAAAACAGTAACAACAACAACAACAAAACTCAGTATAGGGCTGATCACAGGGCTAAGTAACCATGTGCTGTTCAGATGTTTTGCAGTACAAATCAAAGCCAACATGGCCAATTTCAATGATTTATGGGAACTGTCAGTGTGTTCATGGGGGACAGGGGAAAAAAAAAAAGTCAAGGTAGTGGTTGTGACTGCACAATGAAATCCCAACCCCTTTTTTTGTATGTGTCGTGTGTGCAACATCCATAAAAGTGGTGGGACGTCAATCACACAGTTGTGGCCACCATCATGACTTTTTACATTGTATACCCATGGCTTATATGTCTGCAAAACTTTTGAAGATACATTGCTCTTCCAGTTTTTGCTCATATTTTGCTTTTGCTTGCATTCTAAGACATTGCCCTAAGCTGTGTCCTCACTGAGGATCCACTTGTCTTACCTCAGCAGCCATATATACTGTAATGGTATGTGGGAATGACCCTGTGAGAGAGTAGGAAGAACCGCAGTCAGTCTTCTGCTGAGCCCGCAGAAGGAATGGGGGCATGGCAAATGTCTCAGAAGGAACCCTCCCTGGTTTCTTGGACTGTAAAGGTGATGCAGGGAGAGATGTACTTTCAGACTTGCAAGATTGATGTCAGCCTTGCGAGGTAGTCCAAACAAGAAGCACACCAAGAATTACTAGCTTTACCTTTATTGTAAGGTTACATTAACAGAATCTTGCAAATCGGAAAGAACATCTCTCCCCCTTCACCTTTATAGTCCAAGAAACTAGGGATAGTACCTTCTGAGATGTTTGCCACACCCCCATTCCTTCTGCAGGCTCAGCTGCCTCTTATCCAACTGTTGTCTAGTCTGTGGCTTTTCCTTCTGTCTCACAATGCCATTCCCACATACCAACAGACTGCATGAATATACCTTATTTATCTGTCAGCAAGTGCCTGATAATATATTGTCCCTTTTCACTTTCTTGGTGTCCGTGTGCTCAAAACAATCCTAGATGACTCTGAAAAATGTCCCAGTCACCTTATCAGAGTCCACCCATGTGGAGTCTAAATCTGAAATGTAATTTTATCCACAAGACACCTAGCAAGCATGTCACAGAGGCCCGCAGGGAGTTTCTCAGATCACATCTTCAATTTTTTGCTTCCTGACTTTGGGAACTAGGCATTGTAAACTTACTACTGGATTCTAAATCTTCCTGCATTTCATATAAAGAAAAAAGAGTTTTGATCAACATTTTATATTATAAATTCTCCTTGATAAATAGAACTACACAAAATGTTTAGGAAAAATAACAGACACTTGATGTAACAGCTGTTCCCCCAACCCCCGATATGTTTGCACCCACACGAAGTCACACTAACTTGCAGATTAGGGCAACAGAATATAGTACATCAGCAAAGTGCAACTATATGAGGGTAAATGTATTTCCAATTTAGTACAGGCATTTTGACATTTTGTGTCTCTTCATCAGCTGACTTGTGATTTCAGTTTTAGTTTATGCTGGATGTTAACACTTGCTTTTTTTTAAGGGGTAAAAAAAGTGGAACTTTACTCAGTGTGGTGCCAAATCATGGGAATAGTGACCTTTTATGACAACTCTGAGTTATCGCCATATTCACTTCTCTGTACAATATTAAGATTTATTAGGAGTTGCTTTTCAAAAAGTCCTATCTTTTTTCAGAACATGATAATATAATAATAAAACACTGGAACTTCATCTGGTGGCTGTAACAATACATTAAGTTTGAAGTATTAAGTGACTTTTAAAAAATCCCTTTAACCATACACAGTGGTTTTGTTTTCAATCTTAGTTTAATAGCCTTATAATATATACCACATGGCCAGCACAAAGAAGAGAGGATGGTGAACACAGGAAGAGAAAATATGCAATAGAAAGCTTGTGTTTTTATAGAATGGGCACAGCTAGCCCAAACCATTAAAATGAGAGGGTTTCAGGAATTTCCCAAAAAACTGGAGACACAATTCTTGACCTCTGCCCTATGTTCTTGAGATACAGAGTCTGAAGGAAAAGGGGGAAAAAAATCATAATTCATGGCAGGAACATTACATCAAGGTCATTGTAGGACATTAAAATGGCACCTATAAAATGCTACTCAGAGAGTTTGTAGCACATATCAGTGGGAGTCAGGATAATGGGATGCCTGCATCTACAGGAATAATGCATGTGGAGTTGCTACATGTGTAACCCCCTTTCCAACCTTGGTTTTCCGAAGAACTACCTTTTGTTTTTGCTCTGTAGTACTGCATTTCTGCAGGAAATGCAATTCTTTCCAGTCATTGAATCACAATCTGGGGGTGAAAGGATGTGCACAATCCCTTTCTTTGGTCTGCTCAAGGAGCTGTTCCTGAGATTGATATTTGATGTAAAAGAATATTTGACTCTTTTTACTTTACATTTAAGGAGAGATATAATATATTCATCCAAGGCAGGGATGGATAAGTATCTGCTGGTAAATACCTGCTTGATTAGCCCATTCAGCCTTCTCCTTCCTTGAGACCCTGGCTCCATTTTGGTCACACTGTCCATTCCTAGCTTGCCTGAGAAATGGAGAAAAATCCCTGGCCTCCCTTAATACTCTGAAACCAATTCCACATCCATGATCTAAGAAATCAGAGTACTTTATGTTGCCCCTGAGAGAGGATATGCTTCAATTTAAGGGGCAGATTATACATTTGATAGAATAAAGGAGAGAGCCAGGTTTTTGTGGTGGTGAAAGGTAAAAGGCTAGAAACCAGAAGACCATGAGTTTTAGTCCTGCCTAAGGCATGAAACCAGCTGGGTCACTTTGGGTCAATCACTCTCTCACAACTGTAGGACGAAGGTAGTGGCAAGCCACTTCTGAAAATATTGCCAAGAAAACTGCATGGGCTTGTTCAGATGATTGCCAGGAGACAATAAACTGGTTTGAAAGCAAACATACAAAGCAATAAAATCTTTTCTGGGGGTCTGCCCTATTTTAGAAGAGATGGGCATTTCTATCTGGATGATCTGGTTGTGATTTTATGGAAGATAATGTAGATATGAAAATGAACAATGGAGATCCTGTTCCATGGAAGATACCAACATGGCATCGATGATGTCTTAAAAGTGACATGCACCAAGCAAGCTTGTTGCCAGTTCTCAGTTTCCTTAAAAAGAGAGAGAAAAAGCAAAGAAACTAGCTTTAATAGCTGTGATTAAAACCTGTTCTGTTCTCATTTCACACATTGTTTTTAAGTACATAAAGAGGAGTCCTGGAGGAGCACAAACATGGTGATTTTTAATTATGCAATGCCATGAATAAATCAGAGAAGAAAAAGTTACCTTCAGTATTATTGATAATTTCTACGATCAGCAAAACTGTAACAGTGATATAAGCACACTTATAAGACTCGATTCTGTTGCAGAAATTTTGCTTCCTGACTCACATAAAACACAACCCCAGAGAATCAGTTTGCAGATTAATTTTCTTGATGAAGGGTTGAATGAACCTTTTACAAAATGGAGGATCAGAAGAGGAGAGCTTCTCAAAAAGCTTCTCTTTTATGTATTTGTTGTTCCACCTCTTAGATACTGCATTAGGTACAGAATATGTTGTACCTGCTAACTATCTTATTAGGTACGCTCACTAGCCTGATCTTAAGAGCAGGCATAAATGCTTACAGAATAAAGTATACACATTCTTTGGAATTGAATCAAACACTTTCTAGCTGTTTTTGGCTGGCTGCCAGAGGTAGGGTGAAAAGTTCATAGCAAGTTGAGAAGTTTACTTGCATTGCCCTGTTCATTTAAAACAGCAAGGTTTGCTTTAATAATTGAAGGAAACAATTTATTTAAAAAAGGGAAAACTAAAGGCCTGTACTTCTATTGTTTCTGGCTTTTACTATACGGAACTAAATGACTTTTGGAATATCTATCTATCTATCTATCTATCTAGAAACAAACAAAAGTATATACAGGTGAAACTCAAAAAATTAGAATATCGTGCAAATGTTCATTTATGTCAGTATGGCAACTCAAAAGGTGAAACCAATATATGAGATAGACGCATTACATGCAAAGCGAGATATATCAAGCCTTACTTTGGTATAATTATGATGACTATGGCGTACAGCTTATGAAAACCCCAAATTCACAATCTCAGAAAATTAGAATAGTGTGAAAAGGTTCAATATTCTAGGCTCAAAGTGTCCCACTCTAATCAGCTAATGAATCCATAACACCTGCAAAGGGTTCCTGAGCCTTTAAATGGTCTCTCAGGCTGGTTCAGTAGGAATCACAAGCAGGGGAAAGACTGCTGACCTGACAGTTGTGCAGAAAACCATCATTGACACCCTCCATAAGGAGGGAAAGCCCCAAAAGGTAATGGCAAAAGAAGTTGGATGTTCCCAAAGTGCTGTATCAAAGCACATCAATAGAAGGTTATGTGGAAGGGAAAAGTGTGGTAGGAAAAGGTACACAAGCAGCAGGGATGACTGCAGCCTGGAGAGGATTGTCAGGAAAAGGCCATTCAAAAGTGTTGGGGACTTTCACAAGGAGTGGACTGAGGCTGGAGTTAGTGCATCAAGAGCCACCACACATAGACGGATCCTGGACATGGGCTTCAAATGTCGTATTCCTCTTGTCAAGCCGCTCCTGAACAACAAACAACGTCAGAAGCGTCTTACCTGGGCTACAGAAAAAAAGAGCTGGTCTGTTGCCCAGTGGTCCAAAGTCCTCTTTTCTGATGAGAGCAACTTTTGCATCTCATTTGGGAACCAAGGACCCAGAGTCTGGAGGAAGAATGGAGAGGCACACAATGCACGATGCTTGAAGTCCAGTGTGAAGTTTCCACAGTCTGTGTTGATTTGGGGAGCCATGTCATCTGCTGGTGTTGGTCCACTGTGCTTCATTAAGTCCAGGGTCAACACAGCCGTCTACCAGGAGATTTTGGAGCGCTTCATGCTTCCTTCCGCAGATGACCTTTATGGGGATGCTGACTTCATTTTCCAGCAGGACCTGGTACCTGCCCACACTGCCAAAAGTACCAAAAGCTGATTCAATGACCATGGGATTACTGTGCTTGATTGGCCAGCAAACTCACCTGACCTGAACCCCATAGAGAATCTATGGGGCATTGCCAAGAGAAAGATGAGGGACATGAGACCGAACAATGCAGCGGAGCTGAAGGCTGCTATTGAAGCATACTGGTTTTCCATAACACCTCAGCAGTGCCACAGGCTGACAGCATCCATGCCACACTGCATTGCAGCAGTCATGGCTGCAAAAGGGGCCCAAAACAAGTACTGAGTACATATGCATGCTTATACTTTGCAGAGGTCCGATATTGTTCTATTTCCAATCCTTGTGTTATTGATGTCATGTAATATTCTAATTTTCTGAGATTGTGAATTTGGGGTTTTGATAAGCTGTACGCCATAATCATCACAATTATACCAAAGTAAGGCTTGATATCCCCTTCATGGATCACTGCCTTGTCGTGGCGAAGGGGCTTGTGTAACTCAGTGAAGCCATGAGCTATACCGTGCAGGGCCACCCAAGACGGACAGGTCATGACAGAGAGTTCTGACAAAATGTGGTCCACTGGAGAAGGAAATGGCAACCCACTCCAGTATCCTTGCCAAGAAAACCCCATGGACAATGTTAAAAGGCTAAAAGATATGACGCCGGAAGATGAGCCCCTCAGGTCGGAAGGTGTCCAATATGCTACTGGGGAAGAGCGGAGGGCAATTCCAAGTAGCTCCAGAAAGAGTGAAGCGGCTGGGCCAAAGCCGAAAGGACGTTCAGCTGTGGATGTATCTGGAAGCGAAAAGAAGGTCCGATGCTGTAAAGAACAATATTGTATAGGTACGTGGAATGTAAGATCCATGAACCAAGGCAAGCTGGATGTGGTCAAACATGAGATGACAAGATTGAACGTCGACATCTTGGGAATCAGCGAATTGAAATGGACGGGAATGGGTGAATTTAATTCAGGCGACCACTATATCTACTACTGTGGGCAAGAAACCCTTAGAAGAAATGGAGTTGCACTCATAGTCAATAAGAGAGTGGGAAAGGCAGTAATGGGGTACAACCTCAAAAACGACAGAATGATCTCAGTGCGTATCCAAGGAAAACCATTCAACATCACGGTAATCCAAGTCTATGCCCCAACCACTGATGCCGAAGAAGCTGAAGTTGACCGGTTCTATGAAGACCTACAAGACCTTCTAGAACTAGCACCAAAAAAAGATGTCCTTTTCATCATAGGGGATTGGAATGCTAAAGTAGGAAGTCAAGGAGTAATCGGAATAACAGGCAAGTTTGGCCTTGGAGTACAAAATGAAGCAGGGCAAAGGCTAATAGAGTTCTGTCAAGAGAACAAGCTAGTCATAGCAAACACTCTTTTCCAACAACACAAGAGACGTCTCTACACATGGACATCACCAGATGGTCAATACCGAAACCAGATAGATTACATACTTTGCAGCCAAAGATGGAGAAGCTCTATACAGATGGCAAAAACAAGACCAGGAGCTGACTGTGGCTCAGATCATGAGCTTCTTACTGCAAAATTTAGGCTTAAATTGAAGAATGTAGGGAAAACCACTAGACCACTCAGGTATGACTTAGATCATATTCCATGTGAGTACACAGTGAAGGTGATGAATAGATTTAGAGGATTAGATTTGGTAGACAGAGTGCCTGAAGAACTATGGATGGAGGTCTGTAACATTGTACAAGAGGCAGCAACTAAAACCATCCCAAAGAAAAAGAAATGCAAGAAAGCAAAATGGCTGTCTGATGAGGCTTTACAAATAGCTGTGGAAAGAAGGAATGCGAAAAGCAAGGGTGAAAGGGAAAGATATAAGCAACTGAATGCAGATTTCCAGAGAATAGCAAGGAGAGATAAGAAGGCCTTCTTAAATGAACAATGCAAAGAAATTGAAGAAAACAATAGAATGGGGAAGACTAGAGATCTCTTCAAGAAAATTGGAGATATCAAAGGAACGTTTAGTGCAAAGATGGGCATGATAAAGGACAAAAAAGGCAGGGACCTAACAGAAGCAGAAGAGATTAAGAAGAGGTGGCAAGAATACACAGAAGAACTATACAAGAAAGATCTTAATGTCCCTGATGTCCATGCTGGTGTGGTCACTGACCCTGAGCCAGACATCCTAGAGAGTGAAGTTAAGTGGGCCTTAGGAAGCATTGCTAACAACAAAGCTAGTGGAGATGACAGTATTCCAGCTGAGTTATTTAAAATACTAAAAGACGATGCTGTTAAAGTGCTGCACTCAATATGCCAGCAAGTTTGGAAAACGCAACAGTGGCCACGGGATTGGAAAAGGTCAGTTTACGTTCCAATTCCAAAGAAGGGCAATGCCAAAGAATGCTCAAACTATCGCACAATTGCACTTATTTCACATGCTAGCAAGGTTATGCTCAAAATCCTACAAGCTAGGCTTCAGCAGTACGTGAACCGAGAACTACCGGATGTACAAGCTGGGTTTCGAAGAGGCAGAGGAACTAGAGATCAAATTGCCAACATTCGCTGGATCATGGAGAAAGCACGAGAGTTCCAGAAAAGCATCTACTTCTGCTTCATTGACTATGCAAAAGCCTTTGATTGTGTGGATCACAACAAACTGTGGCAAATTCTTAAAGAGATGGGGATACCAGACCACCTTACCTGTCTCCTGAGAAATCTGTATGCGGGCCAAGAAGCAACAGTTAGAACCGGTCATGGAACAACCGATTGGTTCAAAATAGGGAAAGGAGTACGACAAGGCTGTATACTGTCACCCTGCTTATTTAACCTATATGCAGAGTACATCATGAGAAATGCCAGGCTGGAAGAATCACAAGCCGGAATTAAGATTGCAGGGAGAAACATCAATAACCTCAGATATGCAGACGATACCACCCTAATGGCAGAAAGTGAAGAAGAATTAAAGAGCCTCTTGATGAGGGTGAAAGAGGAGAGTGCGAAAGCTGGCTTGAAACTCAACATTAAAAAAACTAAGATCATGGCATCTGGACCCATCAATCCCTGGCAAATAGAAGGGGTAGAAATGGAAGCAGTAACAGACTTCATTTATTTGGGCTCCAAGATCACCGCAGACGGAGACTGCAGCCATGAAATTAAAAGACGCTTGCTCCTTGGGAGGAAAGCTATGGCAAACCTAGATAGCATATTAAAAAGCAGAGACGTCACCTTGCCGACAAAGATCCGCATAGTCAAAGCTATGGTTTTTCCAGTAGTAATGTATGGCTGTGAGAGCTGGACCATAAGGAAGGCTGAACGCCGAAGAATTGATGCCTTTGAACTGTGGTGCTGGAGAAGACTCTTAAGAGTCCCCTGGACTGCTAGGAGGTCAAACCAGTCAATCTTAAAGGAAATCAACTCTGATTGCTCATTGGAAGGATTGATAATGAAGCTGAAGCTCAGATACTTTGGTCACCTAATGCGAAGAGAGGACTCTTTGGAAAAGACCCTGATGCTGGGAAAGATGGAAGGCAAAAGGAGAAGAGGACGGCAGAGGATGAGATGGCTAGATAGCATCACTGAAGCAATGAGCATGAAATTGAGCAAACTCAGGGAGGCAGTGAAAGATAGGAAGGCCTGGCGCAATATGGTTCATGGGGTCACGAAGAGTCGGACACGACTTAACGACTGAACAACAACAACAACAAAGGCTTGATATATCTCGCTTTGCATGTAATGCGTCTATCTCATATATTGGTTTCACCTTTTGAGTTGCCATACTGACATAAATGAACATTTGCACGATATTCTAATTTTTCGAGTTTCACCTGTATAAAATAATAACTTTTTCTATTGGGTGAAGAGGACTTTTTCTCCAAGTTTTAGTAGCTCCCTTTCTATCTGCTGCTCTAACCTTAGTGACTTCTGAAAATTTTGCTACAAAGTGAGACATTTTCCATTTTTTAAAGATTGCTTTTAAAACACTGCTTTTTTTATATAGCTGTTCTTGTTGGATTGAATTTCCAAAGCAATAGAATTTCTCAGAGAGTAGGTGCAGCAATTTCTGTCTCCTGATAGATTGGTTCATTTTGAATTAGGAAGATGTGAGATGTATATCTAAAATATAATAAATATAATATTAAGTTAAGAAGTTGCAACTTGAAAAAAGCCTTCGGAAATACATATCATCGATATGGTGTATTTACAAAGAACAGAACTGCAGTTCAGAGCCTTTCAATACATGCCTTAACATTTTCAGAATATTCCTAATACATGTTGGAAAAAAGTGGTTCAAGTTAAATAGATGCCAGCGTCTTGTTAAGTAGCATCTTGTCCATTTAAACAACTTGTCTTACCAAGGACCTTCTTCTTCTTTTTTTTTTTTTAGTGCTTTAGAATCTTGTTCTGGAATCATAATGCTTTTATTGTAATCTTTATTTTACTAAGTTTTACCTGCCGTGAAATCAAAATTGAAATAGTGTTTTCTTCTCAGGTATGAACCCCTGATTTAGTAGCCTATGAAAAGGTTATCTCTGTGAGTCAGGTAACAAATATGGATTAGGGAAAATAAGTCAACCAACGACAGTTAATTATTTGATTTCAGAACAGGTGGGGAGATACAGCAATGGCCTAATTCAGTGGAGAAAGTATATTGCATTCTTTATTTGTGTAAACTCGCTACAGTTAATTCCCAAGGTGACATCGCACAATAGTAATATACACTGCCTCTTCCAGTATGCTTCTGTCTGCAGTAAGACAATCATCAGTGTCCTTGCTCTATGCGCCCTCCGACTTTGAACAGTTTTGGACAATGTTGCTTGGGCCTTTTCAGTGGTAGCTGCCAAATCCTGAAATGGTTTTCAGATGACTTCAAATATCTTTTCAGTGCCAAGCAAAATTGCTTTGCATTCTCAAAAGTTTTAATATGTTAGGGTAGATGTTTGTTTTTAAGGGGGAAAAAAATCTTACTCTGGCTGCTTTTTATTGTTTATTTTACTGTACAGTTTATTATTCACAATTGTTATATTGTGATTTTAAGCCACACTTGGCAAAACCTGGCTCTGAAGGGCTGCATATATTCTATCTACCTACCTGCCTACCTACCTTCAAGTCAGTTTTGAACTCCTGGCAACTGCCTGGCAAGCCCCTGCAGTTTTGTTGGCAAGATTTCAGAAGTGGTTTGCCATTGCCTGTTTCCTAGGGCTGACAGACAATGACTGGCCCAAGATCACTCAGGTAGCTTTGTGCCTAAGGCAGGACTAGAACTCACAGTCTCCTGGTTTCTAGCCCAGAAGGCCTTAACCACTACACCAAAATGATTCTCATGTATATGATGTGTACAACTCCTTTGAGCATAATAGATTATTGATTCATTCAGCTAGCCCTCATTCACTGTCTCACAGTTCTCCCATTAGATGTAACTTGGGGGATAAATATCTATTAAAAGCAGTGGAACAACCTGCCTCCTGGAGCTCCATCACTAGAGGCTTTCAAACAGTTTGGACAGCCATTTCCCTGGGGTGCTCTGAAGATTCCTGCTCTGGGGTTGGACTAGAAGACCTTCAAGGTCCCTTCCAACTCTATGGTCTGAAAGCACTGATGTGCCCTCACTAAGGAAAGTGAGTCTGGACTTTAGGATCTTCTTCACTTTTCTGATGTATTCACTGCTAACTTTCTTCTTCAATTCAGTGTGCTTGAGGTTGTCAGCCTGAAGGAAGCCCAGGTATTTGTAATGATCTTCTTCATCTAGACTCCTGATATTATTTCCATAGGGCATCTTGATTCCTTCAGTTTTCACTCTTTTTCTCCTTTTGATGGTAAGGGTGGCACATTTGCTCTATATTCAGACAGTGTTGAGCAGGAATTCCATTTCAGATGGCTTTTTCCATATAGCTTCTGATTGTCCAGGTAATGGAAATGGGTTAGTCTGGCAGATTTTTTTGATGTTTGATAGCCATGGTCTGACTTGTTCAGTATTGCTGACTGAGGAATCAATGCAATGATGAACAGTAGTGGTGATGGTGAGTCTTCTTGAAAGATTCTTCTCTGGACATTAACCTTTTCCAGTAAGTCACCATTGACCAGCAACTGTGTTTTCCATTGTGCCATTGATCTTTGCACAAAGCTTCTGATGTTTCTACTGACTCCTGTTATTTCTAGGCACTTGATTATCCTATCATGTGGCAGGGAGGCTTGTAATCAATCCAAGCTACATTCAAGTTGGTTTTCCTTCTTTTGCAGTTTTCCAAAATCATCTTGTCAATTAGGAGCTGATCTTTATTTCCTCTGCTGTTTGGGCGGTTTCCTTTCTGCTCAGATGGAAAAAGCTTGTTTTCAACTAGATGCTGTTGGACTGCATCAGCTACAACACCAGTTAACAGTCTGAAAGTTGTTGGTAAGCAGGTAATTGGCCTGTTGTTCCCTGGTGCTGCCCCTTTTGTTGGATCTTTGATTATCAGATATTATTGTTGGTCACACAATCAGTCAGATGTTTAGACTGCATGTGGCATTTTTATTCACCTTTTGAGTCCTTCCCAAGGACCTGGGATAGGCAGATGTTGTTCTACTTTTATCTCTGGGGTAATTAAATATTATACATTACTTTCACCCTTCAAAAGAGCATAATATCCTGTTCATTTGCCATAGAATTTTAGATGGATCAGTGCTGAAATGGCTACTTATCTCTAAGACACAGGATATGAACAACTGAAAATGTCTACAACAAATTTAGTGTAATGTCACTTGTAGACAGGGATTAAGTATTTCCTCCCAAATGATAGAAACTATTGATTTAAATTAAATCTTCTGCTACTATCACAATCATATAAATTCCATTGTGTTCTATTGGAGGCAATCAGTGATATGAAGAGACAGCACAGGACGTAATTAAAAACATTGATAATGTTTGTTTTGTTTGAAAGGATGCCCAATGTCTGTTTTTGGTTTTTCACTTACAAAAACATTTTGCTTTTTTCCCCCTCAGGATATATCATTTCCTTTAAGTTCATTAAAAACATGATTGCTTCAGAGACTAAATTAGTTTCTTTTATCTAACATCTTTAATCACATATGTAGTTGTCAATAATATCTAAATCTGGGCCTTTGGCTGGAGGAGGCAATGAGAATGCCAGTGCTAAATGCCAGTGAATGTTTGGCATAAATAAGAAACTATCACACTTCTGCAAACTTTGAATCATGCACTTGTCAAAGCCATAATAGTGTCACAGTGAGAAATCTGATGCCAGATGGTATGTGGACTGAAAGCACAATAAGATAAAACAGCTAGAGAATGAAGGTACAACAGCCAGTGGTAGTAAAATTAATTTCCATATAGTATTAAATTGTCAGAATCTGATTGGAAACTCATTCCACTAGCACAACTCACAGAGTTTATTTTGGAGCATAAACAAATAAGAACAGCTCTGAATCATAGAAAAAAATTCTTACATCAAGCAGCAATGCAATGAGTCATCTAAGGATGATCAATTGTACTGAAGATAACGAATGTATGTATGTATGTGTGTGTGTGTGTGTGTGTGTGTGTGTATATGTGTGTGTGTGTGTGTGTGTGTGTATATATATTTGAGGATTTTATTTCCTCCAATCACTACAAAATGCAGCTCTTTCACTGTTACGTATCATTGTGAGGGTTCTTTCCTTTCCAAGAACTGGACACACCACAGCATAGCAAATCTGTACAAAATGCTTTATTGCAGCACACACCTTCCCCAACAACAGACTATTACTCTCCACCCGTCTAGGACTTGCAAGGTGATGTTGCCATGTAAATATGTCTTTAATACTCAGTCCTTTAATACTTAGTTCAAGCAAAAGTCCCAAAGTCTGCAAAGTGGCATACAACTTTTCAAATGTTCTTACTCTAGTTGGGATGAGGTGCTGCTTCAGTGTGGTTCTTCTTCTTCTAGCTGCTATTGAGCTCCCAGCAAATCTCCAAGTTCCAGGCAGGACTTCCACCAGGATATGCTGCTCACCATAACTTGTGGTCCTGGCAGTTGAATGACACCCTCTTGCCTGCTTGTAATAGCTACCAATCTTCAGACATCACCTCCGCTTCTCCGTCTCTATGCTTTTTGCTTATCACCTTTCCTCCTACACACACCTCCCAGTCTGTCTTAGCATTTGCTTTTCTAAGCTAAGAGCCTGGGTGGGGTGAAGCTGCCACTGGAACTTGGCACATCCTTGAAAATGCCAGGGTGAGGCTCAATTATCACAGGCAGCTGGAATGCCAGCTTGGATGCTTGGAGTAAAGATTGACTTACAGAAATGAAGGAAAGGGGATGAGAAACATTTCTGCAGCTAATTTTCCCAAGCACAGACAGCACCCCCAACTTCACTCTCTCACAATCATTTAAATTAATCACCAGTCCTCTTTATTTCCAGGCTGTACCTAATGAGAAAGCTGTGTGTTTTGCTTAGAGACATCTGGATTAACTATGGATTTTCAAAATGGGGGAACTGTGTGAATCAGTGTAAATCTGGTCACAGGTATTAACTTCCTATATAATGTTATCAAATGTTCTGAAATGGCTACATATAACTTTCCCTAATTAACATAATTTTAGGATACATTTCTAATATTCCCTGATTTTAGTGCAAATACTGTTTCTTCATACACACATTTCTCTAATATAAGCTGTTGTTCCTGTTCACATTTCCTATATACAAAGTAGAATTTTGGAGTCAGAGCACTTTTATGCTCTTGAGTTCTATGCACCATTCCCTTTCCGTGCAAAGAAATTCATATGCGCAAGTTTATTGAAGGTATGAAAGAGTTAATGAATCAATCAATCTGTCTAGAAAATGTGCAGATCCTGCAAAATCCAGGAAACCAACTCTACACAACCAATCAGGACCAGTGATTCCCCCCCCCCCCCCATCTTTCTCAGGTAAGTTTTTAAAAGGGGAAGGTGAAAAATATTTTGCTTTTGTTCTGTACCTTCCATCACTGGAGGAAATAATTTTTCCTCCAGTGGCTTCTACCAGATAAGGATTGATCACCCCAATCCAAGAATGAGGATTGTGAATCAGACTTCTCCTTCTCCTTCTCCTTCTCCTTCTCCTTCTGGAAGAAGAAGGAGGAGAAGGAGATTATTAGGATTCTTTTATTGATTTGTATCATGGATTAATCTGTACTGAGTGTCCTTGCTATTATTTTATTTGAACTGCGTATGTGTGTACACGCACATGTATCTTGGTTGCTAGCAAAAATCTTGATTCCTTTTTCCATTGTCCTTTTAATGCTCAATTGATTTTCTAACTGTAAATATATTTAATAAATGAATATAAATTTTATTATACTGGTACCTTTATTATTTCAGGGAAGTATTTTAATGCATCTTAGAACTCTGACACTACAGAAATGAAAGAAGGGGTGGGGAAAAACAAGAGGATCTTCCACTTTCTCCCCATGCAATAAAGCAAAGAGGGAAAAACCCATCTCTGCATGCAGGTGGTGCTTGGCAGCCTTCAGGCAGACCTCCAGATTCTGAGCTTGGGAGCTCCCACTTAAGGGAATCAGAGCCAACCCACAACATCCTATGTGAATGTGTGTAAGAGTGTGCACCATTGCTACATTTTGCTCTGAAATAAATTGTTGGCAGTTTTCTTTTATATCCTTTCATGCAATTTGCATTGTAATACTGAGTAGGTCATGGTCACTCATGCCCTGGTTACTCCCAGATGGATTAATTTAACACACTCTACATGGCACTGCCCTTGAAGAGTATCCAGAAGCTTCAGCTGGTGCAGAATGCAGAAGTGCAGGCAGTTATGTGTGCCCCTAGGACGACGCATGTTGCAACTCTGCTTGGGGAGGGGAGGGGAGGGGAGGGGAGGGGAGGGGAGGAGAGGAGAGGAGAGGAGAGGAGAGGAGAGGAGAGGAGAGGAGAGGAGAGGAGAGGAGAGGAGAGGAGAGGAGAGGAGAGGAGAGGAGAGTTTGCAAATTGTAATATGGGTCTCCCCACTAATCCACAGTCAACAGCTACACAAAATTGATTCAATTTACTATTCGCTTGATTCAGTTAACTGCAACATACTTCCCTCTTTCATAAATTTTACACTTCCTTCTTTAGCAGCTCTCTCTACACTTTTTTCCCCCATCAAAAGAACAGTTTCTCTGTTCTTCCTTTTGTAGCTGCTCAGCTGATAACAGTGGCTTCTGGAGTTGTGATGTAATCTAGGTGAAGACTTCTATTCTTTCAAAGAATCTATTCCTTTCTTGAGTTATCTTCTATGTGAGATGTTTCTCTCTTTTTCCCAAGCTGGCAATTATTTACCTCTGTTGGCTCTTACTTCTAAATAATGATTGCTCAATTTCAAAAAGTTGTGCAAAAGTTAAGTACTCCTGGTGAAAATCCTAAACTTATCTATTATTTCCACCAAGGCAGGTTTCATTAACATTTTGATTTGATTGCATTTCCACCACTGGCACAGCTACTGATCCAGACCATATACAGATTTGTTCTTGAACTTTCAACCCATTGCATCTGCAGAGCCCAAATGATTAAGACTTGAAACTGCTAGCCACAGTTGGTAGAAATATAGTATAAGGATCTCATTTAATGAACTTTTTGCACATTTTTATGCTATAATATTTCTGTCACTATGTAAGATGGTGGGAGACTGAGTATATATGGGTAACTGACTGTAAAGGCATGGAAAAATCCTAAGGATGGAAAATTTTACACCTTCTCTCCCAAAAGCCCTCTAGGTCTTCATACTGTGTCCTGCTTCTTGCACCTTGGAGTAGCAGCTTAGTATTTCTACAACCTACCTTCTAGGAAGCACCTCATTTGATGTGCTCCTGACTACCCCTGGGATGTGAGAGTGATATGGCTCCCATAGCCTGTAGGAGCCTGTGTTACTTTTTTGGTGATTTCTAGATAAAGTGAAGACAGCCAGCTTGGTGTAGTGGTTAAGGCATCAGGCTAGAATCCTGGAGACCATGACCATGACCACCTAGGCACAAAGCCAGCTGGTAACCTTGGGCCAGTCACTTTCTCTCAGCCCTAGGAAGGAGGCAATGGCAAACCACTTAAGAAAAACTTTGCCAAGAAAACTGCAGGGAATTGTCCAGGCAGTCTCCAAGAATCAGACACAATCGAAAAGAAAAGAAAAGAAAAGAAGGAAGGAAGGAAGGAAGGAAGGAAGGAAGGAAGGAAGGAGATAAAGTGAAGATAAAGTGAAGATAAAGTAAAATAAAATAGTCACTATAGTGCTGCCTTTTGCCCATGCAGTGTTGAAGCATGTAACTAGCAGTAACAGCCCTTCCTCCCTTGAAGATAGACCAATCTCACAAGGCATAAAGAAAATCAAAGACATTTTAAAAATCAAATGTAAAAGTCTTAATTTTAATTTAATTAATTTTAATTTTAAATATCAAAATGCAAATACTCAAGGTTAAGGAAAAACTTACAGAGCTGCCTTATGCATAGGTTAAAAAAGGCAAGTGGAAAATGTAAATTATAATGCTCACTTAGACCACCAGATGATACTGGTCTAACTACAACAGAGAGCAATATTCAAATTTTACTGCAAGAATTAGACCAAAAACAGTATTATTTCTTCCTGACGAGCATGCCTAGTGCAAGTTCTGACTAGCTTTCTGCCCATTTCTGCTAAAAGGACAATGGTCTGAAACATATTTTTCTCTCTTTTACATTAACTCAATTTTCCCTTATTTTCCTGAAGATGCTAGCAGAAATGGTACCCTGGACTCAGCCTAAGCAACATCTTTCTCCATTTGTCTGGAATCTGCCTTTTATTTACATGCAGGAGCTTATGTCTCAAAGAAAATGTGTATTGGATACATCTAAGCCTGTCTAGCAGGAGATGTTGGCAGCCTGCATTTCACACAGTGACCTTTCCACAGCTGGAAATAAATGTAACTTTTTTTAAGGGCCCAAGGATTGCTGTGATAGGGTCATAATGCAAAATGAGTAATCATACACATGGATATTTAGTAGTTTGGCTACCTCTATAATGTTTCTGGATAGTGCTAGATACAAAAGATTAGTTCTAAGGAAAGACATTAAGTCCAATTAAGATAGGATCAGAGGTTTTCCACATGAAATTAATTACTCATATGTGCATATGCTGACATAATTCTTCTTGTAATTTTATATTACTGTTGGATTGATTTCCTCCCAAATGTATTTTTCTTTAATTTTTTTTCTACTTCATAAATAGCCTTGCACATACAATGATTGATAACTTTGACTGTGTACTATAGTTAAGGAATTTATTTTGCTACATTGAAAGGTAATTTATCACAGCCTGAGATGTCACTGCAATTTGCCTCATCTAACTGAAGCTTCATTTTCCCAGCTCACTTCCAATGCCTTTGGGTCTGTGATCAAAACTTAAGGCTCCTTCTAATTTGACTTTATCCTCATGGAAAGTTTTTCAGTGAAATAAGCATTTGCTTGCATTCACACAGATGAAAAAGTTGTTAGAATGGTTAATAGGTAGGCTGAATGCTCAGGTCTTGGGAGAAAAAAATAACCCCCCCCCTAAAAAAAATTCTTGCAGAAAAACAGTATAATTCTGGAGAAGATATTGTGTTTATTTTTAAGAAACCACAATAATCTGATATAGAGATGCTTCTTGAAAGTAGTTATACATATGTGTTCTGAAGTACGGATTTGTGTGCCTCCTGCACTTCCTAAATCAGAGTTCCCCAAAGTGGTCAATATCAACCCCCCAAGGGTATTTTTAAAATTATTTTCCTATACTAAATATTTGGGGGTTGATGAACAATCTGAAACTTCATGAAGGGGTCAATGAGCTGAAGAGCTAGGGGATCCCTACCCTAAATAATGTCATAAAATATTGTTCAGTGAAAAATTAATTGTTGGATAGGACAACCATATATATACACATTTTGTATCAGTGTTAAAGCAGTTTCAGGTTTACTTCTGTTATTTTACAAATAATTTTATACCTATTAAAGATACTTGTCTGCAGAATCCAATATGTAATAGTCATGAGTGGCCAAAAGGCTGTGGGACATGTAAAGATTTTATCTGGTTGTTTTAACTATTGGTATTTGGATGTAAGTATGTTTAAATTGCATTTTATGCCTTAAATAAGCTATCTGGAGCACTTTAGAAAGATGGTCTAGAAATATCTTAATTTACATAAGTCAAAAGGGTGACTTGTGGGGGTTATCTCTATCAAGAGGCCCATTTTTCAGGCTATTACGATATTTTTTTTTATCAAAAGATGAACTACAAACACCAAAAGCAAGTGAATCTAGGCAATTTATTTTCCATGTATAACATTAATACGCAAAGAGTGTGCTATGCAAGGGATTCCTGTGTGTTATGAAAAATTAAACTACCATATTGAAACCATCTTCCACTACAGACTAAGACCACCTATGATATACGGTGCGGGTGTTCTTTTGGAAAGGTACAGACTACCAAAAAGAATAATGTTTATTTATTTATTTAAACTTATTTACTGTATTTCTTAACCTCTAACTTTATACCTATCACTAAACCTATAATGTACCTACACTAATGATGATGCCTGGGTGTGTATTGAAATCCCAAAGAGTCTTAGAAGCAGTTCTTTTCTCCTATGTAGCCTGAGCTCTAACAGAGTCTTTAGCCACCTTAGTTGGTGTCTGCTGTTGCCAGCTGCCATTCTGAACTCTTGCTGAAGCATCACCTTTGCACAGTCTTTCCATCTGTGTTGTGGAAGCCAAGGAGAAAGGAAAGGCTGTTAGTGTCTCTGCTGGAGTAGAGAAGCTGTTGGGTTCCACTTCCTTTTTCAGCTCTTTTGCTACTGTTGATGAGCTGATATCCACAAATCCACTCCTACTTCACCAACAGTCGCATACTTTAAGCTGCTGGCTGCTCTCTTCTCTCACCTGCTTGTCCTTCCCTTCTGCTCTCCCACATGACAAGTATCTCCTCCCAACACACACCCATGTTCAGGGGCTACCAGCATTTTCCTTCTGTAATAGGAGACCAGGTATGGTCCAGTGCTTCTCAGGTGGCCTTTAAGTCCTGGCGGGGGAGGGGGGGGCTTAATCTTTGTGTGTCCCTTTTTGGCACACTTGTCACATATCATCTTCTTTTCCCTTGTTTTTTGTAGATTTACTGACTTTTCTAAATAAAAGCTTTCCCTTCTTGGTGTAGAAGTGTTTTAGATTGGATTGAATCTATATTTATTATGGATAAAGTATACAGGTAGTCCCCACAATTGGGACCAGACTTTTCTGTTGCTAAGCTATGTGGTCATTAAGTGAGTCATGCCTGATTTTATGAACTTTTTTGACACAGTCATTAAGCAAATCTCATGGTCATTAAGTGAATCCAGCTTCCCCCATTGACTTTGCTTGTTGGAAGCCCCCTCGGAAGGTCGCAAATGGTGATCATGTGACCCAGGGATGCTGCAATTATCATAAATACATGGCCAGTTGCCAAGTACCCAAATTTTGATCACGTGGCCATGGGGACACTGCAGTGGTTGTAAGTGTGAGGACCGGTCATAAGTCACTTTTTTTAGTGCCATCATAAATTCGAATGGTCATTAAACAAATGGTTGTAAGTCAAGGATTACCTATATTGATTCTATACTTTCCTTAGAACAACCAAAACTGAAAAATGATTCCTCTGTTCACTGCAATTAACCAGCTATCTCAGCAGTTCTCCTTAATATGTCTGGTCCCCTATCATTTATTGTTATCATTAACTCAGGGGAATAACTGAAAATCAAATTGATCCAGACATGTAAGCATCTTCTCCAAAGTTATGTCTGGGACCCATTCAGCTATTTATTTAACAATCATATCAAGTGCACACTGAATACTGAATAAAATTTCCCTGCTGTTTGGGATATAAAGATTTACCCCATCCCCCTGAAAAAAATCAAATTCCATTTTTGTACACAGTTTCCTTAAAGACAACATATGAAGTGGTTCATTCCCCAGAAATAAATGCTCAATGATCTCTTTTTAAGCAAACTTTGGATGAATTTCACTAAGTTCTTTTCTCTCAGGTTCTGGAGGTCCACTGGACACACTTCAAGAACAATGTCCACAGCTTTGGTGGCCATGGCAAGAAAAGTAGCGGTAGAGAAGAAGGAAGAGCTTCCTTCTCTCCCTGCTACTCTTGCAGTGGATGGCAGTAAAAGGGTAGGGGCAGGAAGGAACAGGGAACAAACAGGTCCTTTGGTGACAGATCTCCAATAACATGGAGTGATTACTCTGTGGAACTGTAGAACAGAAATCAGAAGACCCATTGGCCAGGCACCAAAGAAGACATTCCCATCCCACTTTTTCTCCCATCTCCTCTTCTGCCAAAGCACTATAAGGATTAGAGATGTGGTCAGCACATCTTTACTCTGGCATAGTTTTCATGCTGCCTAGTTTTTTGATGCTGCTATGCTGAAGAACCTGTAGCTTCATTTTGATTAAGCAGTTCATAACATACCTGTAGATGTGACATGGTTCACCTTAACAAAGTAATTTGGGTGACCTTGAACTACTCTCGACCAGGGCTGTAGGAAAAGGCTCTTCAGACTACTCTCCCAATGCTGTCTGAAGTGCTTCCAGGCTGAGCAGTTTAAAGATTGCCCTCATTATTAATTGGAACTATCTAGCATAGAAGACTTCAAAGGAAGCTCCAGACTGGCTGCTTTTGTCATATTCTGTGAGCAACCCCACGTGAAAAAGTTCCTCTTAATCTTCTCTTGCTGAAGAAAGCGCCTGCTTGAACTCTGAAGAAGGCTGAAGGGATTCCAAAGCAGAGTGAGATGGAGCTGTATGTCACTTTATTTTACTCTTATGTTGCTTCACAAAGCAGCTTTAAGGGGATACTTTGTCTGAAACTTCATCAAAGCAAAGCACCCTTTTGAAGCCTCATACAGCCATACAATATTTATCTCTTTTTCATTTCCCTCCTTTTACTCTGTCCAATTGTCAACTGCCTCTCTCTTCTCTTACTCCCTCTTGTTCTCTTAGCTTTACAGATGCCTTCCTCACAAAACAATGACCAGTTAATCCATTACTCATGTTCTAATATTCTAACCCTTTCATTATCCATTTATCTGTGGACAAAGATTTCACACACATGCATCTCATTCCTTCCAGTTCTTGAGCAGAGTCATTGAAGAATTCCTCTGTGTGACCATGGCAAGTCAAACTATCAGCTGGCAAGTTAAGCCTAGACCACTTGTTTTCCTACCATTGATGGCAGGAGGAAACTAGCAGTTTAATTTCTATGGGCTAACTGTTCATTTTGAAAGTGGACACAGCAGCTTCACAGGCCACCAGTTTGGAGTGAATGACACATAAGCTCCCAGATCATAGGCTGATCATGCGGTGTTGTACCCTATGATCATAGGGTGATTGAGATTATTCACTAAAGGCATTGCTGAATCTTATGTTAATAGTCCCAGATAACAGCCATTTGATATGATGGTCCCATCATAAATAAATGTTCTTGCTAAATATTAAAAGAGAATCAGAGTCAAAGCACTTCTAGTTAATAAGGGTGATTTACTCCTACTTAGGAGATGACTTCAGTTGTATGCTCTGACACTCTGCATGCTACTCTGACATTTCCCAATGGGAAAAATGTCAAGGATGATTTATTAATTTTGGCAGAATAACTTCTGTCACTAATGAAATATGTAAATCAATAAAAGAATCTTTTAACATTATAAAATAAATCATAGGATAGAAGCAAATATGTGTAGCTCAGGGTTGAAGTGTGAAGTCCTTGGGGTTCTCTGAGCTTGGTTGTTTTCTTGCAAGCATTTCGTTACACAGCTAGGTAATATCTTCAAGAAAGATGGCAAGAAAACAGCCAAGCTTAGAGAACCCCAAGGACTCCACAAATCATAGGATGTTTTCTCACTGGTTTTACCTGTTTTATCAATAAGATCAGTGTCTTCATCACACAAAATAATTCATATTTCACCAGTAGCAGATCTCTGTTACATAAGCCTCACTAGTGTCATTGCTTTACCATTAGTTTATTGCATTCTGAGTGTATGTATCATGCTGCAAATACAACTGAGTTGGTGGAATGTAAGCAATAGTATTTTGACTTGAAATATAGTCTATAGATTAAGAGATCCAAGTGAGTTTGAGGTAAACCTGTGCTTTGATTCCATTTAGGGCATACTAGATAAAATGCGCCCAAGCTGAGCAGTGCTATTCTTATCACTAGACAGGAATACTGCAAGTGATACATTGATGACTTAGGCTAGCAACCTGGTCTATACATTTCTATCTTATTAAAGATAATTATGTGAAAGTCTCCACTGAGCAAAGTCATGCTGCACAACAGAGGTAAATATCAATGGGCCCACCTAGTGATGACCATGGTATATGGACGATTCCAACTCGAAAAGTAAGAAAAGTGGTAAAGAGAATAAATTAATAAATGAAATGAAATAAAGAAAAATAGATATCTTGTGTGTCTGTGAAACTGAGAGAAATGGGGTATATGTAAGAGATCTAAGTGAAGATGGCCTGATCTTGTGAAGTGGTATTGATGACTACTTGCAGAGACATGAAGGTGTAAATTTAAGTATGAATGAAAGGATTAAAATGTATGTCAGAAAATAGGAATTGATATCATTTAGATTGTTGTGGATTCATATGGAGTAGGCATTTATAGGATAGTAAATTTGTACATTATGTTTCTCTGAATGCTTATAATGAAAGAACTAGCTATGAGTTTTGAGAATAATTGCACTAAATTCTGAATGAGTGTGATCTAGGGAAAAATTATTCTGTTAGATGGCATTAATGAATAGATGTGAATGAGATAAGGAAGTGCCTAAAAAGTGATTGGGCCATTCAGAAACCAAAGAATAAATAAGAATGGCGACTGGTTGGTGAATACTTATAAAAAGATCTATTTCTATGAAATACATGAGGTAATCATGTCTATTCAGATATACACATGGCAAAGGTAAGACTATATAGCTAAAACATGATTGTTTTATGAGGAAAGTATGAAAAATACCCAAATGATGACATGTTCTGAATGTGGGATAGACAATTATTGGTAGTGTCAAGACTGCGTCCTGGGGGAAAATGGACATGGAAGAAAAGTATAAGTGGAATAAAGTTGAATAAAAGTAAAGTAACTTCAGGAAAAGAAAGTATGACACAAGGAGGAGGAGGAGGAGGAGGAGGAGGATTAATCTCCAACTAAATCAATGGAAAGCAGATGTAAGAAAAGAAAATGTGGAAAATTTTAAGAACAGAGAAAGAATAATAATTATGTTACAGACTTCTACTTTCTACAAAAGTACAATACCTGAGGCTGACACCCCTGGACTTTCTGGAGCAGGTGCACAGGTTCAGCACTAGGATCTAGCATGATGCCTTCCAAGAAGAGGACCAGAAAGACTTGTGTTTGGGGGGAGGAGGAGGAGGAGGAGGAGGAGGAGACTAAAGAAAAGTGCCTCAATCCTGGCCAGTTACTTTGCATGGCATTTAGGAGTGGACTAGGCCTATTACTGCAAAAGTTGTCAAAGGAGAGCTATGACCCTAGGAATTAGTTCTGGCAGCAATTCAGCTGGATTGCTGCCAGACCACATCCCCACTCTGTCTTAATAAGTTGATAGCATAAGCATAATCTTATTCATGGGGGTGGTATGTCTAATAAATAATTCATTAATCATTTTAGGGAATCAAGGGAGAAAAATTGTGAGAACCTCTGAATTATTAGCATGGCAGAACGAAGAGAAGACAACTGGAATAAAAATTTGCAGCTGAAACTCTTATAATTTGAAATCTACAGACAACAACATTTTGTTAAATGAAAGCATTGGAAATTCATTATGGTAATAATGAAACATCTGGGTTAATATGAAATGTTAGGAGGATAAAACTAACTACTTATACATTCAGTGAATTTTCAGTTGACATTTAAGAAATGGCAGATAGTTTTGTTTTCCTTGGGCTCAGTGGAGGAATAAAAAGGAGATAAAATTGTACAGAGAAATGCAATGACAATCTTACATAGTATCCTGGAGAATAATAATACATGTATGACCACAAAGGTCAGTGGAATGTTCAGCTGTGAAAGCTGCAAACTGGGAAAAAATGAGGGAGTTATGGATTTTGAACCACTTCTGGGCCAAAGAAATGCTGACGACTCTTTTGATATGATGATCACCAAATACTAAAAAGAAATTCATATTCTTTGGGTATCTGACACAAATGAGTGATCAACTAGGGAAAAAAAGGCTGTGCTATAAGGAAAGCTTAAAAAAAAAAAAAGCGGAGAGAAATAACAGATAAAGAGGATGGACAGGAATGGGGATATCACTGGAATGTCCTTTGAAGAGCTATGGATTGTCACCAGTACAATACCTGAGACACAGGTTGAGATGGAGGGCATTTGCCCATTCAGCCAACAGGAATTGAGCCTTGACTTGATGGCACTCAACTAGCTATGTTCCTGAGGCATAGTAACAGTTTGCTGATATGCTGAAATAGCATCCAAAGAGAGAATGAAGGCCTCTTAGAAGGTGCAAATGTACTCAGAACTTCATCTAGGGTAAGTCTGTTCCTAATGAAGGAAGAGGATCAACATGTGCAATAAAATTAAGAAATGTGTAACGAAATCATTCCCCAATAAAATCAGCTAGGATCAAACTTCTCAAACTATCTTTTTTGAACAGCCATGCCCACTGACTGCTACTGATGACATAACAGGATGTCATCTATCAGCTCAGGTGGGACCAATAAACTTTGGGGCCATTTTCTTCCTGCACATTTTTTTTTCTTTCAAGAAAGGTGTATAACTTCAAGACTTGGCTTCAAAATTTATTTTTCTTCTCCTTTTCCACCCTTTTCCTTCTTTATATTGGCTCCATTATATTTGTACATAAGTTTTGGGGAACTACAATTCCCAGAGGGTAAGGCCAATTAAGTTTTTAATTTAATGTAATGTAATTAAGTTTTAATTTAATTTTATGTGGTAGTATGATTACTCCCCATACATTTAATCATTAACCACATTTATCACATTAAAAAGGTGATGCTGATTTTTGAAAGGGCTCCAGGGCTACATTTAAGTCTTTCAGGGGGCTAAGAGGCTTTAAGTTGAATACCTGGCTTATGTCTTGTCTTGTCTTGTCTTGTCTTTTTTCAGCTTTTGTACAATGTTTAGTGTCTGTCACAGACCTAAGAACAACAACAAAGCATGTCAGTGTTCTGTTAGCTGCAAAAGATTCTGAAAAAAGAAAGGCAAAGAATGTAAACATGCAGCTCCCACTAACAACTGAGTATGAGAAACAGAAGGCTAGAATTCTATTACACACTGGGAAATGTGAGGAAAGGGGGTAATGGAATTGAACATAAAAGGTGGTATCAGTTCTGTATTAAACTCTCTTAAACTCAAATGGCTCAGTGACTGTGTGGAATGGCTATCATTCCTGAGTTGCAATAAGGATTTTGTTTATATTTGTGTTGATCAAATCTCTAGGGAGCTTAAGCTTAAGCCTGCCTTGGAGAGCCTATCAATATACTTATTACAAGGAAAATAGGCTCTAGCCACTCTTATCCTTTTAGAGTGCAAATGAAGTACCGCTAATTTGAATAATTTCAAATGGCATCCTATTACCAGGATTACTTGCAGCCTAAAATGCTATGAACAGAACTTCAGTTCTTATCCTATAGAATCTGGTTCAGTTCTGCTGTTGCCCTGCTTCCTTGAGAACTAATCTGGAAATGGTATGATTCCCACTTCCACTATGAAATTTAGCAAGGCCAGCTATAGCCTAAGCCCCACATTCACAAAATGCTAACCAACCTCAGAGGGTTGCTTCATGGATGCATATGAATGTTTTTTTTTAACATTCAGATCTCTACATACTAAGCATTACTGCCATTTTTATCTATTCCTTTTCTATTCCTCCCAATCAGCTTTTCATCTGTGCCGTCTCCCACTTTTTTTCACCTTCCTGTACATGAGTAGGCAAACCCACTGGTACAATTGTATTTACTAGAGATGCCACCTAGGAAAAGAAGCCAAAAGGTATCAGTAGCTATCTTAGTGCTCAATTACATGAGGCACAAGCAATAAAGAATTATTGATATAAATTAGTAACACTTTTATCTGGGATTCCTCTTTGCCATGCCCAATTTAATTCAATTTTAAAACAAACTCTTAATAAATAAATAAATAAATAAATAAATAAATAGTCCCCTTTGATATATGGCATTTAATATGAATTGGATTTCCTGTTCCCCACTCCTGTCTTACCCTGCTTTCTCATTAAAAAGATTTCCTTGAAAAACATCACAGGATGAAATTCAGAGTTGTGCAAGCTAATAGAATACTGAAATCTATTTGCAGATAATACAGAACTGAAAAAGTTAGTGTAGGGAGCCATGGAAATGATCTTGGAGAAGCTGTCTGGAAGCTGTTGAGATAACAACAGGTGCAGAAGCATATATTAAGCACAGGGAGGTGGGGAAGTATTAGAAAGAGGCTTAGACTGGCTCCCCCCTGATTCCCTGGGGTGTAAGAGAGAGGCAAGGAAAACTCAGGCAGACTTGCAAAATTCTGTTACTATAGCCTATCTCAATAAAATATAGTTCTACTCTTCCTGTGGAGACAGTTTCCTGATCTGGTCTACCATATAGGACTGGCATTCTGTGTGTTCCCACAGAAATAGAGTAGACTCAGAATTAGAATATGCAGCTGGGTCTAATAAATAGTTTGAGAATCCAATCAGAGGAAAAGGGGGGATAATTAGAAAAAGCAAATTTTTGGAATGTACATTATTTGAATTGTATTATTATGATGTTAAGATCAAATCATAGCCAAATGGTTGTGATCTCAATCTTAGTTAAATTGGCCCCAACCCTCCTGACTTTTTGGAAAGATCTAACCCTGAAGTTTACTCGTTCTTGTTTAATACTGTGGCAATCAAAATTTTGCTTTTTGTCTTGATGCTGAAACATTTCAGTTTCTCTTTTAAGGAAGGGAAAATAAATGTTTCACTCTGAAAAACATTTGTAGTCTCAAAACACTAACTTGTCTTCTTTTTTGGTAGGAAGAAAGTAATAAAGAACAAAGTTCTTCTACATGTTATGCATGGAAGGAGAAGGGAGATGTATCCTGGCCACCCCCATATATTTATATTTGTATATACACACATACACACACATACACACATACATACACACACACACACACACACACACACACATACACAGAGAGCATATGTATGTACAGTATGTATGTATGTATGTATGTATATCAGTTCCAAGGTTTAAATCCTAGACCCACCCTCCCTCCCTCCCTTTTCAAAATCATCAGGCTTTTGGCCATTGTTTTCATAACCTCGAGAAAAATGTTAATTCCCTGTTTGCCAACTTTAGCTCTTACAGCAGTGTTCAATGGATGTTGATTTCAACATGTGACTTAATGGAGTATTGAACCATGTTGATTTTACAAGAAGGGTCTAAATCTTTACCCACCCCTGAATTTGTTTTCTGCTTGAAATTTTCAGTATAGGAATTATGTGCCTCTTCCATATAAGGAAATATTTCTTTATGGAAGGGCTTTGTTCACCAAATGGCATTCATAGAGGACTAACTGGTTCATTTCCTTGATATCTGATAATATTTGAAAACAGTAATATTTGAGAGTTGATTTTATGTGTTCCAAAATAATTGGGTCCAATTAATTATGGATTAATAATGAAAAAAGATGCTCAGAAATTGAATTTTTAGTACAGATTTTTACATATGTATGATGGTTGGGAGAAAAGGGCATGACCATGATGAAGGGAAGAAATATTTTTTTATATATAACATTTTAGTTGCATTGTGATATATAAATATTAAGAGTTAGAAGGAGATTTCAAATTTGTTCCAGTTTTATAAGACAAGAAAATGGTTACAGGGTCCATGTGACTATCTTCTGTTTTGGTACTCATATTCTCCCACACTTTTGTTTTTTTTGGCCAGAGAAAATTAATTTAGAATAAGAAAGAGAATATTTGTGTAATTAATTTTCCTCTTTAATATAAAAGTCCTTTGCCTGGATGTCCCTTGCCATGCTGTCAAATCACAGTTCTGGAGAAACTTAAACACAACGTGAGCTCTACTTTCCATATTTCTGGCTCCTTTGAAACAGATCAAAGCGAATGTTTCCCAGTGTGGGTGATGGTAACTTACCATTTTTAAAAAAACTTTTGTTATAGACATGTGAAAAATAATGATTAAAGGAAGAAGCTGTGCTTTATTGATAGGACAATTGATAGGACAGTTACTACAATATTGAAGAGATAGATGTCAAAGTAATATTGCTACAGAAGAAGTAATTGCCACTTTGATAAGTGACTTGATTCTGAGATTCAGTACTTTGCATGATTTAGACCTAAATTATAAAACAACAGATGTTGAGATTGATCTATGATGACAAAGAATAAATACAGAGAATGCATGTTAAGCCAGTGCCATGACTATATCATTTATCTGTGTAACAAGATTCATTATTTAAAATATAATAAATATCACCCATTTCTTTTTTTGTGTTTGTGTGTGGATTCATTTATGAGTCTGAAAAAAGTCATATTAGGCAAAGGAAAATGCGGGGGGTGGGGGTGGGGGGTGTCTATCTTAAAAATATAAGAACTTTCTTATCAGGAATATGATAAATATGAAAAATTAGAAAATTGACCTGATGACCATATGGATCTATTTATACCACCCATTTTCCATGAATAATCAAACTCTATAATATAGTTGACCTCAATGAGAAGTAAAGCTTATTTCAAATATGTGAGAAATGCTACACATTTATAAAGATATTTTTTCACAGTTCTTGTTTCATCAGGAAGAACCCAGACACCCTGTTTAGTGTTTTTCCAGATTTATTTAAGGCAAAGTCTGGTAACAACCTAAGGATTGATAGAGTCTCATTTAGTCTTTGTCTAAAGTCTGAGTTCTGTCTGAGCAGGAAGTTTTACACTGAAATTTGAAGGTAAGATCTGAAGCAAACCCAGGGACATACAAAGTCTCTGTTGGGTTTTCAGAAAATGAAAGTTAAAAGGCTAGATATTACTTATAGTTAACTGATGTATCTTTAATTAGAGATGATGATGATGATGATGATGATGATGATGATTGTAATAATTATTGTTACTTCAACATGATAGCAAAGTGTATATCACTGTAGAGCTTCATGAAGTGTCTTTGAGGCAGAAATAACAGTTGACCTTAACCATAGTATGTATGTATTATTCTCTGACAGTGAGGAGGGGGAGGTACAATTTTTAGGATATGGAGCTATACTTTTTCTCTTCTGGTCCAAGATGATGAGTATATGGGACAGTGAAATTGTGAATTCCAATTAAAAGGTCAGGTTACAGGGATATGAAAGATCCTTGCCAAAGATGCAGACAGACAGTGCAAGGCAAAACTAAGCTAGCCTTTATCAGCTCAGTGCCAATGACGTGCACTGCACTACAATACCTATCATTCTCAGACTGACTGGTTGGAGATTATGTAAATGGTAGTCTACCATATCTAGAGTTTATCTATTTGAAGAAGCTGAATAAATAACATTGGGCCAAGTAAGGAGCCTATGGGCCATGTGATGGAGTTATTGTTTTAGTTGTCTGAAGCTCCTAAGATCATATAAGAGCACGTAATTCCAGCAATATACAGTTCTCCCTCAAGTTATCACCCTCAAGTTATGCCCAATAAGTTATGCCCAATAAAGAATAGGGAAACAATTTTGAATAAGATAAAATTAAACCAATGAACCAATGGACCAGTGTATTGTAAAAGAAGACAATGAAAATAATAATGAAAAAGTTTTAAAGAAAGGATTATTTTTTAAAAGCAATCTAAAAAGCAACCCAAAGCCTCTGGTAGACTTCACACATGTATAAACTTAATTTCATTAAAGAACAAGCAAAATAAAAAGTAGAGAGAGGAAACAAGCCACCAATCCTAGATCCACCTCCTCCTCTGTGATGTCATAATATCATCACTCTCACTATAACCCTGGGTGAGAAAATCATCACCAACACCATCTCCTCCTCCTCCTCACCATAACAATAGTCACCAACTCCAAGAATCAGGTGATAAAATAATTTGACTTTGCATAAGACAATCTCCAATCTCCAGTGATTCCAAAGAGGGGATTGTGTCTCTCTGTGTGAATGCATTAAGGAGTGTAGAAGAAATAATGGGATGGTGAAATAGGCATGAGTGATGTATAGGAGTTAATATCCAGCTATTGTCCTGCTTGGAATGCAGCAAGCTGAGAGCTGGAATCACACCCCTCTGCCACTCCATTCCTGGTAACTGCATTTATTTTATATTGGATAAATAAAGCCTTACACAGTGAATGGAAATCTTCAGATGGAATGGTTTCCACTATCTACTAAAGGAAGAAAGTAATTTCCAGTCTTTATAACAGCCCCTTTCTATTTTCAAATATGAAACATTTTTATAATTAACATATTACAATAGATATATGCACTGGAGGCAATTGAGTTTTACTTTCTACAAGTACATATTACATTCAGTTCCATAGCAGTTGAGTATTTCACCAGTTGATTTTAAGCAGGAAGAAATAATGTGGGTTATATGTGTGTTAAACTGTGTTCTGAGAACGCAGATTGGATTTTAAGCAGAAATCAGGATAATTTTGCAGAAAGAAATTAAAAAAAAAAAAAACCTTGGGTCATGTTCACTATGATAGCAGGATACAACCATAGAATGAGTTCCAGATATGTTAGATTTATTAATAGGTAGATCTAGATTCCTGATGTCAAGAGACGTCTGAGGTAGCTTGGTACTTGCTCATAAGAACGTAAGAATAGACTTGATTTATCAGGTCTATTTCAGCATTTTCTTTCCCAAAGAACCAGGTGACTCTTGGGTGCTTTCCAGGAAAAGATGGAGACTTACCCCCTTGTAAAGCCTTCAAGTTAATGGCCATCACTTTGTCTTGTGGTGATGGATTGCATAGATAAATTATGTGCTATATAAAGAATTGTTTTCTTTGTTTGTGTTCTACATACCCTTTCAGTCAGGTTCACTGGGTATCTTCTGGTCCTAAGGTTTCAGAATAGACAGAAAACCCTATTTTCCCTCTCAAAACTTTGCATGGTTTTATAGACCTTAATAATGCAACATGTTAGATCCTTTTTCCAAACTATCAAGTCCCAAAAGTTCCACTCTTTCTTGTAGGAAAGTTCCTTGAGTCCCCTGATCATTTTGGTTGCCTTCTTCAACACTCCAAATGTGTGCAACTTCTATCATCTCGAGGGTCACACAAAATCAAAGTTCCAGTCTTTGCAAGACTTCTCAGGCCCATTTTGCCCCTTCAACCCTCTTTTCAAAGTGTATAAATGGGTCCAAATCTTTCATCTCATTCATTCTGAGGATTTCTGGACCACTCCCAAAAAGGCTGATGAACCACATACAATTCTAAGCTGCTGTTTTTTGAATGCCTACTCTAATCTTAAACCTGGAGAAGGTGAGGTTTTACCACCCCTGCTCTAAACTACACAGTTTGGTTTAGTAAGATGATGGAAAACTGTGCATGGAGTGATGGATGAGATTCAGCATACAGTAGACATAGAATCCAAGAAAGCTCAATTCCTTTTAATATCTCTCCTCATTTTAGAGAAAGAAAATGAATCCCCTCTAGATCTGTAGCTATAAATTATTTTTGCTGTAATGACATTTTGTCAAATGGTGAAAAACTAGTTGTATCCCTGTCCTTCCAGAAACAGCTGCTGCTGTGGAGGACTACACATTTATTTTATCTAAGCTCAAAGCACATTCCAGGGCTTGTCTTTTACACTAGAGTGCCTTGACTACCGACATTGTCTGCATCATTGAAGGGGAAAAAAAAAATCACACACACACACATACACAGAGAGAGAAACACTGACACACACCTAGCCCTGCAGTTTTCTTGACTCTGCAAGCATTTTTATTGACCATGTATTAATCTATTTGACAATGCAAGAGTGTCTCCTCTCTTCGCTACTTCTCCAAGTCTCAGGGTCACCAATTCAGAAGTCAAGAGATTACATTGTTTATAGCTTACAGTCAATTACACCTATCAGTTGAAAGCTTTTGCTTTCTTTCATATGCTGGACTTACAGCGGTGATGCCTTTTGTTTGAAATGAAGATAAGAAGAGTTTTCTTTCCATCAACTCCACTGCCAGGGTTGTACAAACCTTGGGCAGGGGCAGGGAGAAGCTATACTCACCCATTTCAATGGCCAGAAAAAAGGCCCACTTCTTTCCATATTGTGGGATTATCCATAGCTGACATGCTTGTTTTCATGAGCTTGGAACTTCATGATCTTAATGTAGCAAGCTGCCGTCCATATTTTTATTATTTAGAATCCTGTTTAGACAGAAAAGAAGGCTGTGTAGTACTTGTTTTTGGAGCATACTCACGTAGTATATTTACATAGGGCTGCCCTTGAAGATCATCTGCAAGGTACAGCTGGCTCAAAATACAGCAGCCTGAGCAGGAACGGGCACTTCTTTTTCTGCCTATGTGTCTCTACTGCTATGCAAGCTGCATTGGCTGCCAGTTGGCTTCATAGCATAGGACCTGATACCCAAGGGACCACCTTTCTCCCATTGTTTCTGCTTGCCCCAGTATATTCAGGCAGAGTGGCCGCACTCCAAGTCCCTTTTATTCATTGCTGCCAAGACAAGTTAGAAAGGCTTACTTGAGGACATTAATATCAAAGTGACTGTATGATTAAATTAGCTTGATGTTTTCACTATAATGCAATTTTGTGAGGTATTTATGTGGGTCTGTACACATGCATTTGTAAAGTTTTGTCATGGCTGAAATTAGACGAGAGTTTATTTCCTGGAAACTTCCCCCTGACTAATCAGCGATGCTACATAGAATGGGAAGGTAGTGCCCTCTTGCCTTGTGTCTCAGGCAGGAAAATATCTTAGGTTATTTGGGCTAGCCTGATTGCCACAGGGTGCTGAATTTTTCCTTTATTCCTTTATTTCTGATTTCATGAAGTATGGAATGATTAAAAAAAAGTTCCAGTTCATATGAATAAGATTTTGTTTTTTGGAAGTATGCCATATATTCCCAAAGTTTTCAGCATAGATCAATGTCTTTATTACTAACTTTCCATTTATTTGGATTTCTAATTACTGATCATTGTGGGCATTTTGTGAAGCTATTCAAATTAGGTCACTGATTGGGACCACTGTGATTCTCCAAAGGGTCTTGAAAAAAATGTATCCACGTCAATAATTCCTTTATCACAATCACACATGAAGATATTCTATTTTCCCACTCCAGAAAATACTCCCGTACCAAACAACAAACAATAGAATTGATATAGGTAAGTTTTGCAATACTTAATAGAGGCCTAAACATTATATATATATGTGTATGTATATGTATATGTATATGTATATGTATATGTATATGTATATGTATGTGTATGTGTATATGTATATGTATGTGTATGTGTATGTGTATGTGTATGTGTATGTATATGTATATGTGTGTGTGTGTGTATACATACATACATACATACATATATATATATGTATATATATATATAAAATCTCCTCTGCCTTGTCGAATTATTGACAAGTTTCATTGTCAAGAAAGAATGACTGAAGCATCTTCCTGAAAGGGTTTTTACATGGTTTTCCTTTGCAGTCATGAGTAATAGCCAAGCATATATACCAGCTCCTGAAGTTTGTTCCTATTTCTTCCAAGTCTATTTTTCCTTCCTTGTCTTTTTCTCCATAAGCGCTTTATTTTATGTGTATTGCAATGGAATGGCACAGGAAAGTCAACTATTACATTGCAAAGGAAATCTATGAGTTTCTTTGCAAACTTCTAGGTCAGAGTTTCTAAAGCTTTGTGAAGGAGATGCAGTTTTCTGGAGGCACAATTAGTTCTTACCCATCAAAATAATAGCTTTTCAGTTTAGAAGAGTAAAACTGTCTTGCAGCAAGTCAAGAGTTGCAGCAGGCAGTGAAAACCATTGCTTTAGAACCATTTAATTCATGTACATGTATACACTCGTGGGGAGACCGTGTCATTGATTTCCAATTTGCCAACAAAGTAGGCATGTGAGCCCATTCTCCTAGGGGTCAGAAGATTCTGAGAGATGATTTCTGGTTGGAGCTGATTCTCACTAGGGCTTTCTATTCCATTAGCTTTGGAGAACACATGCTAGCAGCAAACAAGGAGGACCAGGGTAGCTGGAGGAGACCATTTCTCAACCAACAGCTTTTCTCCTCTTTGGGAAATTGTGCTGTGTTCCTATTAGCAGCCCAGAAGAAAAGCAAGCCTTATCTTCAGGACAACCTGGAGTCTCTGAGAGTTAGTTTTAGCAGAGACCTATTTAACTGTCAAACACTTGAAATTTGCTTTTATAAAGGGTATATAACACTTTTATGTATAGCAAGCAGAAGATATTCCCTTTTTATGGCCTCCAAACCCTCCCAGATCATCTTGCCAAAATCTGAATATGATGTTCAATAGTGTGATTATCCACAATTTGCTTTGAAAGTAAAGATTAAAATATGTGTGTAAACCCTCTGTACCTATTTTGTCTTTTAAATATCCCTAACCCTTCAAACCACATATAAAACCTACCATCCCCAGTGATTTCAGCATATCACCTTGGCATCCCCATTGTATTATACATACCTGTGTGTGCCATTCCCTCTTTCACAGCCATGATAAGATAGATTTCCCTGGCCCATTAGAATTACTTGCATTCAAAGGAGCCCATCCTTTGCATGAATTACAATTTTGAGTGTACTTCGTATCTGAAAACAGACCAGCTCACAGTACTGAATACTCCTGAAATAGCTCCTTCCATCTGGCTGCTGCACAGAGTGAGGCTGTAGTCCTACAGCTCAGATGAAGGTAACCTGGTTCCTCTAGATCAGCATTTCTCAACCTTAGCAAGCTGAAGATGTGTAGCCTTCAACTCCCAGAATTCCCTGGCCAGCATCGTCACATCTTCAAGTCCACACATCTTCAAGTTGCCAAGGTTAAGAAACACTGCTCTAGATGTTGTGAATTACAATTGCCACAGTGCTGTGCTATAGGCCATCTTGGCAAGGACTGATACAACCTGGAGGACATCAATTGACCTACCTTTGCTGTAGCCACTTACTGAACATAACTGAATTTATTTCTGAATAGCAAGGTATAATCATACTTGATGCATAAATATGATGCTATTCTAGTGTGAGCTTTGAGACTAGCAAGTCTCTCCTTTTCTCTCTCTTCTTCTCCCTCAACAATAGTTTCCTGAAAATAATAACAATATAATAGTAGATACATTTTAATGAATATGCTTTAATAACTTCATTTTTCAAAAGTACACAAAGGCAGACCTATGAAATGTGAAATCAATCTTCAAATGCAGCTATATATTTATACACAATTGTCAGTGACTATTTTTTCCCCTCTAGACCCAAGTGGGGAATATTTAATAAATGCACACCACCTGTGCACTAAATTGGGCTTATACAACTGCAATTACTTTGAGTACCTTTCCTTCTCTACAGTGAGTCAAACAAAGCTTTTGAATTTGAACTGGGGTTTTTTGTTCAAGGTTTTGGAAAATATGAATTTTGAAGAGAACTTTTGAAAATGGATAAGATCGATTTACACTTCACACCACAAATAATTGTTAATGGAGATCTAACAAAACCCTGCGAGATACAAAAAGGAACAAGGCAGGGATGCCCACTGTCTCCTCTCTTGTTTATTTTGGTTCTTGAAATATTAAATAGAGATACAAGACAAGATGAGAGTATTGTGGGAATAAAGTTTTTTTTAAAAAAACTTATAAGTTAAGGGCTTTTGCAGATGACTTGGTATTGGTTCTGGAAGTTCCTTTAAAGGGAATTGAAATACTAATGGCCAAACTAAAAGAATTTGGTGCATTAGCAGGTTTCAAGATTAATAAACAGAAGACAAAAATCTTAGCAAAAAATATGAAAATAGAAGATCAAACAGAATTGATGAATAAAATGGGTTTTTAGATTGAGAAGAAGGTAAAATATCTGGGTATCACTACAATAAATATGAATTGTATGTTATTTCAAAATAACTATGTTAAGACATGGAGTGAAGTTAAAAAAGAGATTTAAGATGGGAGAAACTACAACTGTCATTGCTGGGAAGAACATCTATGGTAAAAATGAATATCTTGCCTAGAATGATGTTTTTGTTTCAAACAATACATGTTTTGACAATTGATGCCCCATTTAAACAGTGGCAGAAGGATATATCTAAATTTATGTAGCAAGGGGAAAAAAACCATGAGTTAAATATAAGGTGTTACCAGATGCAAAGGAAAGAGGAGGATTGGGTCTGCCTGAAATTGTATTTTGCAGCTTATTGTTTGGTTTGGATGAAAGAGTGGGTGTTGTTGAGAAATAGAAGACTTTTCGAGTTAGAATGACCTGAGATTTCAGTGGCATAGATATTTGTGGTATCCATTAATTATGGATTACCAAAATCTGAATTATTAGGTTAATGCAGATTTTAAAAATCATGTTAGATATGTCATATTGAGAATATGGAATAGATACAAATCCAGGTTGTGCCCGAAAACACCTTTGTGACTCTCAGTACAAGAAGCACTTCATAGACGAGAAATAATAGGCATACACAAATGGCTAACCTATCACAAGATACTAGAAGTTTGTCAAGAGCAATGGAGAATAAAATCAAAAGAACTGGTGGCAGAAGGGTATCGTTGTCAATGGTTCTCTTATTTACAGTTATTAGAAAGATTGTACACAAAAGAAATTATGGTTTTGAACATTGAAAGACTGCATTTGAAATAGAACTGTGTACAAATATAAACATGTAATTGCTAAAATGTATAACCATTTAGAACAAGTGAAAGAATGCATGATAAAGTAGGCTAAAAATTTGGTTATAATGTACAGATGGAACAATGGGAAAATATGTGGCTTGAAAGGACTGAAATTTACACTATGTTATAATCTTAAAGAGAATTTTTATAAAATGATGTACCATTGGTATATGTCACCTGAGAAATTGTCTAGAATGTATAAAAGTACTTCAGATTTATGTATGTTGAAAATGTGAGCAACAACAAGGCACATTTTATCATATTTGGTGGACACGTAAAAAAGCTAGAAAGTTCTGGACTCAGATACATCCACTGATTCAGAGGAACTGAAAGATTAATATACAATTGAAACCAGAGGTTTTTATTTTGGGATTGATGGATAAACAGTTGGAAAAAATGTCATGCAACTTGTTTTCGTACATGATAACTGCAGCCAGATTATTGTATGCACAAAAATGGAAAGATTTGGCACTATCCGTAATAAAGGAATGATTAGTGAAGATGATGGAACGTGCTGAGATGGCTAAATTGACTTTTTTGATCAGAGAAAAGACTGATATGTCTTTTCCAATAATATGTTTTTCCCTCCCAATAAATATGCTTATTGCTGACTGGAAACCCCTTATAGAATTTTTGTGTGAAACAGAAAAAAAATGAACTTATGATTTACGGTTTTGATGATTAGACAGGGTAGATTATAGAAAGAAGAGAGATATGTTATAACCATAGAGTAAGAGGTAAATTTATAATTGGACTGGAAACTGGGGTAAAGAAGATCAGAAGCTTCTTCTATATATCTTTTTTCTTTCTTTTCTATTTTTCTATTACTTTTTTTTTCCTTTCTTACACTTTCAGCTTTTTCTTTGTTACTTTCTTTTTCTTTCCTTTTTCTTCCTTTATATTAGTTTATATTAGGGTTTTTTTTTTAATTTTCCTTTTTTTAAAAAAAAAAGTCTTTAATAAAAAAGGACTGTTGAACTATCCTGACAAACAAACCTTTCAAAATCTATCACAGATTTTTGGGAGTTATAAATAATTCTTAGGTTTTGATAATGCTAGAACTGCCCTTAAACAATGAATTTGGAATATACGTAGATCTCCAAACAAATTTAAGTAAGGTGCTACATCCCATTATTTCTCAGTTTCTCCCAAAGGGGTTCATTGCAGCCTCCTATTTATCATCTGTTTCAATTCTGAAATTTTATAAGGCCTTCCCCTTAGCCAAGATGGATGGTTTGCCTTCAGCAGTCCTTTTTGGATGTTTTAAGGGCACTCCTGTGCACCTTCAGTTGTGTCCATGTGGTGTTGCCTCAATAGAAACTCTAAGCGATATGCTACTTTTTTGCTCCCTATATAAGGACTCTAGACAGACCCATGTATATCTGATCTTGAAGAAATCTCCAGGTAGGAAATGTGATTTTTATTTAATGTTGCTTCTTTCAGACAAGGACTCAAAAATATCCACCCAAGTTGCCCAGTTTTGTGCTATCGTCTGTACAATATGCCACACCATTATCTAGGTTTGGAATATTTTACAAAAGTATTTTATTTTGATATATTTTAGTATTTTTATTCTTAACTATTTTAGACCCTATTATATTTATTGTTTTTCTGATCGATCGATCTATCTATCTATCTATCTATCTATCTATCTATCTATCTATCTATCTCATAAAGTGTGTGTGCATATGTGTGTGTGATACTGCAATTATTAGATATTTTGACTGTATCTGGCCTAAGGCCTATTACAATCTGTAATAAACTTGATTGATTAATTTAAATAATTGCAGGGACTCAAATTATACATTCTGAATCAACACAAACCAAGTGTGTATATAGTCTGTACAGCACCAGGAAAAGTCAAAAAGGTACTCCAGTAACAATGTACAGCAGCAGCACTGATATGTGCATTCCAAAATACAACGAACATAAAGAAACTCGAAAGCAGCACTATGAAAATTGCCTTTAAAAACAAAAACAAAAATACTTGGAGAGACATCTCGGGATAAATGAACATGGTCCAAAGCTATGTGAAGCAAATATACAAAGTCACATAATAGAAAGATCATGGATTGCTCTTTTTCCTTTATCTATCTATCTATCTATCTATCTATCTATCTATCTATCTATCTATCTATCTATCATTTTTATATAGCTGCCTATCTCACACAAGGTGACTCTGAGTGGCATACAACAATATCCTTAACAGGTTGGTGGTTTGATGATGCTTTCCTCATCTTTCAACCTTGTATATAAATATATTGAAGATGTTTTTGTTGTTTTTATCATTTTGTTTATGTGTAAGATGCCTAGAGTCACTCGTATAGTGAGATGGGTGGCGTATACATTTGATAAATAAATAAGTACATAAATATGGCTGGGGCTGAGTCTGCCTTGTATGGGGGTGGGTGAAGGGCATGGTGGTGAGGAAGAATGTGTTCCTGTTTACAAATCAGCGCAGGAGGGAAAATAGAATGCGATCACTCCACTTTTATTGTTCTACCTATGTCTGAGAATTGAACTCACAAGTCATACCACTTGCATATTTAATGTTTCCACAGCTGGAGGTATAGGTAGTGCTTTTGAGTATAGAGTTATGACCAGGACACATGTGAAGAGAAGAAATGTATACACACTGTGGCAAGTGATGGAGAGGGGCAAACAAAATTTTTGTTGCACTCTTAGCATTAGGGAAGGGATGCAGAAGTCAGGACCCACCAGGGCTTACTGGTTGCTGTTTGTCTCTTTCCTTTGGTTAGCAATTATAATAGTCTGGGAAGTATTGATGCTTTTCAAATTTGGTGTTGGGAGAAGACACCTGAGAATACCATGGATAGCCAGGAAAACAAACAAATGGATCACTGAACAAATCAACTCAGAGTTCTTACTCGAGGCACAAATGACCAGACTCAAATGGTCATACTTCAGGCATATTATATGAAGACCTAGTTCTCTGGAGAAGTCTATAATGCTGGGAAAGGTGGAAGGAAAGAGAAGAAGATAACCAGCAACAGGGTAGACCGACTCAATTACAATGGTAATGGTGCATTGTTGGAAGACTTGAAGGACCAAGTTAGGGACAGATCATGAAGCAAATCTATCTCACGAAGAGGCAACACCAACTTGATGGCATGTAGTCAATTAAAGGTGGCCAGATAAGTTTACACATGCTTACAGGTGCTCAGTTTATAATTTTTACTTTATGTTTTCTAGATCTAACTGAAACGTATGCTCAAGTAAATGAGTTTCATATGTAGGGAAATTTGATCAGTGCAACTCTTTCACACCATATGATATTATATTAGATTAAAACATCTGTGAAATTGCACAGTCAGAATCTTTTTTTAAAAAAAACTATTTATCAGATAAATGAACAGTAGGGTGTGAAGGAGCTGGTAGTATAGAGATGAGAATAAGTGGTCTTGTAAAAAATAGGCTGAGAAGACCATTGAATCCAGGCTCTAAAATTAACTAGATGAACCATTGGACACCAAAGCCAAGATCAAATCTGTAGCTCTTCACAATGAGAGAATTTCAAATATTTCTGCTTAATTTCCTGCACTGTCTTGGGTTAATGTTACCACTGATTGATTAAGCATTCTTGCAATCTTGTATTTTTACTCAATTGCCTTGGCCTCACCTGTGTATGTTGTAATTCTTCCAAATTCATTACAGTTAGTTCTTCTGAAAGTTTCAGTAAAGCAAGCCCTAGAAATCTATTTTTGACTATTGTCTTTTGTCTGATTAGTAGAAAAGATGGAATTCCTTTCCAAGCTTAAGCATTCTTTTGGTTTCAGTCCCACTGAACAGCTGTTTTCTTAATAATACAAACAAATGGGGATTAAAACAGGATTTAAATCCTATTTCATATTCGAATCAACCAGAATAAATCTCATTTAATATAATACACTCCATTTATGGAGGCCCATGGAGGGAGATTTTGCCTTGGCATCAGTTATAGGATCTCTGCTCATGGATAATTTTTACAAAAATATCTATCTAGCAGTACCATAAGATAAATTATCTTGTACTTTTTCTACCAGTTCTTATTCAGTTTGATGAAAGAGATGATGATCATGAAGATCATGATCACGATCAGGATGATATTAAACTTGTATGCTGCCTGACTCTCAATGATCCTGGGTGGAATGTGATTTTTAAATTCCTTTCAGAAGAGAAGAAAATTCTGCTGGAGTTCTCATGGATGAATGAAGTGTTTTTGTACTTACAAAAGAGGTGGCCATCTCTACAGTGGTTTGCACCCTCCCTGCTAATCCCAAGGGAAGACATGATGATGGGACTCCTCCATCAGGCTTCTTCAGATTGGAAGGTGTGGGAACCCAGACACCATTTAGAATGATGGAAAGATATACAGCACAGACATGATTATGGAGTACTAATCCCTGCAATTCCTAGGTACTTAGGGTGACCTGATGCATCTTATTTTATAATTTTCTAAGCAATATTAATATAAAAAGTAAATAAATAAAACACTTGAGAGTTTCTCAGGTCTTGGAAATAAGTACAATTACAGCAGTGTTCTATATGGAGTCCTGCTAGCTATTAGTAGACTTGAAAGGTTTTTTTGGGGTGGGGGTGGGGGGTGGGGGTTAAGTATTTTTGTTTCTCTCTGAGTTTGTCTTGTTTTTTTAAAAAAAAGCTTTGAAAAAAGCAAGCTTTTATTCTAGATTAGGCATCGACTTGCTGAGATGAGTGGGTCTAGCCTAATGTCCAACTGAGACTGCCTGCAAAGATAAATGGGCCAATTATGTGCTCTACAAAAGAGAATGGTGACTGATGAATAAAAAAAACATGGTCCAAAACAAGCACGGAGATGGCAGTTAAAAAACTCTTGTGAAGTTGAGGCCCCTGCTTTCTCTCACCCCTTGCTTTTTGGGTTTCACTGTCACTTAGCTGTAATAACAAAAAAAAAAAAAAAACCCTGGCTAAATTCCCTCATCAGGGGTCTTTGCTGGCAACCAAGAATAGTCACTGTGGTGCCTTCTGAATACTTTTGACTCTAATTTCCATCTGTCCCATCCAGAATGGGCAGAAGAACAACTATAGCTTGTTTAGCTTCTTCCCTTGTTGCCCATTTCTATCTTGACAACATTGAACTGCCTTTTTGGTCAGTACTCTCCTTGTCAAGCTTTGTCCTACTCTACACTAGAGTCACAGCCTACACCACTGCATTCTGGACCAGCAGCAGCACAAAGGCAATTGGGTTTCAATGGGTATGTTGCAGACCTTTGTCCTACTCTAACCTTTTTCTACTTCAGATTCACATTTACCTTACATTTATATCCACCTTTTGCTGCCCAGTCCCTTGTCTGGTTTTGCTAATGGCATGGGTCCTTCTGACTTGAAAAACTATCCAATTGCTATAGAGCTGTTTCTTCTGACCTTCCTGTATTGTCCCCTTTCAGGATTCATCACCTTTTCTCATTGTAAAGTTCTGGAAATATATACCACCCGACTCATAGTGATTCTGGGTGGTTTACAATTGTTAAAAACAAAGAACAATACAAAATATACAAAACAGGAAAAGACAAAATATGGCAAAGAAAATAAACCCAGAGGGGAACAAGGAAAAGGAAGAAAGGGGTATCAGTCATCCTCACCAAAGGCCTCAGTGAAGAACCACTTCCTCAGGGCCCTTTGAAATACCAGTAGGGTGGGGCCCATTCAAATATCTGGAGGAACCTCATTCTAGAGCTTGCACTGCTGTAGAGAAGGCACAATTCCGGGGTCCCAAGAGATGACATCATCTAATTAAAAGAACCCAGAGCGCACCAACCCTACATGATAGAATCAGCCAGGAAGATACTATGGGAGACAGTTGGTCCCTCAAGTAACCAGGCCCTATGCCCTGTAGAGCTTTATAGGTAGTGATCAGCACCTTGAATCACACCCAGAAGCAAACTGGCAACCAGTACAGCTCATGAAGCAGAGGTGCTACATGGGCGTACTGAGGCATGCCCATCACAGCCTACACCATTGCATTCTGGACCAGCAAAAGCACAAGGGCAATTGTGTTTCCATGGGTATGTTGCAGAGCTGGGTGATCTTTTGGGATTGTTGCTGACATTCATCTATTTTAGAATATATTAGTGCTAAATTAAAAAAAAAAAAGATGTGGTGTGTCAAAATGGATGAGATTGGAGCAAAAATGAGTGTGACTACATTTTTATAGAATTCCTCCATAAAAATCTGCAGTTCATTCTTTAGCTGGTAAGTGTCCCTCCCCCAGGATCCTACTTACATCTCCTCACAGATATTGTATTAGTAACATTCGGCAGCCCCTAAACTTCAGTGGCTTAATATTTTCTCCCATTTCTGTCCTTTAAAATTTTCCAAACCTTTGAGAAAAAGCCTTGAATGATGATTTAGAGCTGCATTTTGGGGTTTTGGGGGGATTTTGAGGATACAGATGGGAGCTGGTTGGTTTCCAAGACCTCCTGCTCCCACTGTCACCTTAAACTTACTCCAAAAAGAAGAAGGAAAAACACTGCAAAAAATTGTCTCCACCTCTTATTTTGATGTTGCCAGACACTCAACTACAGCCATTCAAAAGTTCAGCTGAAATGCCACTAGGACATGTTTAATTTTAAATTTTAAATAACACCTATGTTCAACAGAATTAAGAACACTGTAAGTCCATTACTCCACTACATTTTGCTTTTAGTTGCCTTGATTTAAAAAGAGTAAAAATGGCTTTGACCATTCAGGAAGGACCTGGATCTAACAAACAGGCAGCTGAGCTCACAGTCCAGATGACCCTGTCCACTTTCTCAGGAGTTACAGAAACAAGGTCACTGCACATAACCCTATAAGGCTCTGCCCCAGGCACCTCCACTGTTGTTGGGTCCATACAATGACTTCTGCTTCATTGAGGGAGGGGGTTGTCCCAGCAGTCTTGAAGGAGGCTGTGGGACACTTCTTCCTCAAGAGGCCATCATTGGACACAACAATTCTGGATAATTTTCATTTCAGGCTGGGTCACAGTGCAGAGACAGCATTGATTGTGCTTATTGATGACCTGTGGCAGAGCCAGAATGGGGGCCATGCATTCCTTCCTTCTGCTCCTGGATCTCTCAGATAGCATATTAAAAAGCAGAGACATCACCTTGCCAACAAAGATCCGCATAGTCAAAGCTATGGTTTTTCCAGTAGTAGTGTATGGCTTTGAGAGCTGGACCATAAAGAAGGCTGAGCGCCGAAGAATTGATGCCTTTGAATTGTGGTGCTGGAGAAGACTCTTAAGAGTCCCCTGGACTGCTAGGAGGTCAAACCAGTCAATCTTAAAGGAAATCAACCCTGTTTGCTCATTGGAAGGATTGATAATGAAGCTCAGGCTCAGATACTTTGATCACCTAATGGGAAGAGAGGACTCTTTGGAAAAGACCCTGACGCTGGGGAAGATTGAAGGCAAAAGGAGAAGAGAATGGCAGAGGATGAGATGGTTAGATAGCATCACTGAAGCAATGAGCATGAAATTGAGCAAACTCAAGGAGGCAGTAAAGGACAGGAAGGCCTGGCGCGATATGGTTCATGGGGTCACGAAGACTCAGACATGACTTAACGACTGAACAACAACAAAGCAGGGTTCAACGTTCTTACTGTTTCTGTTTAACATCTATGTGAAATTGTTGGGTGAGGTCATCTGTCAGTTTGGGGTCAGATATCATTGCACATTCTTTCTTTGTAAATCTCAAGTTCCTCTCATCCTGCTATTAAAAAAAAAAAGTGTAGAGTCAATATCAAAAATTAACCTTACAGAATCTTCAATCTCCCCTAATCTGGAGTTTAAATATAATTAATGATGCCCAATAACTTTAATAAGCATGGACAGAACATAGTGGAGATCTCAAGAAATACAAAAGCAGTTCAGGGAAAATTTCACAAGATGATAAAACCAATTTGATTTGTCTTCTTCTCATCAGTAAAAGGGTCAATATAGTAGTGTGAATTTCCATGTTTGTTTGGTTACTAGATCTGTGTGAAGCAAGGTAGATTTACTTAGGTGAAGCAATTCCATTTTGAAAGCAATATTATTTGGTCTGCCAAAGTGAAGAGGTTGATTTGCCTCAACTAAGCAGTTCAGGCCAGTACTGTGCTAGAAGACACCTCCCAACTTTTCCTTCCACTAAGTCTAGTGTTTCCAGGATGGGCAGCTTCAGGTTGCTCACCCTGGAACACCTTCACTGCACTGTAGGAGGATCCAGGCTGGCTACCTCTGATATGTTCTGGGATTATCTGTAGCCTGTACTTGTGTTTCCTTGTCAAAAGCTGCAGCAGTGGAGGTCCCAGAAGCCAGAGCCTTTGATAAGTGTTTATCATACATTCCTGACCTTTTCCTGAGCTCATTTGGGAGGAATACAGTATCACTTCCTATGTGGCATGGATCAAAACCTTTGGTGAGCTGCTGGCCTTCTCCCAGCCATACTGCTTCCTTGGCAATATAAGTCCAAGCCCTCAGCAAATACTTGGAATGCACTACTGGCATCCTGAAGGGGGAATAAAGGCTTGCCACTGACTTCCTCCCAAGAAGGATAGTCCATAGCATGCATTAATGTCACCCAGCCTGAATGACCTTTGGTGCATGCCACAGCTGGGGGAGAAGGAACCTCTCAGTCTTTTCCTGCAGCACGAGCTCTGGAGGAGGAGGCTAAAAGGAACTCTGAAGTCAAGTGACACAAAGCAATCTGGTTCCTTTACTTCACTCGCAAAAGTGAGGGAACCACATTGCTTTGTGAGGCAGCTTTAAGTGGATGCTTTGTTTGAAGTTCTGTCAAGTGAAGCACCCTTTAAAACTTTGCACAGCTCTACTGGCTGCTTCTACCATTTTGAAAAATTAGTCATCTGGTGACTTTGTTGTATATCCTGATATAATAGCATTAAAAGACACTACACATAAGGAGCTTTCAATTACAACAATTTATTATGTATTGACAAGATAATCTGTAGACAGGCTATATAACAGCAGGAAGAAATTATAAGTTGAAAGCTAGGAGACAGGAAGAGCCCTAGAAAATCCTAACTTTCATACTTAAATTTTGGATGCCTTAAGGCATATATGGTTAGTAATTTCACAGTGATTTTAAAGCACCAACAGCACATGTAAAACAGTTGAAATGCTCTGTAAACTAGAATTAAAAAAATCCTTCCTAGCAAATATGTGGAGGGTAGATTGATGGGTATGTATTAAGAAGAAGCTCTGTCTCCAAACAAGAAGGAAAATAAAAATATTGCTATATTTTCTTAAACAATTGTAAAATACACTTTGTGAAGCATCTGTAATTTTATGGAGCTACATTTGAATAAAAATTGCTGCAACTTTGAAGAAACAGCAATGTCATTAATCTATAATCAGCCACTGACATATTCATTTGTTCAAGAGACCAGATGTTGGTAGGGTAATTTTAATGAAATTAAGAAATCACTGCTACAACCATATGCATGCTTTAATATGGCACAGAGGAGGATCTGTATCAAACCTATATTTTAGCATTTCATAAAGTGATAACAATCACATCACCTTCACTCCTTCTTAAAAAAAAGAAACTGAAATACAAATAGAATTGTTATGCCTACTCTTTGGGCTTGGGGTTTACACAAACATTTTCTTTTGTTACCCTTCCATGCACACAACTCTGTGAGTCAATACTAGGGGATTGTCAACCCACCAAATATCTTGCCTCCACTTCCCAGCCTCCCATTTAGCAGCTTGAGCCCATAAACTGGTTCCACCTTCTAGAGAAGTGTCTACCAAGTCTGCCCTCAGAATATCACAACAGTATTGCTGCCAGATTAGCCCCTAAAATCTCCTTTATTCATTTAGATATCTTTACCAGCTCTGTTCCTAGGACACTCTTGCTAGATTGGCCCTTGAGATAACCTAGATACCTCATTCAATCATATCTTCCATTTCCTCTCAGGCATGACTATGCCACTCACATGTGGATGAGAGAATGGATGTTTTCACTATCAATTGCACAGTTTCTTTGTACTTCATTGGTCTCTCAGAAACAAAGTTAGGTGGAAGAAGGATGCTGGGGAATACAGGAATCAATGAGACAGTCCACTCTGAGAGGAGAAGTACCGAATCCTCTTCTTCCCCATTCTGTAGGTACCTCCTATTTTTAAAATTTGGGATATGACACCACTTCCCCTCATACCACAGCTGATCCTTCTCACTGACTCATTCTCCCACTTTTCCATATATGAGATGACCTTGTCTTCTTTTTCCAGTTCCTCTGATTGTATAAACAAGTTGTCATTTGTAGTTAACCTTGATACTCGTGGTTAGCAACTGGTGGTTTTATTCCACAACATGTATCAATTTAGTTGCAAAACATGAAAATATATGAAAGGATAAAGGAAATAAAATAGGTGAAAGGGAAGGGCTCCTTCATACTGAAGCAAAGCAAAGTTTCATGTCAGCCATGTTCCTGAAATCCAGTAGTTTAAACAAATGAATAAAAAGAGCTAAGAGAAGTTTGGTAGTGGGATTTGGTGGAAGAATTCATGGAGGAGATCCTTATCAAACTTCTCCCCTTGATCAACAGTGTGTACTTAAAAAACCTAGAGCTTAAGAAGGAAAAAAAGAAGCAATAAAAGCCTTTTTAATAGTGATGCCCTAAGAAACAAAAGCAAAAACAGATGGGGCTTTGTAGATGCAATGGACATGTTTGTGTTCCTGCCTGAAAATAACTGGCATATATTTGCAAACAAAGTGGTGTTTGATGAAAAAAGAAAAGGAATGGAGAATTATGGAGAAAATATCTGGGAAGGTCTTTTTTTAAAAAAATCTTTGCATTCCCTTTTAGCAAGAAATATAAAGGCCTAGGACCAGTATTTATGGTGATAGTTATACAAAGGCCAAGAGGTGAAAGATAATCCATAAAATAATGTTTGTTTTGTTCTATTCCTTTTCCTATATTAAATGAAAAATAATGGGGAAATGCATATCTAAGCTGATGTAATAAAATCTATGAGACACTATTTCACAGTATTGGCAATTCAAATAAGCAATGTGGCCTTATATTGTATTGAGAAGCCATGAAGATACAAGTAGTCCCCAGTTTAAGAACGGGTCCTGTTCCCAAGGTCCATCCTTAAGTCACATTTGTATGCAGCTGGAAGGGTATTATTGGATAATACTGTATAAGTAGTATTGTGTAATGAACTTGAACTATTGTGTATTTAACTCAAATTTTGCTACAATAGGCTATGGTCTATAGGCTATTCTTAATTATGGGTCCTCTGTAACCCAGATGTTCTTAACCCAGGGACTACCTGTAATATAATGATGGACTTTATAATGCAAAAGTCACAATCATTTTGCTCTGAAATAGATTTTTTACCAGATGCTCTGTTCATTGTATTATGCCATTATATAATTTCCTTCATTCTAATAGACATGTACCTCTAACATTTTTTTTCCTTTTTGCACATTCCTGTCAACTCAAAGCTTAATATTCAGATGCACAACTATGTTATTCCTAGATAACATTTTCGTAATGTATTTTGACATTTAAATCAATTGTTTTACATCAGGAAATGAACCCAGAACTAGTTTAAAGAGACTGTTATCAGAACAGGTTTTAAATCTGCTTGTTTTGGACAGATTACTTCCTGCTGAGATTTAGGGTTAAAATGCTTGTTCTTCTCTGCAGGCATAGAAGAATCTATTAGGATATTCCATTCCCAGAGGCCAAATGATTCCCACAGATCCTGGGAAAATCTGGGGGTCTTTCCAGCTAATATGGTCACTGTTCCTGTCCAAGATTGGGCTGCTCTATGGAATACAGAGATGGGCATGGTGCAGAGGCTGTTCGGTAGGTTTCTCAAACTAAGGGCAATGAAGCAAGTTGGGAGATAGAATGAAGAAAAATGTATCTCAAATGTGATCAAACACCAGTAAGAGCTCATTATCAAGCCTATTTTGTGGTGGTGATGAAGGGAGAGAAGACATTTTTTCTTCTTCACCATTCCATCCTCTGAGCGTCACTCAATAGAGCTTTTCTGTATAGTTTAGGATCTTTGGGGATCTTTCCCAGCCCTAAGTAACTCAATACAACTTATTAGCAAAATCTAGGTTAAAGAATGAAACATATTCATCATGGTTTAGAAATGTCCAGAGGTTTTTGTTTAATCAGATTTCTTTGGATACGTTTCAGGTCAACATGTTTGGTCGAATTTGGCCAAAGATAGGTTTACTTACGCATCTAGCAAGGACAGGGTCCTCTGTTCTTTTGAGGATGTTATAAATATCTCCCTGGAAGAAGGACTGATCACAACCTATTTGAAGAAGAATATAGTGAGACTACTCCTATTGGATTCAGAGTATATAACTATGTGCCTTCTTGGGCAATGTGCTTGAACACATGCTTGCTGATCAGATCAAAGCCCTCTTGAATAAAGCATGTGCAGATCCATTTCAGTCATGGTCTAGGCCTGATTTTAGCTCTGCCACTGCCTTGGTCAGCCAGCTGAATTATCTTTCTAGGAGAGAGATGGAAGAGTACAAATGTGCTAATTTCCTGGTCTTCTCAAAGGCTTTCAATATCACCATGGCATCCTTCTGGAAAGGCTGGGAGTGGGTGGAATAAACTTAAAGTGCTTGTGCTCATATTTCTCTCCAAAAGGTGGCACTGGGGGATTTCTGCTCAGCCCCATGGAACATATACTGCAAAGAGACATTTTATTTCCTATGCTGTTTAACATCGTCATGTGGGTAGTTAAAGTGATGTCATTATGCTGATGACAACTATCTCTATGATTTCTTTTTCATCAAATCCAGGTGAGGCAATGGAATTGCAGAATGAATACCTGGCTATGTTAACAAACTGGATAAAGACCAAAAAAACCCTGAAGCTTGTTCCAGACAAGACAAAAATGCTGTTAGTGGATAGTTTATATATTCAGGAACCTGGTATTCAACCTGTTCCGGTTGGGATTTATTATGTTGCCACAGCATATGCTCTGACAGGATTTTGAATACGATAGGTTATTAAATAGGCATATGCATTCAATATATCTTTTTTAAAAAATGAAAGTATAATTAATAACCAATCAATACAATTGATTAAAGAATAGTTGTTAGGTGTTTCATTGTTACAATTAGCAGGTTGTAGGATAATAATAAATCTTAAGCTATTAAACAGTTTATGGTGAATGTAATATATATATTAAGTTCAATTATAGAAAGCTGCAGAGGAGGATTGGTATGAGGACTCTTGTCAAGCATATCAGACAAGAGGTCTAAAAGTCTTAGTGTACAGGTTAACACAAAAATGTAGGACAAAGAGGAAGATAAAGCAAGTTTAAGAAGAAAAGGGAAAGGAGAGTGCAGAAGCTGAGTCTTTAAATTAAAGGACATATAGACCAGAAATGCTTTATTTCTGGACTGATTAGGAAAGCAAATGAGAAGAAGTTGCCTTTCCTTGTCTGTTGGCTTGTGAATGTTGGAATCTGGCTTCTTTTGGATAAATAAACCAAAAATAAATGGGGGGGGGGGGGAGGATGTGCATACTCTGGGTCCTGTTGCCCAAGGAATGCTGGTTGGCAGGGCCCAAGAGTACTTTCTACCATAGTACCCACCCTATGGAACATTTTCCTTCTGGAGATTAGGATGGCCCCAACCCTGCTGGCCTTTCCTAAGGCACTAAAGACCTGGTTCTATGCCCAGGCCTGGGGCCCTGAGTGTGTGAAGGGTCCTGTCTCCTGTCTCTGCTAGCGACTGCTGATTGCGACATCTTCTCCAGCTGCGATGTATTTTAATATTTATATTTTTGATAAGGTATTGTTTTTAATTTATTTTAAGATTGTTTTCTGCCCAGAGTCACTTGTTGAGATGAGTGGCCATACACGTTGAACAAACAAACAAACAAGAGAGGAAGAATGAGAGAAAAGAATAGTTCAACTGAACTGAGAATCCATTCTTCTTTGAAATGCTGAACAGTTGAGGGCCATTTTAATGCTACCCTTGGGGGATGTAGCAGGTGGTTGGCAAATTATTAATGATTTCCCAAGCAGAAAAAAGGAAAACTATTTCCTTTTCCCTTTTCCTTTCCAGATAAGATTATTCAGTGATAGACAGGACTTTACCAGTGAATACTCTAAATGGAGGACTCTTCTAAACCCTTTGGATTTAGCAACAGCAGCAACATATGATTAACTTTGAATCCTAGAATTACAGCTTATTCATTGGCTCAAGATTACATTAATTCTGAAGTATAAAAGTTGTGTCTGTATATACAAATATACAGTATCCTATCCTTCCCTTTTTGCTTATATAGGAAGACTCAAGCCAATGCAGAGGCTACTTAATGGTTACTTCCTGCCCTTAAGCAAAGTCTGCAATTTCACAAATATTAATCAGAAGAATATCATCCATCAGAGCTGTTCATATATGAAATGTGTCTTATCTCAGTTTCACCTCTGGAAGATTTCTCTTCTGTCTTTTCCAGGCTAAAACAGAGCCTCTCCTTTCAGCTGCAATCCAGGTCTGCTAAAACGTATGAGAACTTCCTACGGTGCCTCTGTTGTTGGGCCCAAGTACTGAAATAATATTTTCAGGGTGGTTGCAGTTCCCCTGCCTCCCTTAATCATTTTCATTACAACAGTGAAGTTAGTAAACAGAATCCAACAAAGAAATATTTTTCATCAAAAGGAATCTAGCAATTGTTTATGTTTTGGCTAATCATACGAATTATGATCATAATAATCAAATTAAATCATAGCAACTGGATTAGCAAAACCAGTAGTTCTTGCTGTCAGGAAGGATGACGAAGAAGATTTATAAGAATAGCAAAAGAATAAACCTGAGACATCAGTTGTGCTGTACTGACCATTTGATATTTAGATAAGATATAATCCAATAATCACTGTATTAGATTTATTTATTTATTTATTTATTTATTTATTTATTTATTTATTTATTTATTCAGCTTGTATGCCACCCATCTCCCCCAACGGGTGACTCTGGGCGGCTCACAATAAAAACACAGCTCTCACCGAGATGATTGTAAGAATCATGGAAGAGACAAGGGACAGAAGGATCAGGAAAGGAGGGGCAACTGAGATACACACAAAACTGAATTTACTAAGGAGAACAATGATTAATGAAGTAAAGTGTAAGTTAGATGGCATACATAGTAGAGTCAGCAACTGGTTTGCTTGAATGCTTTTCTGCTAGAACAAAGATTTGATAGAGGTTGATAGGATTTTCTAGGCTCCTTGCTTTTGTTTGCCAAAAAGATTTCCACCAGACTGTCATTGCTTTACTAACAATTGGTAATTGGTAATATATATGCGGAAAGGTATGTCTGTACACCCTTTGAGTCATGTCCTCTGCCAGGAAAGGTCAGGCCTAGCATCGCATTTAATATCATTTTTATCCCTTATTGCTGCCAGAATTTGCTGAGCAAAAGGGGTCATTGTATGCCTGCCAAGTTCCTTCTACTACACAAGGATGCCAGGTTCACTTTTGGACTGCTGCTTGCTGCAAACAGTGTTTTTGGCTTTGTAGCATTAACCAGCATATTTGAGACTGACCCAAATTGGGGTACAATTCAGGGATAGGGGATAAAATTGCATAACAGGTTGAACTTCCTTTAAAGGATCAAGTTCAGGGACATCTCTGACTATTAATCCTAGCTACAGTACAACAGAAGTAGTGGGACTAGTCCCACCTCAAAGGGGGTGGAGCTTTCACCTATGGAAGTGGAAGGGGCAGTACTTGTAAACTGGCTTTCAGATGCAGTACACCACTATGAAACCAGAAATAGGAGGAAGTTCTGCCTTGCTGGCTGTTCTGATATCTGTTGTCAGCACTGCACGGGGGGAGGAGGGGGTTGGGGGGTGAAATCCAAGGTCCATCAAATGATGCCATTGATCAAGTTTGTTATTTAGAGGTGCTTCTGGATCTTTCTTTGACATTAATGTCACAAGTGGCCTCTTGACACTCTGAAGCTTAACAGGTATATTAGCTGGACCCATATTCCGACAAAGATAGTGTCATGGCCCAGGACTCAGACTCTGATTCTGACTCTGAGGAAGCTGCTCCAGCTGAACCAGTGGAATGTCAACCTCAGGAGACACCAAGCCAGGAATCACCTGAGGCTGATCAAACATAGACAACATCAGAACAGCTGGAGCAGCTAGATGATGAGGTATGGTTCCCAAGCCCTCAGACTTGGCATGTGAAGCGAGAGCAGAGCAAAGATGTTCAGTGAGGCTGCTTGCCAAGCAAGGGAGTAACTAACTTAATTAAAGTTAGCTGGCTACAGCTTGAGGCAATCCTGACCTATGTTTCTCCATTGGAAACAACCGTCTGATCTCCTGCTCTGGTGTGTTGTTCCTGTGAATTCTGCTTATGGGCCCTGAAACTCTGACCTTCAGACTGACTGGCTGACAAACCTGACTTGGCTCTCTGAACTTAGGACTGGATTTTTACTTCTTTTCCGTGCATCCCTGTTGAAAGAGAAATTACCCAAGCAGGCTTTCTTTCACAGAGACTTTGTTTTGATTTACATTCCTACCCTTGTCTACCGGTTATTTACTCAGCCTTGAGTAAATTGCTATTCTCACCTAGCAACTGTCTGTGTGAGTTTGAAACCTGACACAAGACAGATAGCTTCACTGTTGTAATTGTTGGTCACTATTGTAATCTATTCTTGGTAACTTATCATTTAGCTCACAATAAGTTATACATGGTGCTGTCTCGGAAATAATTCAGAAACTTCAGTAAGAACAAAATCCTATTGCAGCTAGGATACTGAGTGGAATTGGGCAATATGAAGATATCAGCCCAGATTTTTATAATCAACACTGGCTCTCTGTTCATTCCTGGTCCCAATTCTAGGGATTGGTATTAACCTGAAAAGTCTCTTCTGTATATTTCTAACAGGATATTATCCTTAAGATCATCTGGGCAGGGTTTGCTCCAGGTGCTTGAAGCAGAATTCAATGAGTTATGGTTCTTTATGGATGTAGTTAACTGCTCATTTTATCATTGTACCCCAGTTAGTGACTGTATGGTTGGATTCAGGCCCCTGTACATTTTCAAAATTTTGTGACACTTCAGCTTTAGAACCTGGTATATAAAAATTTTATTTCACCTTCAAAATACTTCAACCTTGCAAGATTTTTTTTTTTAAAAAAAATCCTGCTGGGTGGCTTTATTAATTCCCTAATGCTTCTTTGTCTCAATTTCCCCTTCCTCCTCTCTTGGGTGAGTCACAAGAGTGATCCCATCCAGTCAGTGATGATATAATAAATGGGCTGACAGAATATTGCCCAGCCAAGCTTACTTGTTTGCATGGCCATTTCTGAGATTAATTGAGTGAATATAATTAATGCTATGAAATTGTTGTGAAATAGTCCAAAGGGATCAGGGAGACTTTTTTTTTTTTAAAGCAGTACTTGCCAAAAGGAGAGCCAGTGTGGTATAGTGATTAAGGCACCAGGTTAGAAACCAGAAGACCGTGTCTTCTAGTCCCACCTTAGGCATGAAGCCAGCTGGGTGACCTTGGGCCAGTCATTCTCTCTCAGCCCTAGGAAGGAAGGAGGCAATGGCAAGCCACTTCCAAAAAACCTTGCCAAGAAAACTGCAGGGACTTGTCCAGGCAGTTGCCAGGAGTCAACACTGACACAAAGGAAAGAAAAAAAATCATAACTGCAATATCACATCACCGTTCTCATGGACATGTTTAAAAAGACACTAACTCTTCACATAATAGATTTGAATTTACATTTTAAAATTTCACCCAGTGTGTTTTCAGTTGATCTTAAAAGAACCATCTTTAGTAATCAGATAATTCAGCCTTTTTCCAATCTGGTATGTGTTAGAATTGCAACCACTAAACTTGTTCCATGGCCATGGTTGCTTTTGTCCATCAAGTCAACCTTGATGCCTGGTGATTACAGGGACAAGTCCCTGAATTTTTCTGGGCAACATTTTTGAAAGTGGCTTACCCATACCTACTTCCAGGGCTCAGAGAGAGTGACTGGCCCAAAGTGACCCAGCTGTCTTCCATGCCTAAGGCAGGACTAGAATCAAAACTCCTATCTTCTAATTCATTATCTTATCTACTAGACCAAACTGGATCTCCTGGCTACAAATTGCAGGATTGCAGCCTCAATACATCTTCAGGACATTCATTTGAGAACTGATGCTTGTTTTCATCTGCAAATTTGGAACAAATGTCTTGCATTCCATGTTCCAGCTGTATAGATTTACAAAATTCATTATTATCATATTATCCATTAGCTAGTGACAATATTGCATTTATACCTGGATTACCTAAGTTTGAATTCTAAGCCATTTATTAACTCAGTGCTTAATAGTAGGCAAGTGACTTGCAGACATACAACTAAAAGCTGTCACAGAAAGATGAGTTCAGCTAGGTGAAGAAGGAATAATGAAATCTAAGTAATGCATGAGGAGTTATCTAGGTAATGTACTAAGAGTGCACAAGGTTCTGGGGTAAAATGCTGCTTGTTAAAGATATCCATAAAGATGAGAATGGTAAAGAAATGGAAGGGTATGAGAAGAAATGTTTCTGTCATATAATTGAAGAGAAGGAGGTAGAAATGGTGAAAAGGAACTCCAGTACAGTTTACTTCAGAACTATTGCTTACAAAATAAAAATGCATTAAATAATCTTGTATCAAATACATTGTCTGGGGTTATTCCTGTCCTTACTGGCTAATGCCAATGCACATGGTACTATATGCACAAGGACGTTCTGCTTGCCTGTTTGCAAGTCTAGTAAAAACTACCATGCGAATCTGCTCAGTCTTGTTGAAAATTTTCTTAACAGGGAATAAAGTATTTTAATAAAGTTGTTCAATATGTCTGATCCAGAATATGGCTGAGCTGAAAGAACTCTTTTGGCAAGGTTTCTTTGGGTGTGTTTGTGTGTCCATGTGTGTGTGTGTGTGTGTGTGTGTGTGTGTGTGTGTGTGTGTACCTTTGAGTCAGTCTTGACTCCTGGTGACTGCCTGGACAAGTCTCTGCAGTTTTCTTGGCATGATTTCAGAACTGGCTTGCCATTGCCTCCTTCCTAGGGCTAAGAAAGAGTGACTCATGGTCTCTCAGTTTGTAGCCCACTGCCTTAACCACTACGCCAAACTGGTCTCTTGCAGTTATGATAGCAGCTTTTAAATTAAATATATAAGCATGCATATTGATCTTGAATGGTTTGAGACCTCATTTTGGCCAGATCTCCTCCAGCATGATGGGCCATCAGCAGCTGATGACCCACATGAGTGTCCCATAAAGATCCACATGACTGTCCAACAGCTCCTTGAGAGTCAGAAAAGAAGCATTCAAAGTGCAATTTATTTTGTGTTTTAGATGCTATTTTCATCATTTAATTCTTTGGATTTCAGTTCAATTTAAATCTACTGTTAGTAAAATCAACATCTTCAGTATAGTTTTTCTGTCCTGACCTGCCCATTTTTTGTCCTGGCTTCCATTTCTTTGAGTGTGACCTTTCACATAGCACACAGATGTACAGTGCAGTTCTCAGCCTGCAAAATGTTGTCCAACCTTCTGCAACAGGATCTCATGATTATTAAACTTCAGAAATTCTCAGAGCTAGACTGAAAATTATAGCTGGGAAGATGCCAGGGTACTGTGATTCTTTGAGCAGCTATTAGGGTGTGGGGAAAGACAATTTCATTCCATACTGAATCAAATCACAGATTGATCTAATCATAATAGTGATTATTATGTTTGGCAGAAATCAAACCCAAATCTTAGTATATTATATGTAAGTATGTGTATGTATAATCAGACTGCCTTTTCCCACACATTAGAAAACATTTCATTATATCTAGTTAATCTTTGTTGTTGTTGTTGTTGTTCCCAATTTATTGCTTCCATCTCATCCTTAACTTGTGAGATGAGACAGGCTTAAGCCATCCTTTTCTCTATAGGTGTTGAAGTACGGGTAGTCCCTCAATTTAAGAACAAGTTCCATTCCCAAGGTCTGTCTTTAAGTTGAATTTATATGTAAGCTGGAACAGTATGATTGTATCATACTGTATAAATAGTATTGTGTAATTAACTAGAACCATTGTGTATTTAACTCAAATTTTGCTACAATAGACTCTGTTCTTAACTATGGGTCATACTTAAATTGGGTGTTCTTAACCTGGGGACTACCTGTACTAATTTATTTTATTTGTTACACGCTTTTATATGGCTGCCCAGCTCAAGCAATGTGACTCTGGGTGGCATATAACAAAAATAATTGATACAGCAACAACAACAACAACAAAGTGAAAGCCATATATCATTAAAAATATACAGTATTAAAACAACCAATAGGGGACTCCACTGATATAAACCCCAACGCCTAATGAAAGAGCTGGGGGGAGGTTTGTATTATAAATTTTTGAGCCCCCCAGTTGGAACTGAGCATTGCCTAAATTGAATTAAATATTCAGTATTTTTTCTTAAGCTCTGTTACCCCAGTACTGTTATTCATTACTACAAATGACTGGCACTGACTTGAAACTGAGGCATCTGTGGCAGGATAGGGATTTCTAATGGAGACAGCAAATGTTATATGGGTATCATTTTCTTTCAAACGAAAGAAGAAAACGTAATCAGATTAAATGATGTTTAATATTTTAAAAGAGCCCTTATAGTAAATTATACCTAATATAGCCAAGATGCCAAAGGTCAAACCTTAACAAGGTGTTGCAACATTTTTGTAAAGGATGGTCTGAAGATGGAATCCTAAATGTTGTAGCAGTATGTCTAAACCAGTGTTGTCCAAACCTGACTACTTTAAGATGAGTGGACTGCAACTCTGGCTGGCTGGGGAATTCTGGGAGTTGAAGTCCACTCATCTTAAAGTGGCCAAGTTTGGACAACACTGGTCTAAACAATGAACCTGAAACTAATCAACTTGAAGAATGAACTGCATGTTCTAATGCCTAGAACTGATCCACTCACAAAATGCATTTAGTCATTCATAATCACCTTTCTAATTTGGAAAAAAAAATGTAATCAATAAAGCAACACCAAAAAAAAAAAAAGATTTAAAAGGACTGGACTGATTAAAAATTTGTTTAGATTTTAGATTTGAAAGACCCCATGAATAAATAGGCTACCCTGTTAGTTTGCCAGTTTTTCTTGTTTGTTTTTAATGAAAGGAAAGTAATTGTGGGGAATTGGAATATGAACTCAGATAGAATCAATGATGTAATCATATGCTTTCTTATCTTTTTAGATATCTTTCATTTAGCCCAGTGTTGGGCTAAATGCTGGCTGGGGAATTCTGGGAGTTGAAGTCCACTCATCTTAAAGTGGCCAAGTTTGGACAACACTGATTTAGCCCCTTGATGTTAGAGTTTATGCCTTGGATAGAGATGGTAAATTCAAGGATGTATACTGCTGTGTCTCCTTATCTTTTTCCACAGTAAAGTACAGGAACTGCTTGTTAAAATAACAAAGCCTTGGAATAAGTAGCATATCAAAGCCACTGTGCTGCTTTTCAAGGAATGTGTCAATAATGTTTTCTCATCCTGAAGGATTCCTGTGTCTCTCTTTGTGGCTATCTTGTCTTCTTATCAACTGTAAAACAATTCTCTCTACACAAATATGCATACACAGAGAGTTGTGTCTAACTCCAGCTCCAGATTGAATGCATTCCATGTTTCCTTTATGAATCCAGTTTGTTGCAGTGCACCGTGACTGATTGATTATGTACCATCAAGTCACTTTTGACTCGTAGCAACCACACAGATAGATTTTCTCCATGACGATCTATCCCTAACCTATTTTTTTCAGGACTCCCAATGGGGCACTCATTGCCACTATAACCGAGTCCATCCACCTTTCTGCTGGTTATCCTCTTCTTCTCTTTCCTTCCAGTTTTCCCAGCATTAGAGTCTTCTCCAGAGAGCTAGTCTTTGCATAATATGTCCAAAGTAGGATAATCTGAGCCTGGTCATTTGTTCCTTGGGTGAGAGCTCTGGGTTGATTTGTTTGATGATCCATCAGTTTGTTTTCTTGGATGTCCATGGTATTCTCAGGAGTCTTCTCCAACACCAAAGTTCAAAGGCATCAATATCCTTCCTATTTTGCTTCTTCAAAGTCCAACTTTCACTTCCATAGTGTATCCCAGGGAATACCATGTCTTGCATGATTTTGACCTTTCTAGGTATAGACGCAAGCTATACCAAGTGCTAGTGTGCAGAGTACTTCTTAACTGCTTGTTCCTTTACTGTTGATGGTTGACCCTAAAAGGCGGATGCTATCTACCACTTCAATATCTTCATTGCCAATTCTAAGGCTAGTTGTCCTACCTGTTGTCATTAATTTGGTCTTCTTTATATTTAGTCCCATTTTGAATGGAGAGAATGAAGGGAAAAAGTCAGGGAAAGGGAAGAAACTTGATAATAAGGAACACATTAACCCAGATTTCAGACAATCTCATCTTGCTCCTGGTTTGTCAAGGCATCCTGGGAAACTTGATAGATGATAGATAGATAGATAGATAGATAGATAGATAGATAGATAGATAGAATATTTATTTCGGTCAGTGACCAGATAAAACAGAACATATATAAAGTAATTTCAGCAGAGAGGAGAAAACAAGCAAACAAACCATTCACAGAGCCATAAGATAAATGAATCAGGTATGTCGATCATGTGCAGTAGTCAGTTGCTTGTGCACACTCCCAGCAGCTATACAGAAGTTTGCTACATTATGGGTGATAGCAATTTTCTTGTCTGATAAGAGAAAGTTGACAAGAAGTTCCTCAGGATAATTCAGTGCATGTGGCAAGAGAGGGAAGATGAGTCTTCTTTGAATATCTTTGTAGAAGAGCAGTGCAGCAGCATGTGGGCTGTAGATTCAACTGAACCATCACCACAAGGGCAGGTCTGGTTAATCATGGGGTTTTTGTTGAATCTACTGTATAAAAACACTGAGGTAGACTATTTCAGTTGAGCTTCAAACTGGGATATAAGACTGAGATAGCATCAATCATGCTTCTCATCGCTTTGGAAGGCTCAGAATGGGAGTGGTGCATCAATCTTGGACCTCCTGAGTGGCTTTTGATACCATCAATCATTGTATTTTTCTAGACCAGCTTAAGGTTGGGAGTGAGTGGGGGGCATGGTTTTGCAATGGTTCTCTCACAGACAGTTCCAGTCTGTCTTAGTGGGAAGGAGAAGTCCAACTCTTGACCCCTACATTATGGGGTACCTCAGAATTCTACTCTCTCCCTACTCCCATTTAACATCCACATAAAACCTCTGGGTGAGATCATCTGTTGGCGTAGGATTAAGTATCATCAATATGTTGCTAATATTCTATTTTACATCTCTGCCCTGGGCTACTCAAGTGATGGCATTAAGGTTCTTCCTCAATGGCTGGAAGCTGTGGGGGTCTAGGTGGGGAAGAACAGGATTTGGCTTAAACCTAGTGTCAGCCATTTAAGGTAGACCAGACTAGGAAACCAGTATCATACAGACCAATATTATTTTTATTATATGATCATGGTAATAGAAACTTGCAAGTCTGAATGCACTTCTCCCCTCCTTCCTTTTAACTTTGTGAGAACTAAAGAGGGTCTGAGACATTTCCTCAGGCTACAGTTCTGCCCCAGACTCAGGTTTCTTTTATCCAACCATTTTCTTAGTAGCAGTTCTTCCTCCTGTTCCTCAAGCTTATTCCTTCTGCCCATTACACCTAGCCAAACTGAATGGCCATGCATTTTAGGGTCCCCAGATTTGAAGATTTCCCATCTTTGACTCTGGATGGGACGGCACTCCCCTGAACAAAATTGGTACACAATTTTGGGGCCTTCTTGGACTCATAGTTTCTACTTGAGGAGCAGACAGTGGCCATGGCCAGGAGGGTCTTTGCACAAATCTATCTTGTGTGCCAGTTGCATACATTCCTGAATCAGGAGGCTCTGCTCATGGGTCACTTATGCCTTAGTTATTTTCCATTTGGACTATTGCAATGCATTCAACTTGGGTCTGCATTTGAAGTGCATTCAGGAGCTGCAGAATGGTCCAGAATGTAGTGGCACATGAAGCTTTGGGTGTATCACAGTATGCCCACTGCTTTGTGAGTTATAAAGCCCTACATGGTAGAGGGCCAGGTTGTCTAAGAGGCTGCCAGCCTCTTGAATGCTTCTAGCCCCTTCTGTGAAACAGTGGCATCTAGTGGGACCCAGGAAATATGCCGTCTCTGTTGCAGTACCTGCCCTGTGGAACAGCAGTCCCCACCCCTTACCCCCAAGATTCAGATGGCCCCAACACTATCAGCCTTCCATAGGATTTTGAAGATCTGGCTTTTTCCTCAGGCAATGGGCCAGGATGTTAGCTAAGACCATTGTGTAAAATTGGTGAGGGTTTGTTTGTTTGTTTTTTTCAGATGGTTTATTAGGTGTCTCAGTTGCATTATATGGTTTATATGTATATTATTAGTAGTAGTATTACTATTATTTTCTTTCTTTCTTTCTTTCTTTCTTTCTTTCTTTCTTTCTTTCTTTCTTTCTTTCTTTCTTGATATTTAAGTTATTGTTTTTACTTTTATGTTATGCGGTTGGTATGTTTTTATATATTGTTAGCTGTCCAGAGTCACCCAGAGATGGTTGGCTTTATAAATAAATCAAATAAGTAAAAGTTGCCTAGTATTGTATAACTATATCTGATCCACAAAAAGACTGTGGTACAAATAGAGAAGATATTTGTGTAGAATTTACATTTTGAGTAAAGCTTATTACCGATAAGTAATAATAATTAAAAGAGCTTTAGAGTGTATTTGTATGCTGAGAGGCCCTAACCATGTGCTACAAACTGTACAGAGCCCTTACCACAGAAACCATAACTGCACGTTGCATGATAGATCATAGCCATGTTTTAATTACCATTTTAATTACCATTTGCCTTTAAGAAGCTTCCAAAAGCTCCTAACTTAACTCAAATGTTCTTTCAGACAAAGTTCTGAAAAAATCAGAACAGTAATAGGAAAGTTCTCTGTCATGTCACCTGCCTGTGGAACAATATCTCCCAGAGATCTGCATGGCTGCCATCTTCTAGTGCTCTTTAAAAATCTGGATTTGCCCACAGGCTTAAGTTTAGATGGATGGACAGGGTCTGGGAGTGGTAAAGAATTTGGATGGCAGTGTTTGTTCCCTAAATGGATGCTGTTATTATTGCTGGAGTTGTTTTATATTAGTTGTCATTTTAATTTTGTAAAGCCGTCCAGAGTCATCTGGAATAGGTGGCTTAAAAAATTATTAAATAAATAAATATCTCCATTAAAGACAGGCAAATATTTATCTAAATAAAAACAAGATGGAACAGTCACAAACACACTGAAAATTGCAGATGTGCTTTCAGGATGGTAGACATTTCTTGTTTGATATTTCCTTATTGTATCATTCTACTTTCTCCTTACTTTTTCTGAAACATTGTTAGAAGAGTAAAGAAACTGGAAACTTGCCAGACAGACTGAAAACAGGATTTTTTTTTTTTTTTTATTTAATACAAAGCATTCTGAAGAGACATGAAAAGTGTCTTAGAGAAGAAAGGGCATTTCTTTTCATGTGAATCAACACATAAGATCTAAGCTTTTGATGTCACAAAGGGGAAATCAGTAGGAGTTTAATTGGAATCAATCCTGAGGTTAGCTATTCAGATAGCTAAATCTCATGAGGCAATTTCATAGATAGGAGAGTTCAGGTTACCATGTTAGATTCTGCTATTATTGGACCCACGCACATTAAAATAAAATACTAGTACCAATGGGATTTCTCCAGTTTCACTGTGTTAGCTTTTTTAAAAAACAAAACCTCAAAACAAACTATAGTCCTTTAATAGCTTCTTCCATCCTTTTTGTACAAATAAGATTATGAAAAAAATCAAAAGATACAATGAAAAATTGCCTTAGGCTATATGATTTTACCTTTTTTGGTCACATGATATGCTGCCTTTATTCAAAAGCAAAGGAAGAGTAGACCAGAAAAAGTATACTGATAGTCCCTGGGTTAAGAATGCCTGGGTTACAGACCACCCATAGTTAAGAACACAGCCTACTGTAGCAAAATTTGAGTTAAATATACAGGGATTCAAATTAAATACACAATGGCTTGAGTTAACTACACAGTACTATGTATACAGTATTATATAATAGTACTGTTCCAGCTTGCATACAAATTCAACTTAAGGACAGACCTTGGGAACAGAACTCGTTCTTAAACTGGGGACTACCCATACACAAACACAGATAACATTCCTGAGCAATGTTACTTCCCTTCCTTTACCATAGACAATCTAGAGTTGCCAATTCCAGGACCCTTCTGGCTAGCTGGCTTTAATCTATCTATTTGCAAGAAGCTATGCTCCCCCTGACACCACCCCAAAATGAAAAAGAAAGTGCCCCCCCCCCAAAATGAATAACTCCTGATTAATTTCACATACAAGCCACTCATACACAGAAATACAGGTGAACATGTACACACATTCCGTTTCTTCTTTCTGGTAAAAACAGGGAGGGAAAGCATGGGCTAAAGAAAAGAGTGGACTTGAACAGGACAAAACCGTATAGAGATGAGGCAAGGGAAAGGGATCCACTTGAACATGGCAGAAAGGAGAGAGGAGCCCTATTTATAGATTAAATTTACTAGGCAAACAGTCCCTCAAGTAATGGCTAATATTCAAGATGATCATCAAAGGCATCCATGCTTTTCAGTAATGATGCCTGCAGTCTTTTGAACTTCCTGCACCTTCTTTTGTTTTTAACAGATTCATCTCTTATCTATGAATGTACTGTAGGTTGCTGCTGCTGCAGGATTGTCCAGGTGGTCTTCTAGTCTTCTCCTAAGTCAAGCCCTCTAGCTAGCTAGCTAGCTAGCTATCTGAAGATCTAAGCAGTGGAACTCCAGATGGGCATATACATTTGATTAATTAATAAATAAAGATTAAAAATAAATAAACAAATGTGAAACCAGGAGCTCTCTGCAGTGGGAGAAACTATCATCATAAATAAATATTCTCTTTACCCTTCAGCCTCAGATAGTAAGTACAGTATGAACACTTGCTTAATATCCAAGAGCTTCAACCACTTCCTAACACAAGTGTGAAGCTGAGCTACCATGACTCTCCCATACTCAGAACCATGTTTCTCCTACTGAGAAGCTCAAATACAAATACTGAGAAGCCAATACCATCATGGCATGAATTTCCATGTCTAGGTCAAGGAAATCCAGCTGAATACCTTGTCACAAAATGCCTGACTAGCTATTGTTCAAGGAGCTGCTTGATCAGTATATAAATGGATGTCTATCTGGTAGGAACATTTTGAGAAATCAGATATTGAAGTAGATACAAGTGTTGTTCTTTCACCTGCTTCCCCTTTGCACTCTGATAGAATTAACCAATGATCTTATAGGACTTCTCTACAAGAGCACTGATGACAGCCTTAGTGCCAGCTGGGATGTTCAAGATGCCAGCACTCTCAAAACCAAAGCCACATTTGTGGGTGATGGAGCTGATGTTGATACATTGCACCTAAGGGGTTCCCTTTCTGTGTGATGTGAGCCGTGGTCAATGTTTGGTTGTTTATACATCCCTTAACCATACAGTTCATGGTTGCCTTATCTCATCTACAGTGCGAGCTATGTCCAGCATCTCAACATGAAACAGCAGCTACCTATGCCTGGGGTCTTCAGCCCCTCAGTCTTTCCTCACCTCTACCAATATGTGGTAAGGGGGAGGTAAGATGTATAAACCACCTCAACTGGATGAAGTGTTTGAGATAATGGAAATACTAATTGAGGTTGGTAGCTCAAAATAATCCAAGACCTTCTCCCTTTATTCATGACATAAGAAGTTCACGCCTGCTTGCTGAAGTTGATGTGTGAGATGATCTGGTAGCCAGGCAACCAGCTGGAGGTGACAGTGGAATTTGGCAACTCTCCCTATAGCAAAGGCTGGCCATCCAAAGTCATGATCTGCATGACAGCATGTGTCAAGTCTGATAGTTTGAATCTCCCTGTTCCTTATCCTCCAATGAATGCTCCAAATTCTGTCCTGCTCTGTTTAAGAACAGATACATTGCTCCTAATTGAGAGCATGGCTTTCCTGCTGCTGCTAAAGTTGGAATGCTTAAGCCACTGCTTAAACATCTCCAAAATGATAAGATGCTTAGTGTTTTCCTTTAGTAGGAGTGCCTTGCAGTGGTTGCAGGCAGCATACCATGGATTGTTAAGCTCAAGGCATAACTACTCTCACACTATGCTGTCCTTGAGCCCCGTGTACTCCAAGTGAACTGAGTTCCTCTTCCAGCACTGAGTAATTCTTCAGTCTCACCAACCATGTTGCTAGCTGGCAGAACTTCAGGAGAAACAGGTAAGTTGCTAAAATCAATCTTCCTTCAATTAATCGATCAATGAAAACATCATATTTCACTAGAAAAAATATTTCAAAACATATCAGGATTTTTTTTTTTTAATGACAGAAAAGAGGAAGCTAATTGCAACTGATCATCACAGGTAGATAGGTCTTTTAACTCTCCAATTCTTTTCACAAAGAATTCTATAGGAAGTTTCTCAGTATCTTCACAACTTTGTTCTAAACAAAAGATGGATTGTGTGGTAGAGCTCAAGACATGATTTTGTCTGACACCAATTTCATATGTGCCAATCCACACTCACTAAAGTTAATGTTTTAAAAAATGTGTGCATTTCTTGACTTTCTTGATTCCTCCATACACACACTCACCATGGTACAGCTGTTATATATTCTTCTCCCCACAGCTGCTTAAAGGATGTTCCCAGATTGCAAGTTTATTCTCCTAAGGGCCATAGTTTGATTCAGAGTAGATAAATCCAAGGAATTCATTTGTATATTAAGTTCATGCATTATATATGAGAAATGTGTCTATGACTACTAATGGAAGGAAGAACTTAGCAACTGGCTATGCTAGAAAGACCAAAAACAAAAATATCTTTAACATAAGGGGAAAAAATAAGCATAGAACAGATAGGTATTTTTAAAGATCAACATCTGTTAACATTACAAAAGCTGGATTCTGTCTTACCTAAAGTTGAAAACTGATGTACACATTTGATTTTATTTCTTTGGAGAAAAAGTTTATCTTGCACAAAGAAAAAAAAGATACTAGCACTGATGTACATTCCACAGACAACACTTTCTTTGTGAAAATTCAACCCTGTGCATTGTTTTTCAGGAGCAGAAAATTAAGAGGTATTCAAAAATGAGTAGGAGTTTTGAACTATGAATGGTTCCTAGCAACCCTGAAGATGTATGATGCTTCATTTTTCATTTCCATTCTCTGTACAGTACCTGAATAGAGAAAGCAAAGAGTAATGAATGCTTGTTGAACTGGTATACAGAACTGACCTCTTTTCCCCCTTCTCAGTAACTATAAAGTATTCAAATTGCTACTCTATTATGCACTGTATTCTCAAAAATGCATTCTTCTACCCCCTTTTGCCACTATAAAGCTGCCTGTTTTTGCCTGGAGTGAACCAAGTATAAACTCTATTTCCCAGAGGAGAATTTTGTTGGCCTTTTCAAAACCTTGCATAGCTATTACCAAATTCAAATACTATTTTAGCATGACTCAGCTTTTATATATGAAGATAGCCCTAAGGCAGGGTTATAGAAAATAACCTGGGAAATACAAAGAGGAGACCATATGTGGCAAGGCATTTGCACACTAAAGTGTATTGTGTTTCCACTTCACTGAAGCAAAGAGACACCCAGTTATGGATACAGTTATTTTGCCCTTTTTCTCCCATTGTTGTTGCCTGCTACCATCCCCATGGTGACACCCATATTGATGAAACAATTATATCCAATTAATAAAATAGACCTCTACAGAACAACATTAATTGCATTTCATGTTTGTGCTATTTGAATAGGATTTTATATCAGGATTTTCTCATGGGAAGAAGGTCATCCCGTTCCCTATACAAAAAAAAAACAGGTGTCGAGATTATTCTATGAAGCTAATGTAAACAAAGTATCTTGTGATTCTGTTATGATTTTTACTGCCACCTACTGTAATGTGCATGTTAGTTATTCAGTGTGGGGGTGTACATGCTGGCAATATAACGGGAGGGCTAAATGCCCAGCCTGTTCAGTGTGTTTGTCTTGTAAAAAGTTAATCATGTAGTTTATGGGTTATGTAGTCTTAATTAGTAACCAAGTAGTGTACCTCTTCTCTGAGAGTGTTTTTTAGCTAGAGACTTTGTTGTGGTTAAGTCTTGGAAGCTAAAGTGAGAAGAAGTCTTTGTTATATCATATATTTTGTATGCAACTTGTATTTTATAACGTTTTGCATTTTTATCAATAAAGACCAGTTAGTTTATATTTTCTGACTGGATTTTCTTTGGAAAGCTAACTATGGATATTGCATTTTGCAAGCTCTCATGCTGATGTGTAAGTTACCTGAGAGCAGGATTTTTTGGGACCTTTTTGCTGCACTCTGCGCAACATTTTAAGAATGGTAGACTCCTGTTGCATGCCAGAGCAATGTCATAGGAGAAAGCAACCTCCAGAAAATTCTCAAAATCTGCAGAAGCACATATTGATCCCTGTGAGTTGGTTCCTTGTGGAAAGGGACAGGCCACTAACAAAGAGACTGTTGTTATCATCTTTGGGTTTCTAGGGAGGCTGTTAACTCATAAAAAGTTTAACAAACAACAAAGGGAAGGAAGAGCTCATGCTGGCCACTGCAAGGCTTTCCTTTTACCATATCGTGAAACCATCAGGTTGTATATCTCTCCACCCCTGCTTCACACTACTGAATATGAAATCACCATTAGTTCTGTGCAGCAAGAATTGGCAAACTGACATGCCCCAGAGGGTTTCGTCTCTAGCACCAACAATGCCTGCCTATTCTGGCTAAGGCTTATGGAAGGTGGAATCAAACCCCCCTGGAAGGCAGCCTTACTGATATTATGGGAGAGGAACAAACATGAGAATGCCAATTTATAGGCTGAGATGATCTGAGTAGCCATATTGGAAGTAAAGAGGAAAAAAAAGCAATTTTCATCCACCATCACTTCCTAATTCCTCAGTTGGTAGAGATGATGATGATGATGATGAAGATGATGATGATGATGATGATGATGATAATCCTGTGATTAAATAGGTGCAGAATTTAGATAAAATAACTGATATGCAACAGTGGCAGTTCCAATGGAAGAAAAAGTCACATTTTTTGAATAAAATTTTAAACAATATATCCTTAGAAAACAACTGGTATAAGATCTTTTAAGACCATTACATTGCTTCAGTCCTGATAGGTAAAATGGACAATTTATTCTCTAAAAAATGTTGGAACCAGGCCAGATCAAAAGCTCAACAGTTTTGGAAAATTACTTATTACAGGATGGAACCAATTCTAAAAGCTGAATTTATTTTCCTTTTTTTAATATATGATTTTTTACAAAGATTTTCACAGAAATAAAAGACAAATATGAAATAATGTAAAGTAAGATTAAGAAAAAGAAAAAGAGAAAAAATAAGAAAAAGTGAAAAGTAGTACAAATAAAAAAGAAAAAGAAAAATATATATAAAGAAGCAACTTCCGATCTTCTTTACGACAGTTACAAACAAATTTCTCTCTGCTCCCTCTTAAAAGCTGAATTTCTTTTCCAACTTGCTACTTTTTAATTAAATAGTTATTTGAGGGACACTGTTTTGCCTGTCCTGTAAAATCTAAGTTGGCATACTCCAGGTCCCATCCATTAAGCAATGTCATCTGTTGGGACCCAGGGATCCACTTCTGTGTCACAGTGCCAGCCTTCTGGAACAGTATCCTCCCAGAAATTGGAAAAGTTCCAACCCTGCTTTCCTTCAAATATTCCTTGAATATTGGCCTCTTCTTCCAGGATCTGGATTAATGGGGAATGAAGGGATTAAGGGGGAATATAGGTTCCCATATGAGGGGTTTAATAGTGTTTTAGTAGATGTTTGTTCTACTGGGACAATAACTTTCTTTTTCTGTTATATATGTTGTTTTATACTTCTGTTTTAAGTTTTGTATGCTTCCCAGGGTTCTCAAGTTGGAAAGCTTTAGAAATGTGAAAAACAAACCAATAATTGCAGTTGCTTTATAATGAACACTTGGAAAATATTTCAATATGTTTAATGCATTCATTATTGCTGCCTCTTGCTTTTGGAAGAGAAAATGGGACAAAATGAACGAAGCAATTGTTGAAAGCCTCATTAGAGTGACCTATTTGCATTCATTCTAATTAAACAAGGATTTTTGTTTCTAGTAAAATATAGATATGACAACTACATCTATGTAGTTATAGATACATAACTATATAGGAATAGATACACATAACACACAAATGAACCATAAGAAAAATATACTCATCAGAATACAGGTGATGGATATGATTTAAATATTTATGTTTATCTTTAAATGCAGAACAGTCAGAAAAAAATGCAGTTCCTCATGATTTTGCTGTACTGGATCATTTTGTAAAGTCCACAGTGAAAGCATTTATGGGATATTGGCTTGGTCTCACAGACTTCCTACTTGGTCCACAGGAACATGGAATACAATGTACCAGAAGTCTAACTTTGTGGCTTAGCAATTCATTGAGCTAGTTGTCCTTTCAGAAAGCTTATTTCCGCTAGATGCTTTTCCATGAAAAATGTCCCAAAGTTTCCAAAAAGTCCCATTTCACCAAATCACATTTTTTTTTAAAAAGTGTAGCTATTAAAGTTATTGTTTGTTATTTACTGTATTTATAACATTAAAATACTCTAGAATTTTGAAGTAAATACGGAGTCCTTGGGGTACTCTGAGCTTGGTTGTTTTCTTGCAAACATTTTTTTACCCAGCTAGGTAACATCTTCGGTGCTAGAAGGGAGTGGGGTTTGCTCTCTGTTTATATACTGTGGCATGCCCTGCTAGTGTTGGTGGGGGTGGGGGGTTTGTTTTGTTTTATTTTTTCCTCTGGTAGTTCCTTGATTAGGGTATTGGTTACTGCTTGATTGTATGTCTGGTGGTAATCTTGGTGTTAATCTCTGCTTATCTGGATGATGATTGCTGGTGAGATGTTCTGGTCTTTTGTTTTCCTTTTTATCACCTCTTTTGAATAGTGTGTAGATGCTGTTTATCTCTATGTGTCTGTTGATGGCAGCCTTGTCTGAATAACAAGCTTTCAGAAATTCCCTTGCATTTTTGGATTTAGCTTGGCCTAAAATGCTGACAGTTTCCCAGTTGAAACTATGGTTAAATCTGTCCATGTGTTGTGAGATCTTCTGACTGCTAGTTGGTGTTCATAGATGTGCTCTGCTAGCCTTCTGCCTGTTTGTCCTACATTATGGTTGTTGCAGTCCTTACACTGTATGTTGTAGATGACTCCTATTTTATTTTTTTTCTTCTTGAGCTACTGGTCTTTTGGTTTACTTAACATGTTTTGGAGGGCTTTAGTTGGTCTGTGTGCTACAGAGATGCCATGTGGTTGTAATTGTCTGTTGGTTGTTTCTGAGATGTTTCTGATGTATGGCAGTGTTATCCTTTTCATACCTTGTGTTGGTTGTGTTGTAGTAGGTAGACCTGCTTGACTTAGTTTAAGATATATATGTTACTATTATTTGGTATTTTCTATGCCTATGGGGATAAACCTTTTATGTTTTACTTATAAGAGAAAGCTATAAGTCAAAATGCATAATGGATTTATTTGTCTAAGGCTAAAATATATAGGTTATTATTACTGGTACACACAATGCTTTTGCTGAGTGAGATTGCTTGATGATTTATATATATATATATATATATATAATTTAGCTATTGTTAAGGGATGAGAAATGGGAAGAAGAGGGCCCCCCCTCCCCATAATACTAGAGAAGGTGTCAATGTTTGTACTTGTTTGGAGAGATGTGCGAGTCACTTTTTATATGTCTTTTCTCTATTTCTCTCTCTTTTTCTTTTTTGTTTCTATATCTTTTTTTTAGTTCTGTATTAGCCGTTAACTATGTAAAACTCAAATAAAATATTATTTAAAATATGTCTGTAGCTTTCAGGCTGATAAGTTGCGCACTCCTTATTTAACATAGACAATGATAAAATGACAAACTAGATTTAAAAAGAAAAACAAACAAACAAACAGAATTTAATACTGAGAAGCCTAGATGGCTTCAGTTGTTTAAAAGTCCATGGTTAAAATTTAAATGGCTCTTAAACATCACAACAATGAGATCATATTGAAAAGCAATTCCATGACTTTTGATACTTATACCTACTACTACTGCCACTACTAATCATGGATCAGGACAATCTTTACCCTCAGGATCAGTATCCACCATCCAATATCCCTGGCGCTACGTGGTTCATTGCCAATGCCATCAATCATCCATCATGGAAGTTAATATATTTGGTGGTGCACAACATTCTGTGAAATCGTTTATACACCATCTTAGTAATGAATGTGAAGCTAAGCATCTTGGCCATTTCTTTCCTACTCTATTCTGTCATCTTGGAATTCTCTATTGAGGTCACTTCAATGAATGAATGAATGAATGAATGAGTCAATGAGGGAGGGAGGGAGGGAGGGAGGAGGGAAGATTCAGCAAAATGCAGACCAGTCAGTGGTTATGTTTATACATGGGATGATTCTGGAACAGATCAGAAAGAGACAGTCTGTCAGCACCTTGAAGTGATGTAGTAACTACAACATTTGTGCATTCAGCAGGAAGTTGGATTCAATGGCCTTAATGGCCCCTTTCAGATCTATACTATAATTTTACTGCTCTCAAGCCCCAATAGATAGGATTTAGTTAGAGCAAGATCTAAAAAGAAGGACTTGAATTTGAGTAGGTATGTACCAGAGAAGGCCCAAACATTTATAACATTAAAGGTTAAAACTGGCACATTAAATTGGGCTGTAAACTACTCTTTGCTTCTTCCCACTATTAAATGGAACAAAATAAATGATCCAGCACATCTTCCTACAACCATTCAGTCTTTTATTACATTTGTTTTCTCTCTATTAGTTTCTTTAGAGAGTTTATTTTAATTAATTTATTTCCAAATGTATCTGGCTATTAGCTTCACGGGTCACAATTCCATCAACACAGCCTCCAACAAAATAGACTGAACTCAAAACTCTTCTATTATATTATGTAATTCTTTTTCCCAGTTCTATCTCTTTCCCAGCAGTTTGCATACAGAAATAGAAAATGTTATTCTCATGCTTGTAGAAATAACTTTGAATTTATAATGGTAAAAGATTTTTGATGTAATTTGCACTGCTGAACAATTTGTCCACCTCTGACCAGAAGTTCAGGAGCAAATTGTGATTTATCTTCCAATTTTGACTTCTTCCTGAGCGAAATAGCTTTTTAAAGCCACTTTTATATAATCAAAGTGAAACACGCAGTCTAAAAAACCTTCAAAAAATAATTTCAGTCTTATGTGGCCACTTTAAATAGTAACGTTTAAGAGGCATAATGTAGCCCTCAAATTGCTTAATCTTTATGAAAAAATAAAATCCATGATCCTCATCTTTCTCAATTATTTGTCTTTAAGTAATGACCATGGTGGTTAAAGTTTACTGGATCCATTTCACCATTTTATTGCTGATACTATTGATACTTCAATAACCAAGAAAGGTATATTTCCTTTCTAATTTGCTTGTAAAGATGATGATACATGGCTCAGTAATAAATTTCCATCTTTCAGCTTCCTTTCCTATCTCTGACTCCAGAAAATCTCATACATGCTCAGCTTCTTGGAATTAGCTTTTGGCCTATTTCTTTTAACAATATCTTTTAAGCTCGGAAATGTTAGTGGGTGAGTTCCTTTGATTGTTTTCTAAGTCCTGAATGAAACTATTGCCTACTTGCCAATTATTACAGACTAGTGTGACCTCCAGGCACTCCAGGAAGTATGGAAATACAGGAAGTCATTTATTATCATTGTACAGTTCACTTGGTTGAATATCCAAAGAGGCACTTCACTTGGATGGATATCCAAATTTCACTTTGCTTTGCTTATTAACAGTGGTTTCTCTGTATATACAATGCGCACACAGATGCTGCTATCCGTAAAGTAAATTTTCTAATTAAGGCAGATAAGCCATGCTGTGTCCCTCTCTGAAGCACCCTACCATGCCAGGGTAGTAAGATGTGCCTCCACAAGGTACAGCATCTCCTCAAGATCCTTTTGAATTTTGAATTTTATTTCTATTTTTGATGGTGTTATTTATCCCAATCAATGGAATGTTATCTGTACAATTGATAAGCATACTTTCTACTTTTTCCTCAGTCATTAAAAAAATATTGAAGAGTAAAGGACCCATAATTGTTTCTTATGGCATCCCATTCAACATCTCTCTCCAATTTGATGAGGAACCATTATGATTTTCCATCCACTTAATTAATTAATTCATTAACTAATTAATTAAAGTGAATTAATTGTTATGCCATTCGGTGCACATTTAACTACATTACTACTCAGCATATCACAGGGTACTTTGTCAAATGTTTTGCTGGTCATGTAAATAGAATTCTCTTAATCTACAAGGAGGTTACCTGATCAAAAATTGAAATAATATTAATCTGGCAAGATTTGTTATTAACAAATCTATGCTGACTTCTAGTAATTACCATATTGTGTTTACCAATCAGTCTGTTTCTGATCTTCTATAGAATATTACCAGGTATTGATTGACTGGCCTATTCTCTAGAGTTGCTGGATATTCTCCCCTTCCTTTTGAAGATAGGGACTGCACTTGTTCTTCTCCAGTCGTTTGGCACTTTACCCATTCCCTGAGATTTCACACCATAAGTGTTTGGCTAGCCTAGGGTTCCCCAAAGTAGTAAATATTTACTCCCAAGGGTCAATGGGACTATTCAAGAGGTTGTTGTTGTTATTATTCATAGTACTATTAGTTAAAGTAGTATTTATTAAATGATTTTCATATAATTTGGGGGTCAATGAACAATCTGAAACTTCATGAAAGGGTCAATGAGCTGAAGAGTTTGGGGATCCCTGGGCTACACCATCAGTTATTTCAGAATCCTAGGATGCAATTCAACTAGTTGTGGAGATTTAATTCATTCAAAGTAAAAGGGTATTCACTGGTTCTAATTTAATCCAGTCCCTTCATTCCACCCTTCATAATTTACTGGTGGAACCCATAATTATTTTTTGTTGGGGAACCCAAGTAGGAGTTCAGTAGTTCTGCCTTTGTTGTTATCTCTTAGAATGTTGCCCTCTTCATTTTGCAACTGGTATAGTGAATATTTTCTTTGCCTTTTCTTTTGAAAATATCTAAAGAAGCATTTTTGTTATACTTACTATCCTTTGTTAACCTTAGCTTATTATGAGTTTTAACTTCTCTGTCATCCTCTGTACAGTTGGAGGCTACTGTCTGCAGTGATGCTTTTCAATTTGGCCTTCTTTCCATTTCTTATATGTGCCCTATTGTAATTTTTAGATCTTCACTGAGATTTATCTGTAGCCACATTAGCTTATTGTGTTAACTCATTTTTTTTTCCCCTCATATGCTTTCAGTATCTCCTACTTTAGGAACTCCTACCTATCTTGAGCTTCTTTTTTTCATTACTTTCTCCAGCCACAGGATCCTACTTATTATTTCAATGACACTACTAAAATCCATTATTTTGAAGTTCAAGATATATGTTTGCTAATGCTCAGTTTTAATTTCCCTTAAAATCAAGAATGCCAGTATTATATGATCACTGTTCATCAATGTTCTTGTCATTTCCATGTTCTCAACTAACTCTTCCTGTTTATTAGTATCAAGGATAGCTGTTCCTCTTGTGCCATTCTCTACCTTCTGAAAGTGAAAGTTGTCAGCAAGACAAATCAAGAATTTTTTTTAGAAGATCCATGCTTAGCAGAGTTAGTCTTCCAGATGTTGAGGTAATTAACACTTTCCATCAACAGAATGTCATGCTTCCTTGAAAGAACTGCAATTTGATTTGGAAGTGACATCCACATCTCTTTGACTGGCTGGTTGACAGGAGATACTGTTCTTCCACTTATTTTTTATCCAGATGCTCTGTACAGCATTGCTACATTAATTTATTTGGATTTCTGAGCAGGAATAGACATTTTTAACATATATTGCAACTCTTCTTCTCCTTCTCTTGATTCTGTTCCTTTTGAACAAATTGTATCTTTTAATTCCTATTTTCCATTGATAGGTGTCATCCCATGAGGTTTCCATTATATTTAGAAAATCATGTTTACCTTTCCGTACTAAAAGCTGAAGCTCATCTTGTTTCTCATACTCTGAGCATTAGTATACAGTATAGACAATGCCATCCATTAATTTTATGAGCCATGTTCTTTCTGACTGTTCACTGTGTAGTTTAGGTGTCCTCATTTCAGCAACATTTTCACCTTAAAGCATACAAGCTTTATGTGAGGTCTTTAATTCAGGGTTTCACTTATACCATCTACAGGATTCAATTTAAACTCTCCTAATCAAGCTCACCATGCTTTGGCTAAACATAATTTTTACCAGTCCCTGTAGGTGCAACCCATCTTGTACTAGCAGTTCATCATCTAAATTATTGGTCTCCAGACATTTTTGAACATGCGCTCTTATCATTAAAAAACGAATGGAGCATGCATCTCAATATATGCATATTTATTACGTATGTGGGTGTTTGTGTGGATACACACAACTACTGTATTAATATATTATGTACATTATAAAACATAATGTTATAATGTATATTATAAAACAAATTGAAAAAGGATGTGGTAAAGGTGAAATAAACAGTGTTCTCATATTTTCTTCCCATACCCCAGTAGTTCATCTTTTGTAACCCTTGGGGTCGATATACCCCGCTATGGAAACCAGTGATCTAGATCAGAGATTTTCAAACATTTTTAGGCTGTGGAACCTGTTAGTTAAATAATGACAATGACAATGACAATGACAATGACAATAATATTCCTGCAACCCCTGTTTAAGAGACAAAGCTTCATGAGAGAAAACTGGCTTTGAGTTATTTTTTTTCTCTTGTCTGTCATGGAACCCCCTTAGGATTCTGCTGACCACAGTCTGAAAAATCCAATCTAGATAACTCAGACCAGGGTTCTGAAAACCACATTTCTCTGATTGATATTATTTGCATACCCATTCATAGACTTCTAGCATTCTGCTTTCTCTTTCCAGTCCCTCTCCATGGAGTGAAAGGATGGGCAAGAATAGCACTTGCACAGATTCTTTCCAAGTTTCCCCCCTCCCAAATCGATGGAAACAGGATTATAACTATTCTTTATACTATCATTTGCTACCACATGTACAAGCAAGAAAAGAGAATAGATAGTGGACTCTGCAAGTCTTGAGAAGAGTTCTGTCACATCCCTGTTTCTTGGACAGCAGACAGCACACTTTTCAAGCTGTTGGGTCCAACTGGCATAATTCACTTTAATTCTTCATAATGGAGAGCCAGCAACTACCATGGCTTCTCCCTTTCCCATCATATAGGGCACAGTTGATTCCTTTTGGCCCTTTAGGGATCACCATCCTTCTCCCCTTCTATCATGTATTTTCTCCCCCTACCCCACATGAAAGTTTAAATGCTGTTTTGCAAGCAAAGGCCTAGAACTGTTTCTGAGTTTCAGTTTTATATATTTGTATTTCTTTTTTTCTGTCATCCACTGGGCTTGTTCCTCTGTTTTTCATGCGACAGTCTGTTTCTGCTACAAATACGTATTTGCTGCAAATATATGCTGTTCCCTCCCCTACTCCCGGCCATCCGGCAGGAAGATAAACATGTCACAAGGATTGCAACTCACAATCCAGATTTTGCTTCCCCCCCCCACCCCAATAAGGCACCACTGGTAGAAATGTTTTTATTTTTTCTTGCAAATTCATGCTACCACCCCTGTTTTCTGCCTCTTACAGCCTCTCCTTACTCAGTAGAAAGCAGTCACCACATAGGCAATCAACAGTTCTAAAGACACAATCTTTGCAATAAGCAGTTATTCAGAGATTACCTTTCCACTTTTACAGCTCAGCACACAATCTCTCAGAACACAGCTTCTGTGATCACTGTCTTCTCTTCCCCTGGTGAACTCCCTTGGTAAACTCTTGTTAACTCCCTGTTCACTCAAATTTCTGAGTTTATTTGGGAGAATGAGATCACATTTGGGGGGAAGGGAAATACAAGATTGAGAAGCATCGTGGCACAGATTTTATTGCTGGAGTCCCAAGGGAATGCATCTAAAACTGTATTGGAGTGTGATCAGGATGTAGTATCCAATATGAATTTATGAAAACAAAGAAGAGTGTTTGATGAAAAGTTGGAACAAAATAGACATAGATACTGAAAAGCTAGGACAAAATTTTCCCAACAAGGAACAAAGGGAAGAGTGAATATGAGAGGTTAGATATAATCAAAGAGGAACATTTTGAAGGAGTGTGCATTGTATTGATTTTGAGTAATTGAGTATTGATTATCTAACAGAACATGTCTTTACTATTTGAGGTAGTCAGTAATACTGGATAGAATCAAAGGTTAATAACTTAATAGTTTAGTTATCTAGATGTTTCTTGCTGTTTTCTATACTTACTGGTATAGACATCCATTTTTTTCTTCACCATTTTTTAAAAAAATACAGTTATACTAAGAAAAGTGTCCATCAACCAAATTTGTGATCAAATTAAGACAAGGAAATTCTAAATAAAACCCAATATAAATTTATTTTCATATATATTTCTGAAATGAATTTGGCCATGGTCTCTAAGATGAATATTTCAAACCAGGTATGATCCTCCTTTACATCTCAAATACACACACACACACACACACACACACACACACAGACAGGTAGGTAGGTAGGTAGGTAGGTAGGTAGGTAGGTAGATAGATAGATAGATAGATAGATAGATAGATAGATAGATAGATAGATAGTTTTAGGCATCTGTAAGTGATTCCCTGTCATCTCTCCAGCCTCTCAGGTACATATGAATTATGCATCAGGATACATTTGGAAGCTAATGTACAATTTTTGAACTGAATTTGGTAACTGCCTGAACAATAAATATGTCATTTGAAAGTGTGAATATAAAGCAGCATCACCCCAGATCATGTTTTGAAAAATGCTTTGAGAAAAATGTACATAGCATGGATGGAGCTTGTGTGAAATAAAATGCTTCCGTGGTAACTCTTGAGGGATACAATTTTTTACAGACTTCTGATAGGCATGCTATATTGAGATGAATAAGAAAATATGCAATAATGGGCTTATATTTGAAGGCAACTTCTTTTATTCTGCTTGTAGGGAAGTCTTACCATATATGAGGCCCCAAAGCCCATTACTTTAGTTACAGGATGTCAGATTCATATTATGTATGTATGTGTATGTATACTGTATGTATATGTGTATAAACACACACACACACACACACACACACACACACACCTCCTAAATAGCAACTAACCTGTGGAATCAATCATTCAGAGTGAGTGATGGCAGGCTTCCCTTTAATGGATATGTTCAAGTTGAGACTAGAGTGCTTCTGTAAGCAATTCCAGTTCTAAGGAATGGATAAGCTCATTTTGAAGTTGGCAGACATAAAATTCCGCAAGAATCTCTAGATCAATGCAGGAGGGATAATTCCTGAACTCCCTTACTCAGAAAAATGAAAGGATGTGATTTTACTATGAAATTGGCTACTGGTGAGGGCACTAATGCTTTCTAATATTTTCTCCTAGCACTCAAATAAGAAGAAAAGCTCTTGAGAAAAGTCCCCGAGGATAAAATAGTGATGGATCTTGCACTGCCTACCTCTAGGTTCCTCATATTTAAAACCAGATCCCTACTTTCTCAGGATATGTGACTGGGAGAGTCATACTTAAACCTGAAGAATTCTTACTTTGCATCCAAAGGTATTTTTCTATAGCTGGTTTGAAATATATACATGTATGTATATGTATATATGTATACATATATATATATAGAGAGAAAGAGATGTATACACATACACATATACTTATATACATATATTTGTTTGTGTGTATGTTTATGCACATGTACATTTCTCATTAAAAAATAACAGTAATGTTTACAGGCAACTTTCTATAATATTTCCATCTGTGTATGCTACTTTCCCTTAGTTCTGCATTTTTATACCGATTCTGAGAACACAGCAGCATTACACAATTTGGAAAAGTGGGCAATCCAAAGGATATCTTTATTCTGAACTGCAATGGTTAATTTTGAAATGTTGGCCACAGTTTTCTCCCTCTCCTTTGTATTTAACTTAACCAAACTTTCAGGCAACTGGCAGGCTTCACAACATTCATTCATTCATTCATTCATTTAAAAATTATATGGGTACCCATTTTAAGCAATAACTCTATGGCTAACAAACAATAGACAAGAAAAAAAATCACATTATATAACCAATATAAAACAAGGCCAAAAATACAATTAAAATAATATTTATAATAACCAAGGGATTTCATGACCACCTTGCAATATGAAATACAGATATTGGGCTCCACTAACAAGCTGACCTAATGCCAGATGGAAAAGCCAGGTCTTCACAGACTTTTGGAAGGCCAGTAGGGTTGGGGACATCTGAATCTCAAAGGAGAAGCTATTTCTAGCACAAGCACCATGAAAAAGAACACAGATCTCCTCAGTCTCACTAGATGATATTGCTTCACAGAAGGGATCACAGCTGGTGCCAGCTGGGAGGGCACAAATCCAAGAGGGTATCCCTACCATCCATACCCAACCAGATTTCAGAACTGAATGCCTGGTTGGCCCTCTCATCCACAATCAAGTCATGGATGAGCTGAATCTTATTACAGCACTAATCTCTTAGCCAGGGAAGCAGTTCCACTCCCTCCAACTTCCTCTCCCCAAACCATCTTAGCCTAAGGCCACCAATCCTTACCTCTCAGTTCTCCGGAGTGACTAATGTAAACAACCCAGGATTGCCATAGACTGTAACCAAGTGGACAAACCCCAGCTTCCCTAAGTCCGAAGTCCAGAAAATGGAGCAGAAGGGACATCCTAAATGGTTGCTGTACCATGTGACCAGTTAAGCAACAACCATAGGACACAGAACAGGTTGGTTCTTTCAAAGGACCACACAACTGCTTCTGCTGACCCTCAATTCCTGGGAGTCCAGACCCTCTGTCACTCAGGGCTATCATCTGTAGATTACTGCTGCCAATGTTATACAGTCATGGCAGCCAGGCCAAGTCAGCTGTTATTCCATTGCTATAGTTGCCAGCAAGATGGAGAGCACAGTTGGCTCCACAGCTATCTGGCCACTTTCTTTACCAAGTGCTTTATCCCCTACCCAGAACTACATATCATGATCTGCAAACAGGATACATGGCACTGCTGAAATTTCCACACTACCATGAAATCCACAAAAGATCTATAGAGTGGTGTATCCTAGTTTGGGTCAATTTTGTAGCTACACTCCTCCACCAACCATCACACCAACCACCACTCTGGTGACTCAACCAGCATTCAGGGCTCCAATCTTCACCAGCTCCATGTGCTGCCACTGCTCCTCACACCATTTTGAACTTCAGCCTGTAAGAGCTCTGAAGGTAACCCACCTCAACTCCAACCTAATAGAATCTCCACAGATATCCTCAACATATTAAACAAGTCAGGAGCCTGACACTAAGAAGAAAGAAAGAAAGAAAGAAAGAAAGAAAGAAAGAAAGAAAGAAAGAGAGAGAGAGAGAGAGAGAGAGAGAGAGAGAGAGAGAGAGAGAGAGAGAGAGAGAGAAAGAAAGAAAGAAAGAAAGAAAGAAAGAAAGAAAGAAAGAAAGAAAGAGAAAGAAAGAAAGAAAGAAAAAGAAAGAGACAATCTTTTGCCATTTTCCCTGGCAATCTACAATTTGTGCAGATTTGCTATTTCATGAGTTATTCCTATTTCACATTTGAACCTGTGAAACATACTGTGTTCTTTAATCTTTGTCTTCTGTGGTAATACCTCACTCACAAAAAGCTTTGTATTGAATTCCTCATGAGACAGCTGGTCTATTAAAAAAAAGAAAAGAAAGAAAGAAATTTACCAGCTGTGTTGCAAGAGTAAGAGGAATAAAACTCATCAATGGAGATATAGGGATTCTTCTCTTTAATTCCAATTGTTGCTTTTGCTGCTGCAGTTGTTTTTATTATTTTTCTGAAATTAATTGGATCCAACATTTCTTAGGGTACTAGGCAAATATATCTGAGGAAAATGTTAAAGTAGAAACAGGTGCTAAACAACGCAACAAAATAAATCACATTCATCTCTGAGTCTTCACATTTCAGAGACTCCATTTTGTCTAAAAGACTGACTGGCAATTTCTTTCTTTTTGTGTACCTCAACATTGTCCTTTTAAAATCATTGTACTTTTTATTGTTTCTAAACTAACAGTTTAAATACCTCCCATCTCTGACTTCAGTGTAACTCAAGAGCAACTGTACTGTTGGTCTGGCTGTCAGAATCCATAGCTTCAGACATTTATTTCTGCTTACATTCATCTTCAACATTTCTTGGAAATGCTTTAATATGACCAAAGAAATGCTTTTCTCTCTTTCTGTCCTCTCTCCCTCTCTCTCCCTCTCCCTCCCTCTCCCTCCCTCTCCCTCTCCTTGTAAATACTAATACTGGTTCATCTCCTTTTGATATATATATTTTAATTAGGCACAGTAGCCTTCATTTGTTTAATCTGTAACTGTTTCTTTCCTTCTTTTTCTATTAAAATCTGAATTTCTAGAAAAGCTGTAATCTTGTTTCTCTTCTTCCTGAATATCTTAGGAGGGTGTTTTCTCCCTAGATCAGTGTTTCTTAAAGTGTGGTCCTAGGGCCTAGGTTTCCATGAGAGGTCACTAGGGGTTCCCTGGGAGATCATGATTTATTGAAAAAAAAAATCAAATTCGGGCAAACCTGCTCTCGCAGTGATGAGCAGAGACCAGACGAAAATCTAATTACAACTCTTTCTGGTAGTGTGCTGTAGGACTGTGTTTATTTGGTTGAATCCATTATTAATTTTTGATGCAAGATAGGGGAGACAGTTGATAACAGGTGAACACTATATTGCAGGAAGGGAGGAATATATTGAAGGAAGGGGAAAGAGAAGTGTATTTTTTAAGAAATTAATGGACTCGTCCATCTTAGCCTGTGACATCAGTCTCTCCCTCCAGCATCTATTCCCTGTAGTTTTCTTGTATTTATTGTATCCTGTTATTTATTTATTTATTTTAAATATATGTTTATTCAGCCATGTCTGAGGGTCCAGTGTGGCATTTTTTGAAGGGGAGATATGAGAGAGAAGAGGAGGATTCTAGAATGGACAATATTGATAAATTTAATGATGATAATGATAATGAATAATTTAAAACTCATGCATTTCCTTGTATTGGTACATCAACAGACTCAATTAAAAGTCTGTCTTTACAATGAAAATTATTTATCAATGGGTTTTACATGGACTGGTGATCCAAGTTGTTCTATTCCACTGTGCCTCATCTGTGGCAAACTACTTACAAATGCAACAATGGCTCCAGCAAAATTAAAAACACACTTAACTATAAATCACAATCATATGACAAGTAAAAGTTCTGATTATTTTAAATGGCTATTGGAATCACAGAACAAACTGAGTAAAGCTTTTGTTAATAAAATCAGTCAGTAAAAAAGCCCAAGATGCAAGTTATTTAGTACCAGAACTAAAAGTTCAGGAAAGGAAAAGTTTCATGGTTTGGGTGAGAAAGTAATCATGCCAGCATATAAAATAATAGTGGGAAAAATGCTAGGACCAGATGCAGTACAAGAAATTGAAAAGGTTCCACTGTCAAACAGTACAGTAAGTCAGCATATTGATGACATGTCACATGACACTGAAGAGGTTTTGTGTGATAAACTGAAGAACAGCAGCTTTTCTATCCAAGTTGATGAGTCAACAGATTTCACCAATAAATGTCATGTCATGACATTTATAAGATTTGCAAATGATGGTGAAATTCAATAAAACTTTTTCTGCTGCAAAGAACTACATGGAACATGCAAAGGCCAAGATGTATTTAATGGTTTCTCTTTATATCTGGAAACAAAAAGTCTGTCTTGGAGGAACTGTGTTCGCATCTTTACTGATGGTGCTCCATCAATGGTTGGCTCCATGAGAGGTTTTGTTTCCCTTGTAAGAAAATAAAATCCTGATGTTGTCACAACACACTGCTTTTTTCACAGAGCAATGTTGGTGTTAAAAACTCTTGAAGATGAAATAAAAAAAGTTCTGGATGATGCTACAAAAAGGGTTAACTTTATTATACAGAGACCAGTTCACTCAAGAATGTTTAAAAAACTGCAGGAAAACCTGGACAAAGAGCCCATCAGTCTCCTGTTACACCAGAAATACAGTGGCTCAGCAGAGGAAGAGTTCTCAACAGGGTGTTTGAGCTGAAGGCAGAATTGCAAGAGTATTTTTGAGAAAATAGTATTCCACATTTTGCTGAGTGCTTTGAGGATGGAGAATGGTTGCAGAAACTAGTATACTTAGCGGACATCTTTAATTACATGAACCAGCTGAACAAGTGTCTGCAAGGTGCTGGAGAAAATGTTTTCCCTTCAAGTGACAAGATTCTTGGATTTAAAAGAAACTGAATGTTTGGAAAAATCATGTTACCAAAGGAAATATTGAAATGTTTCCACTGCTGTTTGGGCTTGAGAGTGAGAAAGGATCCCAAAAAGTCTCAGATCTAATTGAAAACTACCTGGAAGTACTGCAGGAAACAAAACAAAACAAAACAACCTGATCAGTGCTTTTCCTCCTTTTCAACACAAATGTATGACTGGGTGAGGGATCCTTTCTCTGCATCTTCTGCTCAGCCTGAGAACTTCACTTTGAAGGAAGAGGAAGAACTTTTTGAGCTGCTGTCTGATTGTACACTCAAGAAGAAATTCACTGATCTGTCCATGGACAAGTTCTGGATTTCTGTGAAAGAAGAGTATCCTGCCATTCATAGGAAGGCATTGAACAGTTTGCTGCTGTTTTCAGCTTCTTGCATATGTGAGCAAGCTTTTTCTTATTTAACAAGCATCAAAAGCAAAGTCAGAAATCATCTTATTTCAGTTGAAGATGAAGTCCGTGTGTGCTTATCTCAAGTTTGGCCCAGATTGAGTATTTGTGCAGCAAAATGTAAGCACAGGTTTCACATTAAAGAGGTAAGTTCCATTCTTTATTTTTAGTTTAAGAACACTGTTAATGCATATTATACAGGCCTACACATGAAAGAATATAATAAATTAATTATATTATACAGGCTTACACAGGAAACAAATATAATAAATTTGTAACTTCAGGCCTATATTTGAGCCTGATTGTACAGGAGTTCCCCGAGGCCTGAAAAATATTTCAAGGGTTCCTCCAAGGTCAAAAGGTTGAGAAAGTGTGCTCTAAGGGGTCCTTGAAATCAAAACTATTTGCCAGCCTATGTTGAAAAATAATACAATATTAAAATCCCATCTTACAATTGTGAGAAGCAGTAGCAGCAGCGAATGTGTCAATTTTAATTTTTAATATGGTAAATATTGATAAATATGACCCATACAAACAAAAGCTTATTTGGGGTCCTCCATAATTTTTAAAAGTGGGAAGGGGTCCTGAGAGAAAATAAGAAACACTGTCCTAGACCAACTTTGCTAGGTTATGCATACTATATTTCTGGATCTTGTATTAGATTCTGGGCCAGTTCTAGTTGATTAATGGCAACCAGTACCCCAACAGAATGCAGTCAGTGTAAGGAAAGAGAAATACTACCGACATTTGAGCCACACATCAACCTTGCTGCAATAGCTTATTTTCTGAATACAAGAAGAAAGTTGCAGGTATATAGTATAGACATATGGCCTAAATAAATATTTGCATGTATTTATTTATTCATCAAATGTATATATAAGAATTTCAGAAGAATTGGTGGAACATTATCATTTGCAGAGCTCCATTCTTGAAGGTTTAACAGGGAGTATCACAAATGCTATATTTACCCAATAAACAGATGAAGTTACCCTATAGGCAGCCATATGACCTGGCCCAGGAGTATCATCTTACATTTACTGATTAGGATAGAAGACAATGTTCAAAACAAAGGAATCAACCAGAGGTGTAAAAAGAGCTGCTGACATCACTGCTGAAAGGACTAGATGCCTCTGAAGATTAGCCTGAAGATAATCCAGCATTTAGGATGGGCTAAGCTGCATTTTAACCCTTTTTTGTATTGCCTAAGCAGGATTTAGTTGTTGATTTTTTTTCCTTTTGTGTCCAGTTACCTCTTCCCCTTGCTTTATTTCTATCCAGTTTTGCTTTCCTCATCCTCTTTTCTTCCCCTCCAAGTACAGCTGTGCCCATTCCTCATATTATCTCCATTCAGATAATCCTTATTCTTTGGCTGTCTCTGCAGGAAAGAACCAGGCAAGCCCTTTCTGTGTACTTGTATATTTTTTGTTGCATGAGAAGATTTTTGTATGTGTGAAAGAATGGTTGTATAAGCAGATATGGGAACAATTTTATTGTTGGAGAACTTTTTTTTTTTTTTGAGAACTGGCAAAGAATTTTAATGGCTAGTTATTAATTCAATTAATATACTTGTTTGTTTTTTTTGTCTTGACCCTACCCAGTTCTGGAGTATGCTCCTGGCAGATGGGTCTGTTTCTGTTTTTGTTTGTGTATACACACACAAACAAAAGCACAAGTGTGTCATATGCACACATTTGTTGGGGTAGAAGGAAATATCAAGGATTGTTCTCAAGTCAAGTTGCCAATCCTTGTTTGACAAATTCAGAAGCTGATCATTGCAAAGATTTGTCCATTTATGTATTTTTTTCCTAACTACTTTTCCGTTGAGGAGAATAATTTTATCTTCAAGGTTATCTTCTTTCTGACTAAATATGGTAGGCCCATACTTAATGATTAGGAGTGCTTTAATATCTGAACTGTTTTTCAGGGATCTCAAACAGGGGTCTGGACATAAGAGGCAGTTCCACCATAGCAACTTGTTTGTTAAGGCAGCTACTGACTTACTCCGCCCTTAGATGCCCCATAATGCAGAGCTATAGTTGCTGTTGTTGGGTGAACACTAGTAGAGCAGACACTGGGGAGGGGTGGGTATTTCTGTACAAAGCCTGACTAGGCTTTCACATACATTTCCTACATAGAGAGAGATTTTACATAAAAATACAATGAACACTTTTCGCTGTGCTTGTATCTGTCTTTCCACTTTACGGATGCAAAATGTTTTTTAGAGATAAGGAAAATATATTGTAACATCCAGCATCATCCCTTACTAGGCCTAACATGTTTATACCAACTGACAATTGATCTGTCTGTAGTTCTGTTCATTTTATAAAGATAATAGAGTTACCATCCTGTCAAGCTAATAAAGATACCAATATTTTTCTGGGACCAATTTGAGCCTATGGATCCCAAGGAAATGGGCATGGTTGCACGTGGTATTGACTCCACCACCTGCCACTTTGTTGATGAAAGCTATCAAGGAAGCGATGACAGGCTGAGATCAGGTGGGAGAGAGGGGCATGCCAGCTGACTTGGAGACCGTGGTATATCCACTCCTCAAGAAACTATTGCTTGACCCATTTTGGATAACTATTGGCCTTCCTCCAACCTTCCCTTTGTTGTTGAGAAATTGGGGGTGCTGCAGTTACAGAGGGTGTCAGACCAAGGTGGTTGTCTGGAGGTTTGGATCTGGCTTGGGACCAAGACAACATTGGTTATGATTGTTAATAAAACTGCATTGATCCCTGTTGTGGTGGAACCTGGATGGTGGAGTGCAGTTCTCCTGGTCATGCTGGATTTCTCAGTTGTCTTTGATAACACTTACCACAGTATTCTTCTAGATTGCCTACAAGAATTGGGAGAGGGGGGCCTGTATTGCACTGGTTGTTCTTCCTCAGTGAGTGGTTCCAGTCAGCAGAAGTAGAGGTTGAAGCTGCAGGGTCTCCATTTTGGGGTGCTGCAGGGCTCAACTCTTTCTCCCATATTCTTCAATATCTACATGAAGAGACTGCCAAAAGTCATCTGCCAGCATGGGAGGATGTACCATTAATAAACTGATGACACACAGTTGAATATCTCCATTTTGGGGCAGTCAGGAGATGCTGTCAAGTTTATTGCAAAATGGAATGGCTATAGATTTAGAAGCCAATGGAATCTGAAAGTAATCCATTTTTGGCTCTGGACGAGTTGCACTTCTCTTTGCAGAGTGTACCAGGATTCATAGTCTGACTCAAATTGGGGCCCAAAAAAACCTTCGTATCGTTCCAACTTGTGTACCAGTTGCAGCTGTTTCTGGAACTGGAAACTGTGTTGACTGTAACCCATGCCCTTGTCATCTCATTACACTGTGCTCCACAAGCTTCTGAAGACCATTCAGAAGGTGCAGCCCATCCAGAATGCATCAGCCTGGGTTGTAACAAACTCAGCTCATTTGCTTATCTAACACCTCTGCCACAGGAGCTGCACTGGACACAGTTAAAGGCGCTGGCTGACCCCTTCCAGTCCTTTATGGCTTAGGACCTGGATATCTCTGAGGCCACCTATTTCACATAGAATCGGCCTGTCCAATGAGATCTAGGATGGAGGGCTGGCTCTGGGTCCCTACTCTGCTAAAATCAGGGCTCTTCATTATGGCAGTTCCCTTCATCTGGAACAGCCTCTCTCTGTTAACAGGCCGATTAATGTTCAAGAAGGCAGTGAAAAGCTGGCTTTTCAGAGGAGTATACAGAGATAGTAGAACCATGTGGTAGGATATGGCTGACTAGGTTGGGTTGATTTGGTTCATGTTTCCGTTGTTGTACATTTTTAACCCTTATATCGTAGGGAGGAATGTAAGCCATTCAGAGCCAGTTTGATTGGAGTGGCATAGATGCCTTAGTAATAAATAAATAAATAACAAATAAGAATCTACCATTCTCTGTGTGGTCGGGAGAGTGAGGTGGGGGAGTCAGGTGAGAAGGGGCTACATGGCCCTGGAAAGCAGCCTTGAAGTTCACCTTCAAGTTCACCACTGCATAGATATTTCACAAAGGAGAATATACTACAGAGGTATGATGCCAAATTGGATGCAAGAGGACTTGGCGTTCCCCGGTTCAGAGCAACAGATTTTTTTTAAAAACAAACACCCCTTATGCAAGAGGAATCCCTACAGAAACTTTATGTTCTCTGAACTGTAATTCTTGAGGCAAATCTGCTTTCACATGCCATCTGGGTAAGTGAATGTGACTCCAGCTGCATTTTGCTTTTTAGTGAAAAATGGTTTCTTACTGTAGGAAAACCTATATCTCCATTTTAGCTCCAACAGTATGATTAAGAGAAGTAGTGATTCTCTTTCATTTATTTTCAAGGAATACTAAATAGATAGTTCTTCCTGCTCACGGCCTGTTATGGCAAATATTAAGTGATTGACATATATTCAGTTAATGCAGTTAAAAAAACTACACCTCCTGTCCTTTTTCAGCATTTTGATTGCACCTTTGAAATGATAGCACTTCAGAATCATAATGCACACTTCTCAAGAGACAATCTGACATTAAAATGGAAGAGCAGCTTTCCATGAGTCATTAACCAAGATAACTTTTGAAAACAAATTATGGCTGCATTAGAATGGTAGAGATGTTCACTAATTAATTTCAGGAAAGCTCTGTTAATATGAATCATAAGTGATCAGATTTACTGATGGTTGTTACACAGGTTCTATCTCTTTTTCCTTTTCTTTTAATAGGATGGGAAAATATTTCATTTATTTTAAGAAAACTTTGATTTGAAATGGTATCTATCTGTCTGCCTGTCTGACTTTTCACTTTGGGCCAGAACTGAATCGCTGGTTAGTCGAAACAAGTTTCTCTGATGACTTGATGAGGTATGCAATATAAATATCTACTGTCTTATTTTAATTAGCCAATGAAACTTTAAAAACAAAACACACACAATATAAACAATTAGCAGCATGTTTTTTTATTATTATTATTATTATTATTATTATTATTATTATTATTATTTCTCTTGAATATATTTTGTTAAAAATATTTAAAAAAAACAGTTTATATAGCGGAAATACAGTTTAGAGCTACAATGTTCCCCCCTCCCCAGTAAAAACATAGACAGAAATAAGCAAATCCAATGAATAAAATATTCTAGTGGACAAAAGAAAAGAAAAGAAATGGAAACAACCTTTACCAATGATGAACTAGGCCTTACACGTACTTAAAGAAGATACATATTCATCTATCCTAGAAGTAACTGAGCTGTGTGTCCAGATCCATACTCTCTCCAGAAATGCACACCATTCACAAATGCGTGCTTAAGTTAGGTGTGACTAGAAAGACTAATGAAAAGATTCATGGTCTAATCATTTCTCTATACTTAGTTTCACTTCATGAAGATTTGTGGTTTGAATCTTCTGGCTGAATATAATTCAACTTTCTTTTGATCTCAAATACTGGCGTGAGATTGGGACTTAGCAGAGTGAATTGCCTGAGTTAATATTTCAGATTAGAGTGCTCTTCAGATACAGAAAAGAACAAAATAAAGAAACAAGAAGATAGTGAGATCTCTATCTTCAGCCTGTTACCCCTCAGTTTTCAACTCCCAGACTTGTATTAAAGAGACTACTGTCCTGAAACTAAGTTAAGGATACCATCTCCAACCTATGGTTCCAAGCAAATGTTCACATTGCTCCATCCTACTTTGTATTTTTCCTTTTCATTATTTTGTGCACATTGATTATTCTTTCAATATATGACAAAATAGTTTTCCCCTTAATCTTAATATGTTATGTTTAGTCTGTGATTCCACTGACAAATGAAGCATTCAATAACATCTAATTAAGCATCAGAATCAAACACCTAAATATGGACGGCAGCAACATATGATTCTGCCTCCTGAGTAGACAATTCTCTCTATATTGAAATCTTATTTTGGAACCTATTTTCTTGAGAAAAAGGAAGAATATTTGCTTTCCTCCTCCTCCTCCTCCTCCTCTTTTTTATAGCATATCTGCTAAAACGTTTAAATCTTCTGATTTTGGACCTTGTCCCTACTTGTTGTTTATAATAGCTCTTTCCTTTATTATTGACTTTCCATTTAATATTAATTTGCAGCACAAATACTGATTAAAATTGTATCAAGCCACGCCTGTTAGTTTCCTGCTGCAGCTATGGTGTTGCTATAGCAACTGAAGGGAGTGAGTTTATGCATAGCTGGAAAAATGTAATAACTGCTACAATTTGTTCTGCATTGTGTATATATCAATTCCATAGGCAACTGAATCTGAAGGTTCTCATCTTTCTGTCCTCCTACATATTATCCAGTGAGCTTTAAGATTTTCTGGAAAGACCTTGTTTTTAGTCATGATTTTGTATGCTGTCTGAATCCAGACAGGGACATTAAACAAGGGGTAACTCTGGCCTCTTTACATAGAACCATGAGCCATGTCAGAGGCATGTTGGGGTAGAGGGGTCAACAACATTCAAAATAGCTGGTACAACCCTTTTTATAGGTCTGTGATATATGTTAAAAAAGGAGTGGGCTTCAATTGCCTGATCACACCTACCATTTTGATTCTGTTGACTCCCCCATGGATGTAGGACTGTCTGAGTGTCCCTGTCCCCATGTAGCTGAATTGCCATCCCTTAGTGTATGTGTGGGGGTGGATGGGTGGGGGTGGAGGGGGTTGAGATAAAAGTGAGGCCAGAAAAAGTTGATCATTGCCAGCTGAGCAATCATGGCAAGAGAAGCTGGGATATAAGCTAGGGAGGATAAGGGTCCAACAATAGCTTATCTGCTAGGCTACCCATGGATAATTATCTTTCTTATGTTTAATTTAAATCTTGAGTATTTGCCATCTTATGCTAGCTACAGTTTGGAAGAATAGGATATACATTTTTAAAAGAAACATAATCTTCTACTTGTGATACCATTGCTGAATAATAATGGGTAGCACTTACATAAAACTGCAGAGTAGGCAGAGGCCTTCATATAAGTTATCTCAGTACTCCTTAGAGCAATTTTTCACTGACTGACAACAGGATTTAGATTTCTGGTGCTATAAAAATATAATACAGTGCTTAAATACAGACCATCTACCTAAGAGCACTTTTGCTGATAAGCAGGTTGGATAGAACAGGAGATAGAATTCAAGGTTGCCTGCATCGTGAGACAGAGCTAATGGACAGGAGGGAGGCTGCTGACCAGGAAGGAGAGACTTAAAATTGTTCTTTAGATATCCCTTTGGTAAAATTATACTCAAGATAAAAAAAACAAGGGGTTGAAATGGCAGCTTTCATCATAGCTTATATTGTTACCAGCTCAGTCCCCACTAGCATACTAATGCAGATTAGCACAGCAAAGTGCTTGTAATATTACTCCTAACTTTGGAATTATGATGGTTCTCCATCTACAATTAGAGGTTCCCAAGCCATCTGTTAAGCCATCTTCATTAACAGACTAATGAAGAATCAATCTTTTTAATGAAAAGAAAATTTACTCACTGTAGTAAAGCCAAACCAGGATGGCTTATTGGAAAGCAAACACTCAACATATAATTGAAAAACAAAGTAATACATACACAACAAAGAGGGACAAAAAATCTTAAGCTTCAAATCATGATAAAAAAAAAAAACTGTTTATAGTTTGGAGCAGCTGAAAACTTCAAATTAAAAAAATGAATTTAATTCCATTATTTCTGAATTTCTGATTTCAAACCCCAACATATTTCTTCAAATAACTAGGAATTCTTCTTTCTCTCATTGGGTAATATGTCTTCAGAAACATCTCCCTTCTCTGGTGTGAAGTTTATTAAGTTCTCATTATGACTTCTGAGCTTTTGACAAGGAGTGGCAGGTAAGGGCACCAAATTACTGGAGCCTAAATTCCTAGTCTTTTGATCTGACTCTAGTTCTGATAGGATCTCATTCCTTTCAGATTGTTTGTCTAGTATTTTAGGGGTAAGTTCAAAGCTGGATATCACCCTGATGTCACTTGACCATTCGTCCATGACAGAATCCCATATTAAAAGAAAAAGGTCCTATTTGTTTCTGGGTCCTGCCTGAAATCTACTGTAAGTTGGTTGATGAATGCTGAAAATTTTGGCATTAATTAGATCCTATAACCTGAATTCATTTTTCTGTACATGATAATCATGACTGGGCATTTGTTGCCTTATTGAGTGATTGACTCATCAATTGCACTTTAGCCTTTAGATTTGGATTCAGTAAATCCAGATGAGTTGAAATCTACCTCCCCATCAAGAGTTGGGCACAACTGGTGCCAATGTGATTTGGGCAGTGGTTCTATATTTCAACAGGAATTGAGCCAATTTAATGTCAGTGATGCTTGAATTACTTTTTCTTATAGCCTCTTTGAAGGTCCTTACTGCTTTCTTTCCCAAGCCATTTGATGCTGGGTAGTAAGATGCTGTGTATTTGATTTCCTCCCCCTCTAAAAAAAAATCATTATGTGAAAGTGCATATTATTTTTGACCACTACTAGAGGCAAAAATCTGTTCATTGTAGGTTACCTCTGAGGTTGCAGAGTTCATGAAATATACTTTTAAGCATTTTGAGTAAGAATCGATTAGGGTGAAAAATATTTTCCCTTAAATAAGGGCCTGAATAATCCAAATGCAAACAAAACTATGGCTGTACTGGCTATTCTCATGGGTACAAATGGGCATGTGCTGGAGTCTGCTAATATGGTTGACACTGGGAACTTTGGTGATTACCATGTCCAAGTCTCCCCCTAGATGTGGCCATCACACATAGCTACATGCCAAAGTTTTTTGGTTTTTTTTCATATTCTAGAAACTCCAGGATGTATTTCATGTAGTTGCATCAAGGCTGTCTGTTGTCCTTACAGAAAAACAACCATACACGTGTCCCTGCATGATGCAATCATCCTCTACAGTCAGTTCAGTCCATTGGGTCCAAAAAGGACGAGTTTTTGCTTCAAAATTCTTTTGTGGCTAACCTTGTAAATTGTAATTCAGCACTCTGGATAGGATGCCTTCACAAGAGAGTTATTCAGATATTCCAAAAGGACTACTTCCTGGGTTAGTCTTTTTAGGGCCTCAGTAATGAGAGTATGGTCTGCTTAGAGCTTCTGCACTACCATGTTGATTGCCTGGCTTGAAGACAATCATATAAGCTGCAAGAGTCATTACCCAACATTTTAATCATACTACTGCCATGGTAGGGATTGCTGTATTTTCTTTAAATAATAAAATAAAATAAATAAAATTTATAAATAATAAAATAAAATAAAGATTAGATAGATAGATAGACAGACAGACAGACAGACAGACAGACAGATGATAGATTTAATTTTAACATTTTTGTAAGTCTCTTCCTTTATTATCACAGATGGTCCTGTATGTACCAAAATGTCAGCTCTTCAAAGGGCTGATACAAAGCCCATAGGGTGATTGTTTATAATTCTCCACTCCAACTTATTTTATACAATAAAAGTATAAACTTCTTTATTAGACTCTTCCAGCTCCTTCTCCTTTAGATGATAAGCACTTTGCATCTTTGCTTTTCCTTCTCTCTGATTTGGCCATTCAGCCAAATAGCTCTTCTTTTGATGAATAGTAATCAGGCATTTAGTAACACAGACTTTTTATGCTTGCAAATTGGAGTAGTTTGGAGGTCTCCATCACAAAAGTACCTCTCCAATTCTCTAGAAGCACCAGGTTGGGGACAGATTCTCCTAGAGAAAATTTATCTGGATTAACTTTTCCTGCCCCAAACTTCTGCATTAAGAACACTGGAAAATATATATATATATATCACAGTTCTTCTTTTTCAAAAAATATAAAAAGTAGTAAAAACTATCAGTTAAAGGTGAAATCACAAAACAATGTGACAGTTATGAACAAGTTAATGGCCAGCATGTCACAGTGATGCCCAAGTGAACAGATAAATCTTTAATCATTAATCAAAGGCCCCATTCCAGAAAGTATTTACTAGAACCTCAGATTATTTCTGAGAATATTCTCATACTAAAGAACTGGTTCTCATTACCATAATTGATGTTATAGCCATTTTACATACAAAGATTCACAAGTTTGTTTTTTCTCCCCAAAGCAGTAGTAGCAAAATTTAGCAGCTGCTGGTTAAGATTTTTTAATTGATGTTTTCATTAATTCATTGTGAATCAGAAGCCCATTGCATATGACCTTAAGATTTACCAGTCTATCTAATCTAATTTCTGTCCACTTTTGCCATTAATGCTCAGGTCATTTAAAATAGTATCTAGAAATAAATAAATAAAGTTATGGTCACAAGAAGAAAAACCTATTTTCCATTTCAGCATCTTAGTCCACATTGTAAATGGGAATATATGTCTCTGGCACCTGATGAAATAGCATGCAAATATAAAAAAGAATTTTTTTATAATGAAACCAGAATTTTATGTATAATGAAACAATCATCTTTCAGGAAGTTATTTAATTAACTTTGTAATGAACTTTTAATTAAAAAAAAAAGACAGGTTGCAATTAAGGTGTCTATTTTGCTGCTGGATTATTTTAGGATAAGTTCATTATATTTCTTTTAAAATCGACATACAAGGTTATGAAATTTCAGCTCAAACTCCAACCATGAATTGGAAGTAATAAATAACAGTAATAGCAGATAAAGCAATGCTTTTAACATTTTTGTCAAGGCAAGAGCCTTAGTTATTTGCCTGAATAATTGGATCCCTGAAGAACATAGCAAATAATTGTTCACACAGGACTCCACATGCCCAATTGTTTGTAAGGTCTTTACGTGTTACATGTGAAGAACTTCAAGGACATCTGCAGCAAAAGTTCCAGCAGAAACTGCAAAAAAAAAAAAAAAAAGTACTTAGGCCTACATGTACTATTTTTCCAGCATCAGAAAGACCGGTTTTTCAATTGCTATATTTTATCCAATATATCTTTATCTTCAGGAACATATGCTAGCAATAATATAGAATCATGGACAATGTGCTTTTCAAATTTCACCATAGAAACTATGATGAGTCACATGATCATAGATTTGAAGGGGCTGGATTAAAGCCAATTTCTGGTATCAGGAAATAACACAAATCTATGCTTTTGAGTCTGTCGATGAATGAGGGAAAGAAAGAAGCAGATAAGTTACAAGGTCACAATACACAAAGGTTTCAATAACTGCTGTTGTGAAAACAGTCCAACATTAAAAACAAGAAACAAGACAATCAAAAGCTGGACAATATTTGATTTTAAGGCTATGCCTGCCAGGTGGAAGACATGAGGACAAAAAAGAGGACTTGATTGTAAGCAAGATGGTATTTTATGATTGTTCTATCCATTTGGTGACAGCAGCCAAATGGTGCTCTCAAATGCTCTCAAATTGCACTTGCTAGTCCAAAATGTTTGCCTAAGCATGTCTTTTAAAATGTTTTAAAATGTTCTATAGGAATCTCTAAAATTTTAAAATTTCTCTAGGAATTCTTCACACAGGCTCATAGAAAGCTTTGGGGTGGGGTAGAGAACTGCATTCTGCTATGTTCATCAAGCAACGAGTAATCGAGTCAATTGTAGCAGCAGTATAAGTGAGTTGAACATCAACAACAGTAGCCAATCTGGAAAAACAGATGGAGAATGAACTGAAATTCAGTTATTTCTATTAAATGACTCCTAGGTGCTATTGAGTCTGGTTCAATATTAAGGAAGAAGTGAAACAACCATATGTGATTGTGGCATTGGGGCTATCTTTAGCTTTCACAGAAGCTTTTTCTTCTTCCCCAAGGCAAAGTTTTAGTTACTTTGTCTTAATGGTTTTTTTGCATGCTTGCTTGCTTGCTTACTTTCAGCTTAACTAAACTCAGTCTCCCATTATGCAGCCCAAATACAATAGACGCATTCAGCCGGAAACAATATGTTTTTGAGAAGATGAGGCCAGACATAAAATTAGTTGTCTGTGGACATTACAAACAAAAATTATGTATCAACAATAGCATGAATAGCAATGGAAATATTAGGCTTGAAGTAACTTTTTCTTTCCTTTTGCTTTAATATATACAGAGAATTTCCAAGTGTTCTGAAAATTTCTATGGATGATTCAGTTCTTAATGTAATTCCCATCTCTATACACTTGACTTAAATATCCAGGGCAAATGCCAAATAACGGTGGTGCCAACCCTTTAATTGTTTCCTTAAATACGTCCCTTTTACTTTTATCCACCCAGCACTGTTTTCAGTGAGGCTGACAGAATTACAGATGGACATAGCAAGATGTTTCATTTTCCACAATGTTTGAACATTTTGAAGCAGAGCAACATTCCCACCCACTTCCCAATTTATTAATGGCATTTATATCCCATCTTTATTTTGTATGACTCAAGGCAGCATACATAATTTTCCACCTCCTATTTTTTCCACAGCCCTGTGCATTGGGTTGGGCTGAGAGTCATCTAGGGAGCTTTTGGGCCTAAGGGAGGACTAGAGTTCAAGGTCTCTCAGTTTCTAATCCAGCACCTAAACCACTATAACCAATTAACCCTCACAATTTGAAATGTTCTAGATAAAATAACTGAGCATAGTTTTGTATGTATTTCTCCTCCTGATATATTAATAGGAGCACATTTTTGTGTGTAATTTTTACTTTTTGCTATGCAACTTTCCACTATGTAGATATGTATGAATAATAATAATAATAATAATAATAATAATAATAATAATAATGTGGAGAATCTCATTGCAAAATCAAAGAAGTGCCAAAACCAAAGGGAAATTGTCTTTCAGTTTGGGTATTATTGCAAGATACCTTAGGTTGATTTCTATTAAAACAGGACCATCAATTTTCACCCTTCATAATACATATATTCCAAATGTACTGCAGGAGCCAAATACAAAAGCACTAAGAAAAACAATTCTAGTCACTGGTATCAAAAAGGAAGCAGGTTTGTAAAATCCTTTTAATTCTTTTAAAGCTCACATTCCAAACAAAGGGTTCCCTGGACCTTTCTCTGCAATTTTCCTTATCACTCTACAAGAGATCCTTTTATCTGTTCAGTTCTCCAGTGTTTTTTTTTTAGCACAAGTTGCTGATAGTGGCCTATAAAGCTGAAGGTAAGATACCAGATACAGTTCATTATGTAAAGAAATCAAGGTGAAAAGAGGAGTTCAGAAACCAGGAAATAGTCTGTTGTACAGGGCAAAATCTGAATAAGTAGTTCAGTCATAAGCAGTAGAAGAAGCCTGCAATACAAGACAAAGCCAGGTACTAGCCAGTTCAGAAACATGGAGGGCTGGAACAGAACAAGAATGCATGTAAGGAGATGTTCAGCATAGCTCCATTGCAAACTGAACTCTTAAATGAAGCAGCTAGAGGTTTAGCCACAACCAATCTAGAAAACCGTTGGCCTTAAACTACTTTTTGCCTCAAGTGAAAAGTGTGGAGAAATTGACTTGTGGATGATATCTAACCCTAACCCTAACCCTAACCCTAACCCTTTACTTCTGCATTTGAAAAGAAGACTAAAGGAATCTCTAGAGAATTGCATGATGGGGGGTGTTTCTAGCAGGGTCTTTACAACCTTTGTGTTATCTTCTGATGCTAATGGTCCTGTGCAGTTAATAGTCCTATTCAGGGATAAAGATGCTTCTTTAATTATTTAGAACATTTATATGTCTCCCTATCTTAAGCAAATAACTCTGGGTGTCTAACAATAGAAAACCAACACAACCAAACAAACCAAAATACAATTAAAATTATTCATAATAAATCACAAAATATTCATATTCATATCTTCATGTCTCAATTCCAAACTTGGGGTAAGCTTTGGAAACTGGTACTTTGTAAGAGGAGAGCCAGGCATTGCAATATACATGTACAGGGCATTATAAATATAAGAGAAAAAGTTTCCTCATCTATTTTGTACATTTAAGAAGATAACCAAGCCTATCCTACTACCCACAAAACTTTTGGAAAAGCTTCTTCCTTCCTCCCAGTCTGTTTTCTTCCATGTTTTGGTATGCTACCTGATGGAATGAAATGAGGGGGAAAATAATAGCCTTCTCCAAAATGTCTTTTTGGACTTTTACTTTTGTAATCCTATGTGGCAAGCAGCAGGCTTGTTGAGACAACCAGGAACTAATTTAGCCCAATATGGACTAATCATAACATTTGACAGTGAAGATAGTATTGTTTTTGCTAAGGAAATAATGACAAGAAACATCTAAGTCTGCTATAATCAAATGGTGATACTAATGATGAGATTGCTGGATTTATCCTTGCTTATAGAAGATTCCAAATTATTAACAAACTTTGTCTTATAGTATGTCTCTACAGTTTATTTTCTTCTTTTAATTCTTCATACCATAAAATACTTATAAAGTCCATTAGCTAAGCCTGCTCCTCTTGTAAGTAATCTACTGTTTGAATGAGCCAGTTTGGTGTAGTGGTTAAGGCATCAGACTAGAAACCAGGAGACTAGTCCTGCCTTAGGCACAAAGCCAGCTGGGTGACCTTGGGCCAGTCATTCTCTCAGACCTAAGAAGGAGGCAATGGCAAACCATTCCCAAAATCTTGCCAAGAAAACTGCAGGGACTTGTCCAGACAGTCACCAGGAGTCAACACTGACTCAAAGGCAGACACATACTAGAAATATAATCCATTCTCTTATCCATAATTGGCAATTTACCCTGTAATACAATAGGAGATTAGGAAATTCTAGTCCACCTCTTTCTTTTGAGTTTTGCAAGATTTTGTATCTTACTCTTGGTTTTTTTTTCACTCCATATAAATCTGTTAATTATTCTTTGCCAGTCCTGCAGATTTGGAAATGGTGCCAGATGAATAGAAAATTAATCTTTCTGGACTTTTTGAATTGCTATTATTATAGGAAGTACACACAGAGAGACACACACCCTCCAATAAATTTGCTTTCCTGTAATTTGTAATGTAAATGGTAATTTATTAAAATTAAAGGTCAGGTCACATGGAAGAATCAGATTGTAAACAATGTAATATTAAAAACAATCAAAGGAAGAAGAACATCATACACCAATAAATAACACTATAGACAAGGTTTGCGATTCTGGACTACCTATAAGTGCTCTTCCTTTAAGACTTGTCTCTCTTTTCATATCCTTTATATGTCCCCTTTTTTTTTCAGATCTTCACTAAGCTTTTGGTATAACCACATTGCTTTCTTCTGCTGTATTCCTCCCCCCCACCTACTGAAAGTTTTTACAGTTATGCTTTTACTATCTCATTTTTAGGAACTTATGATCATTTTAAGTTCCTTTTTCCATTAGCTTCTCCCACCATGAAGCCCTACCTATCCTAAATTATTAAATACGTTCAGTGCCTTAGTTTTGACATAAATGCATTTGTATGCCTGTACACTTTTCTACTGATAGGCAAAATTAATCTATTTCTTGGCCCAAGGCATTTGCTCACAAGCTTACCCATACATCCAGTCTTTCTTATTTCCACATTCATCTAATGTCATTGCTATTTTAATTTTTTTAAAAAACCAAATCTGTAGGAAAAAAATCCCATTTAAAGAAAAACCAGGATGCCTTTTCTGCAGATTTACAGCTAAACCCTTAAGAATCTGAGGTGTGTGCAGGATCTGGTGCTTTTCTTAAAATGAGGAAAACAGTGACATGCCAACATGCTGCCAGCTGTGCACCTCTTATATGTTCATATGATATCATGACACATGCATAAAAGGAGCAGAGTTTGCACTGTGTTGGCACCATCATCATCTGCACTCCCATGAGCTCTCCCCACAGATGCCTTTTAAGACTATTCCACTCCATTGTTCCAAGGTTTTGTCTGAGACACTTTTATCCTTTCTTGGGACAACAGGACAAGATGGAGTCAATATACTGAGAGCAGAAGGAAGAAGAGCATCATCTCTTTATTTTCTTTTTCTGTTCTCCTTTTTTCTTTCAATAGCCTTCAGTGTGCCCCAAAGTTGCAGTGACTAGACTATAAAATTATCAACATGCATGCTCAGTTAGCAATAAACCTATTACTTAGCAGTAAATTCACTTCTACATAATTTAATCCTGTTTAAATGAATGGGTTCCTGTTTTAATATTTTTGAAGTCAGAAAGATAAGATTTTACTCTTGTCACTTGTCATAATAGAGAACAAATCATTTAACACTCTTAGCTCATTACAGAAAAGATTTTTTTCCCCAGAGAAGAACACTGTAATACATGAGGGTTAACTATAAGTTTCTTCCATGCTTCCTGTTAATTTGGAAAGCCTTGCCTTAGGTGGAATTTTATCATGTATAGGCCACTTTATTTAGTCTTAGGGTTGTTGTTGAAATTGTAGTACTTTATTTGTGGAATTACTTCATGCTTGGATCATGGTGGAGTCAGAAAAATGACTTCTAGAGCAGTGTTTCTCAACCTTGGCAGTTTGAAAACGTAGGGACTTCTGGCTGGGGAATTCTGGGAGTTGAAGTCCATACATCTTCAAATTGCCAAGGTTGAGAAACACTGCTCTAGAGGCACAAAATTATTTCATTCTTTACAAGTAACTTTACTTCAGAATTTTGTTTGTTTGTTTTGTTGGGGTGGGGGGAACAAACACCAGTTTTGTTCATCTTGTTTGTAGTTATGCGGAAGAAATTGTGTAGCCTAGTCCTTAAATTCTTTCTGATAGCCTTGACATAGAGTTAGTGCCATTGGTGTCAGTCACCATGTAGCAGTGAAGTAAAGAGGCAACTTCCTGAAGAGGAACATAAATCAGCAGCCTCTAATGGCAGGACAAGCCACCATCAGAAATCCAAATCAAACTCCATTCAACCAACACTATAAAAGGCACAAGGTACAGTTTCAGGCCATAGGTGGCTCCCATTGAGCCTTTAGAAAAGAATTCTCCAGTAGGCCATTGAACTGAATGAGGTGATCAGCACAACGCAGTGCTGTTGTTCACATTTCCGATAAGTCGTGGATATATTGGGGGCACTGTGAACTACTGAAGCAATGTGTCCCCCAGATCCTTCCTAAGAGCTCCTGATTTAATTTTCTGACATTATATTGCGTTAGGGGCACTGCAGGGAATTCAAATGACTGTTTAGCAGACCCAGTAATTTAATGTTGAACTTAAGGACCAGGATGGGAATCTATGGTGGGTCATGGCACCTGCCAGAGAATGCAGTCCAGTACAGCTGAGTTTAACTGAAGCTGTTCCACAGCCCCAAAGTTCCAAAGCTTTTCCATGCATAGACTAAGAGCCTGTCTCAAAGTAACAGAAGCTACTTTGTGATTTTTCTCTCTCTCTTTCACTTGATTAGTGAATGTCATGTTTTATATATCTCCCATTCCACTTATTGTGTTTAGAGCCTTCAATGTTTAATTCCTCTTTCTTTTTCTTTGCTAATACTACCTTGCATTTTTTTTTTTTAAATAACTTTGTAACCTTCCAAAGAAATTTCAGTCATTGGGCAGAAATAGAAACATGATAAATAAATAATAAATGAGTGGGATGAAACAAGTATTGCATTCCAAGCACAACCTTGAAACAGATATAGCTAACTTTAGATGTCCCTAGAGCACAGGTGAGGCATTTTAACAATAAGAAAGAGGTAGAAGACTTGTTTGCAATGTAGCAAATCCCCCTTTCCCCCCAGCTTTGTTCTTAATAAAATGGCCTGAGATTTTCAGTTCAAGACTAAGTTTATTATTTAGAAATATCTATCTATGTCATCTATAATCTATATCTATCTATCTATCTATCTATCTATCTATCTATCTATCTATCTATCTCCATCATCTATCATCTATATAGATATAAATTATTTTCAATCCTTGGTTTCCTCTTCCTAGCAGTAGACATCACTTTCTAGGTAACTCCTACTTCTGCTTTGTTCTTCCTTGCCATATAAGGCATAGGTTTCCCCTATTCTCTGACTAGGATCCTATGCCATTACAACCTAAACCTGCAGTTGAGAAACACCTTTGAGGTTCTCCAAATCTGTTGTGTTACTGAGGCAGCAACAAAAAACAAAAGAAGGCTCTTTACAGGGAATGAAGAATTTCATGAAGATAAGTGATAGGGTTTGACACAATGATCTTTTGACCCATAACTTCACTGGAACTGAATAGCCATGAGGCACAAAGCTGTACCTCACAAAATCACTACTGAAACTTTGTTCTAAGTCATAGAGGGAAGGCAGTATTCAAGCATGTTACTGACATTGTATTATCAGCAAAGGAAAGGACTACATAATGTATGGAAATCTGTATCAACAAAGCTCTTTCTCTCTCTAGACTAGGCTACATTAGGCACTAAATATTATAGTCTATTAAAAAATGAACAAGCCATTATCTCATGATTCTTTATATGTGAGAGAGGGGGTGCTTTAGTTTTCTTTCCATATAGTTGCATTGCCTGTGACCCCATGGGAGCAATATTTAATATTTAAGAGCTAACTGAGGAGCTTTTGTGATGAGTATTGTTTTCTTTAGATGGCAAATTTAACATATCCCTTAAAATGAAGTAAGTCCATAATTACACACTTGACATGGAGAGGAAGAGATTTTAATTCACTCTCTTCAAAGGAAGAAATAACTGTAATAAGTGCAGTCTCTTGGGTAACATTAAACAAATAATAATCATTTCATTATGCTAGTGGCTTTCAAGGCTTCTATCCATAGAAAATCTATTCCAGATTCATTTGTCAACTCTGGAATCTGTTGTGTCTTTCATAGAATCAACAAAATTGAAATCCATTGCAAAAGATTCTAGGACACATTCTAAGATGCACAAAGGAGGTATAAACAAGTGACTTGTCTATGCATATGGCCAAGGTACCAAGCAAATGTTTCCAGCTGTTTTTCTCACACTCATTTTGTGTCCCATTCCTTACTATCAAGGTAAAGAATATAATCAATCAATTGGACTATCACCAAAGAGAACTTACAGTTATACAACTGTATGAACGTTGAAACTCCATGTGTAATAGCACACAATTTCCACTGACATAGAGAACCTATCTGCATTTAGCTGCAAATACATTACTTCTCCAGGAAGTGTTTTGTTCAGTTTGCAGATACTGGGTAAGGTCAAGAGATGTAAGCAGTGGAATGTGCCAATTGCTAAGAGCTGTCATTTCATCAACTGCAGGTTCTCCACAGTTGCTCTAAAACAATCTGTGAAGGGCAAGTAAATGTAATATTGATGGACAAGTATTTCTTGGAAATTTGAAAAGCCCTTGCTGAGCAGATGGGGGATACCAAGCTTCCCTGAAATTCAAATGCCATCATTATACTACCTAATGTAATAATGACAGATTTACCCTACAGTTCCTGTAGAGTATCTCTGTTTCAGTTCCAGTTCCAGATACTGACTCTAGATCTATATATGAGAAATTTGATCCTTTCTTTCTTACCACATCTCAGGAGACAATAAGGGGAATGGAGCTTGAATCTCACTGTCCTCTTAGGTTCAGGCCATTATTTTAATTGGAATGATTGCTCCTCAGTCATGTTGAGTTATGTATTATCAGAATACCTCCATTACTGTATCACACCCTTGGCTCCTAGTTTGTGTCTTTGCAAGATACCCACAAGATTGGTCTTTGTTTCCTGGCAAAGAAATAAGTTGTTATTGTCCCATCATATAAGTATGTAAGGCAGATGGTAAGAAGGTACAATGCATTCCCTCCCGAACTTGATGTGCTAATGCATTTAATGTTCCAGTTTCCCTTTATTTTGCAGCATTATGTTTTTAAGAGGCAGTGCAGACAAGCTATGATGGTGCAGTAATAGGAATTGGATTATTGTAATCATCACAAATCTAATGTAAAGCAAACTAATACTTTTTCGTTTAAAATGACAGAACATTCATATTGATTTACCACTTTGTTTGGAAGGGTGCCCTGTGCAATGTTTTCCTCTCCCTTGGCCATGAACCTTTGACATGATTGTTGATCAGCTGTTCTGTACACAGAACACAAAGAAATAATTCTTTCCACGTTTCATCATTTAGACAGGTTTTGGAAGTGATCAGAATATATTTACTGGCATATTTCATGCTGACTAAAGTAAAATAGGTATATTTAAATCTCCAGTATGACAGAACTATTCACTTTACTTCAGGCAGTGCAAAGCATCTAAAATGCACCCATAGTTAACATTAATTCTTTAAAATCTTAGTAGCTCATGGCATTCTTGGTTGAAATGAAATGGACTTGTGATGACAAGAAAACCAAAGATGGAAACTTCATTGTATGTGTGTGTGAATTTGTTCATTTAATCACCAGGAAGGATACGTTTTCATAACTTGCACTCAACATTATGCCATAAATTCAACACATTTTGAGTAAAAAAAAAAAAGCCCTAGCTTATTCGACTGTTGAGTTTTATCAGTTGTATATTCCGCTCAAAGAACTAGTTGTTTACTGAGTGATATTTAGCTTGCTGTTCCCCAAACTTTATGGACCATTTTGTCTGCTTAATACATATTTACTTCATCTCTTCACTGGGTCCAGAATATGTTTTGAGTGGCTTGCTAGGAGCTACTCCAAAAAGTAAGAAGGGCTGGAATAAAGAAGTAGACAGGTCCAGAATAACAGTGAAATTTCCTTTAATTTATATTTTTTCAGATTTAATTAATATTAAATTATTTTATTAGACATTATTAATATGAGTACTCTCCATGTGTTTATTCATTCCCCCTTCCCATCACATTAAAAATTATACTTTGGAGGCAACTATTGTAAGGATCCTGGGTCTATACCCAAAACTTTGGGAGGCTGGGAGGGTGATCAAATCCAGCCTTGGGGCCTGAGATTATATCCCCCAATTCTAGTCCAGAAGATTACATTATTTTCCTTAATCCCCTGTATTTTCCTCACACCAATCAAGTGAGGTCAGTTAGGCTTAGGAGTAGTGCTTAGTTAATTCAATAAGGACCTTCATCTAGTACAACACTCCAATCATCAAACCACTACCTTATTTCTCCCATACATATAGACCTTGGAGTGGGGCAGCAGTTGCAGACAGTTCTTGACTCAATTCTCATTCCTTCCCCATCAAGTGTTTATAGCTTTCCAGCATCCATGTGTTCTCTGAATCTAACTAATAACTATCAAATCATAGAGAGGAGTAAAGTCTCCCTTGAATCAAGCTTGATTCATAGTTACCACATGGACCTATGCACTTTCTTCTCTTGGCCACAATTGGAATTGCTTGCTTTTTTTGTAGATTCCACTCCATAACCCTGGGAATTCCTGATGGTCTTCCATCCAAGTACTAGCCAAGTCCAATCTTGCTTAGTCCCCCCCCCCCCCAAGATGAGCTATAGCCTGCCACCTGCTGTGAATGGGAAAGGAGTATCTTGTCATAAACACATTTTATCATGGTCCAGTGTATGACTCAAGATATGTTTAACTTTCATGAACTTTTTAATCCAATGGGAGGCTCCATCTGTGTCTCAGATTTTGTTTTAATGTCAACCAAAAGATGTGGCAAATTCCCCTGAGATATTCCATAAGTCCAATTAAAACTCCTTGGACTTTTCTTGAAGTTCTTCAAAATTACAGTCTGACCCAGAACCTCCATATTCCTTTCAAATTAGGTTTAGAGTAGAAATGGTGGTTATTATTATATATGAAATTGTGGAAGAAATGATAACATACTTTTTCTTTGGTAATGCTGTTTCACATTTTAAGGTGTTGTAAGAACAAGAAATCTGAAAAGGGGAAAGCAACATATTGGCTTCTTAAAACTATTATCATGGGCCTAGACATACAGTTTTTATGGGAATGTTACCTATATTTGGGTGTTGAAAGCAAAAGTCTATATGGAAGTCCCCCATACATATGGAGTTAAATAATTGTAAATGAAATACAGCTTAGTCCAACACATAAAGAATGGTCAGCTTTCTTTTAATGCTATAAGAGAAATAAATGATACTTGTTTACCATTAAACTCTTTTTCATATACACTTCCTGCCAACTGAGAGGGAAGAAAATAGTGCAGAAGGGAGCTGTGCTGAATAGCTGTCTTTCTGACAAACATTTTCCATAATCTATAGTGACACTTAATGTTCCTTATTTATTTCTTGGAGGAAAAAGATTTCATCATTAAGAGCAGAAAAATTTAGAATAAAGAAGACTTGTGGAGAAGAAACCTGCATGTGAGGATGATGTAAAGATGAAGTTAAAGAATCTGCATTGAAGGTTTTTTTTTTAAAAAAAAAAAACTATTTTGACATATAGTATGCAACATTTTTTTTAAATTACCTAATATTTGTGGGCAAGCAAATCAATACTCAGTGAGGTTGAGTGGAGAGTGAAGGTGTGGAAAGCTATAAGTCAGAGGAACAAAAGCCAAATGTTTGATGCTTTCCTTTGCTGCATCATTAGCATGTAGAAAGAAATGTATCTACTTTCAGTGGCTGTATGGAATAAAGGATGATTCTTTTGAACATTGTTATTGAAACATTTCTTCCTAATCCTCCCAGAAAGACCACTTAAACAATTTCCTTAACTCAACCTCCCTCCTCCCCACATCTCTCAATAGGACCTCACTGAATTCACTATAGTATTTAGAACAAAACAAAACAAAAATCTTTCATATTGACTATGCTTTTGGTTTGTTTCAGCTTAAATAACTAGAGCTATTTGGTTTTCACTATAATTGTAGCATCTGAGAGAATCATGAGTATCCTTTCCAGGATGGCTTTGTATATAAAGAGATGCAAAGATTCCTACTTTATTCTCTGTTTTGTTTCCTGAACCTCACAACTGGCAGCAAAGTATAGGAAACAGAACTGAATGCATCTGGCCCAATCCTCCTTTTTCCTGTTTAATGAATATAAGCAGAATATTCTTCAGTTAATAACATTTCCTTCACCCTTTATCTCTTTGAAAATATATTTATATACTGTATTTCCCAGAAATTATTTTGTGGTCAAACTGGCTACTGGAGGGAAACTTTGTGGGATAGGAGCTGTGGGGGAAGAGAGAGGGAGAGAGAGAGATCACTGCACTGTGTATTTGTTTAATGATACTGATATATCTTTAATGAAAGAAAGAAGTTTCTCCTTCTGTTTCTCTCTCTCTTGTTAAGTGTGTGGTTTTATACTATAGCTATATAAAGCTGAAACAGGTTATCCAGATGGGTGAAAGTTTGTGTATGCATACACGTGGATGTGTGCAATCAGTGCATTACTGAGGAAATTTTGAGAAAAGATTTTCTCCTTTGGCTGAAAATATGGAACTTGCAGCACAAAATAAGGAGCAAGATAACGAAAAGTTGATACTTATTTAAAAACTGACAGAGTCATCACTTCATATTTGAGAAGCTTTGCGTGGCATAGAAATAACTTGTATCATTTTATAATCTTCTGAAAACATTTGGCTTCTCATCTTCGAGGCTGTTGGGGAGATATAACTGGGTTTTAGGTAGCAGTACAGTTTGAAAGACATCATTTTTTTTATGTCTTTCATACAATATCTCAAAAGACAGAAGTTTTGCGGTTTGGCTTATAATAATCAGGTTTATTTTGCATATGAGGTGAAGATGATATTATTTGACATTTAAAAAGGTTGTAAAATAATTATGTCTCTCATTTGGCTGGAGATGGGTTCTGATTTTTCATTTCTAGCAGATTCATCAAGGTAGAAGAAATATGGACTTAGCTCATATTTGTTTTTCTTAATAAAAAAAAGGCCAGTCAATTTTGAAAATATCAAAGTGCCTGGGGCTTTTTGCCTTCTCCGTTTCATAACAAAAACACCCCAAATACTCATGGCAGCAGAGGGATCTCATTAGATACTTTCTCCTTTGTAGCACTTCCTTGAATGTTCATAACAACTTACTATATCAGAGTCACTTGGTCATTCCAAGTAGAGGAGAAACTGCCTTTGAAGAAAATATGTCACTAACGTGAGTCCATGGACTGTTTTTGCCATTTTCAAAACAAACATAGTAATAAACACCAAGTTCTCAGGCTTCGTGCATAGCTTCAAAAAGAAATAAAATTTCCCACCCTCCCCAGTAATGCATGTGTGAATATTTTGTTTAAAACTCTGGACATACATCTTCTGGAGCAGATATTTGCCGTGCCAAGAAGACAGTAAAACAGCTCAAATCTACATCAATCCATGCATTCCTAGCCTTAAGATGGGGATATTGATCCTGAGAATGTCCAGGATCTGTTTAAGCAGCCATAGAGCAGATATTTCCTTATAAAAATCTAACAAGATGCCTCTTTTTAAAAGTAAGCACATGCCTCATTTGTTACTTGCTATGTGGAAAGGGGATTATGAAAGTGGTAGGATAAATACAGTTCTACAGTCCTTATCCTGTACTAACTGATACTATTCTAAATGTCTAACTAGATTACACACAAACTACCATACCTGTTATGCATTTACATCCTACCTTTTCTCAAAGAGTTTAAGTGGCACATCTGGGCATTTCCTCTGTGAGATAGTATGGCTGAGACTCAACTGTTATTGGCCCCATTCTCAAGTGAGAATTTGAAACTTAATCTTGCCAACCTTCCAGTTCACTTTTATTATATTACATTGCTTCTTTCATTTAGGAAAAAAAAAAATAACTGCTATGAAATGTGCTTGATATGCATCCCTAAAAGAGCAGAGTGGCTGGTTTAAACATATTTTGTTACTGAGACAGAATGGAGAATGTAAACAATGTCTGCTATGTGATCTCTCAAACATACCAACTGTAATTGTGGTAATAAATGAAGTTGGGAAAAATATGGGAGGAAAACTAGATAAGGTTTTCCTACACATCTCTATCACAGGAAGGTGAAGTTGAAATGGACTAAGGAACTCACAGGAACTTAATGCTGCTGGAGCTGGACTCAGTTGACAGAGCCAGGTCTTCAATTCCCTCTGGAAATTTAGGAGAGTAGGGGTGCGCCTCACCTCTGGGGGGAAAGTATTTCATAGGGCTGAGGCAATGGCAGAGAAGGCTCTCCTCCTAGGACCCGCCAGTCAACATTCTCTCACCAATGGGATCCACAACATGCCTTCTCTGCTGGACTGGGTGGAACAGGTTGATATAATTGGGGTGCGACGGTCCCTCGGGTAACCTGGACCCATGCCACATAGAGCTTTAAAGGTGACCAACACCTTGAATTGGACCCGGAAACAAACTGGAACCCAGTGCAGCTCCTGCAGCAAAGGTGTTACATGTGCCATCCTTGAGGCACCCAAGAATGCCCACGCAGCCGCATTTTGAACCAGCTATAGCTTCCAGATACTCTTCAAGAGTAGCCCCATGTAGAGCGCATTGCGATAGTCCAAATGAGAGATGGTCAGGGTGTGAGTGATCCAGGAAGGGGTGTAACTGGCACACAACATGAAGTTAACAAAGGCCCTCCTGGCCACGACTGGAGGACCCCCAGGTTTGTATGCTGCAGAAGGCAGATCTTTCACCTCTGTATGGCTGCTTTCTTCTCTATAAGAGAACAATTTATCTAGTGGTAGCAAATCTGTGTACCAAATCATCTCCTGTTACCAGTTCCTGAGTGCAAAGCTTAATCTTTGTAGTGTTTTGATTTATAGCCATGTCTGGCATAAAGTCTGACAGCTTACCTGGGGAAGATCAGTAGTATTTACAGACATCTGTCATGTATCAGTCAGAATAAAAGTGGCAATTTATATATTTGCACTCATTCTTCCATTAACATCTAGAACCCAGACAGCTACTTTAAGTATGCTTAAATGGAAAGGTTGAGTTTTGAAAGACCCTATTTTTCTTGGGTGGTTTGTGCATGTGGAAATCTTCATGTACAAGTCAATGACTATTTCAAACTCATGCAAATAATTCAGAAAAATAGTCCAAGCATTTGCTGGGTTTCTTTCAGATCAAGCTGACTTTTATCTGAATGAGCTTCAGGAGGAGATTAGCTATCTCCTATCCAGTCAGTTTCTTGCATCGAGAATTGTGCAGATCCACTACATTCTTAAATGGACCAACTAGTAATTGGGTGCATAGAAAAAGGTAAAGCTTACCAATGTGTGGCCCTCATGTGCAGATATTGTAGTTGATTTATGACCTGGTGACTGCCCACTTAAAGAATAAATTGATCCTTAACATTCTTCTCTTCAGCCAAATAAGGACCCATAGGGTGAGTGTGTCAAAATCTGCAAGGTGGTAGGCATGTCATTATGACTGATGCAGTCTCTCCCCTTTTGTAGGGTTGTTTGTCAACATTTTGTGATAGATCAAGTCAGGAAACAGTCTCCACAGGTTTGAATGGAACTCTATTGATATGGGTTATAGTAACTGAATCTTGAAAGCTTGACTTTATTTTCCCTTCCTTCCCTCTAATACTCCAGGGAGTAGGGTGGAGTCAGTCTGAATTCCTTTCTCATGCTTTACTCATTTCTCAGGTTTAAAGCATGCTTTTGTATCTGTTGCTGCATAGTTTCTCCAAAAAGGGAGCAGTTTCAGTCGTGACAACACGTCTACCATTTTGCAGATTTTGACACCACATACTCCTCTATAAGCAGCTAAGTACTATAATCAGAGAAACAATTCATTTGTCAGTCTTCAAAGGTACTTAAAAAAAAACACTTCATTATCACTGAACCTAAATCTAGACTGTGTAACATTATGCTCCTTTTTGTTTTTGTTTTACTTTAATCAACTGCACTAATTAAAACTGGAAGCAAAGAGTTTTTATACTGCTGAAAATGTTTGGGAAAGAGAGAAAGTTAATTTTCAGTTTGTCTCATTCCATAACCACAGATACTCAATTGTATAAACTAAGATACTATTGAAAAATTCATATAGGAAATATAGAGTTAACTCTTCATTTCAATAAAAGGTGAGGAGTTTAAAGAACAAAAAATAATGTGTTAGCTGGTGTACACATGTGGTGGAAACATGACTGGAGAAATAAAGTGGATAGTATTGATCCAGACTGGAACAAGTTAGATTTTCTTTTTTCATATCTTGTGCCTTTCATTTCTTTTGCTTACTACTTTCTTTCTGTATCTGCATAATGTTGCTTACCTCAAAAGGACATAGCATGATGAGTATTTATGCATCTGTGTATGATTTTTCAATGAAACGTGTGTGGAATGAATTTTCAAGAGGATTTCTGGGAAGATAAGAAAACACTTTAAATTTTAATCAGAGGCTGTTTTGTGGGGAAAAAAAAAGAAGAATGTGAATAGACTGGAACGACAGAAACAAAAATCCTTGCAGCTATTCATAACCTTTCCACATCCCCAATAACCACTGGCTAAGTTATGCTTACCAATTGCCTCCAGCATTTAAGCATACCTCTTAAATTGTGAATGTTTGCAAAAGCAGCATTAAAGGGGAAAAGATAGATTATATTCATAATCACTGCCAACTCCGTAGGCATAATCAATGGCAGAAAGGAAAAGCTGTAAATGTGCAGTCCATGACTATTTTTCACAAGCAATAGAAGGAGTTTAACAAATTGCCATGATACTTCTGTAGCTGAGTAAAAAAAAAAAAAAGCGGGGGGGGGAGTACTGAATCTGTAACTAAAAGGTGATACCACCTTTCAACTTTCCTTTGGGCCCCTGATAAATACTCTTACATTTCTTGTTTTCTTCTGGGCTTTTATTTATCTAATTCTAAGGCTTGCAGGCAGCCTTAGAGGCTTAGAATACATGCATCAAAATGAATAGATAGATAGATAGATAGATAGATAGATAGATAGATAGATAGATAATCAGTGGATCAATAAAATACCCATAATGATCTAACGCCCATGTCATTACCACTATCCTCTCAGTTTCAGAAAGAAACACCATCATAATTCACCTCATCCCACTCCAGTTCCTGAAGTCTCTGTAGAAAAGCAACATTTAATAGTTTTCCCAAATATCACAATGACAAGAGCCACCTTTACCTCCAAGAGGAAGCTATTCCAGAAGACAGGAGTGATTTTCTGATTTAAAGTGTTTGTGTTCAGTTATGTTAGCAAAGCAAAAGAAAAAAGTTTCATCTAGATGTTGAACATATGGGGAAGAGAACCAAACCCTGGGGCACCCTATATTGGTGTGACCAAGGGCTCCTCCTCTCTTTTTTCACTACCACCAACTAGAACTACCCACTTAGAAATGAACAGAATCTCTGTAGCGCAGTGTCACCAACTCCCAATTCTTCCAGGTGGCCCAGAAGAATACCACGATGGTATTGAGAGCTGTTAAGATATTAAGCAGAACCAAGAGGATCACACTCTCCCTGTCCAGGTCCTCCATAACCATTCACAAGAGTCATGAGTATGATTTACTCCTATGCAGAGATCTTAATTCTAATAATTCAGGTAAAATCTGGTTCATTTAGGGGCATCTGTCTGCAACCCACCACTTTCTCAACAATGAGAAGGATTAGTCTGAGAACTGATCTCACAGAGAACACTGTTCACTTCATTGGGATCCACAGGTTAAAACAAATCCCAGGTAACACAGCAAGATGTCATCCTTATTAATTTATTGGACTCTGTCCAGCATCCATGTCTAAATGAACATGGATGGCTTACCTGAAAAATACTTGACAAAATGTTTACAGTGTCCAGGCTCAGGTTCTTCTGGGACATGGGACTTCACTATAGAATTGCAAATAGGGGTATATCCACATGCTTCTCAGGTAGCATAATTAGTGTAAACAAATTATTTATCATAATAATCAAATCATGAAAAGAAACAATAAATGTTCATGGAGCTCTTCTACATATAATCTTTTTTATGTACAGTAGAGTACAACACTTTGCTACTTCCCTCAATCTTTCCAGATCCCATTCTCCTAACAGAAATCTCCCAATAAAATATATTTTATAGTATCCCTTGGCCCTTCCTGGAGACTTAGCTAAGAGAGTTGTGAAACTACCTAATTGTGGGTGTGTATAATATAGAACAATAGTGTCTGAGCTATTGATGCAGCTTCATTGATACCAGGTGGGCAGATTCAATTACAATATACACATGAAATGTTGTTCTCTGATTTATTATAGTAAGGTTGGTAAAGGATCTGGCTGCAGCAACATTCATTGCCCTTACTTTGATTAGGCACTTTACTAGTAAAAGTAAAGTGCCTAATCAAACTAAGGGCAATGAATGCTGTTGCAGCCAGATCCTTTACCCTCTTTCTCCTCTTCTGCTCATTTTTTGGAGGTGGGGGGCTATCATTTTCCACCTGCATACTGAGGTTCAAAGATTCAGAAGATTGTGATTAAATCCACTGGTCATATTGGTAATGTGAAGTATTTATTCATTGATTACACTCTATACCAGTACTGAAGTATATTTTGGTGGCTATCCTAAATGGAAAAGGGGGGATTCCTTCAGTGTGTTCTTTGACTATGGAGAAAAGTGACTTATTTGGCATCTATATGAACTTGTCTTCCCTGAAGGGACAAGGGATGAAAGGGAGAGGGCAGCTTTCCCCACTGAATTAGAAGCCAGGTAGACACAAGCTAAAGAATTATAGCTCACATAAGATACCATCCATAAATGGTAGTGTGGCAGAAGCCAGCAATACTCAAATGATCATGGATAGTTCACCCCATTGCAGAATACTGGAAATAATTACATTAATTGTGGCCCTAGTAGAGTCTGTTGCTGCTTTAATCTTTCAAGCACCTACTGATTGGTTTTGATTATGTGTTATCAAATTGGTGTCAACTCTTAGAGACCACATAGATAGATTTTACTCCAGGATCAAGTACGCATGCAAGGGCAAAGTGAACCTGTTTTTCAAAATATGACTGCAAGTGCTTGAGGAGATGACAGTCCAATTGCTGCTGGTAACAAAGGGTTTGGGATTGAATTTGTTGTAATTTTTAACCTTTAAACCTTTTTCTTAGAAGAAAAAAAAATCTCAATAAAGCTTTGAATAAATCATAGGAAATGTCAAACCTCGATTAAGCATATCTATTTTATATCTTAATAGCATAAAATCAGTTAAACATCCCATGAATCTTGTTATTGATTTGTTCCAGACATTTGTTCCCTAACAATCAGCTGTTTTTTAAAAAAATAAAATATTTGGGGAAATAATTTTTTCTTCAAAAATTGCTTTCATTCTTCTCAAATTTGTTTATAAGTGTATCATTCTTAAGAAAGTATTTGAAAAGCCCTAATCATTCCACTGGTCAATTGTTACATTACTGAATGTTCTGTTTCAGTCACAAGAAACATCAGGTAGCCATAAAACATGGATTATAGTTGAGTGTCTGGAGAGAGAGAGAGAGGGAGGGAGGGAGGGAGGGAGAGAACACTTCCATTATAACTGCAGATCTATAGATAAGATACATGTACTTATGTTTAAACTCTTGGATACCATCTAAACCTAACTCCATAGTTCTATTGCTTTAAGAAGAAAATTCCTATATTTGACATATGATAAATACAGCTCATCCATTTCCACTGCCTTCAAAAATTAAATCTGAATTATATACTTTAAGTGTATACTTTTTTGTTTTGGATCTGTTTTAATATTTGATTCTTGCAAATTTTTTGAACTCAAATTGTAAACATCAAGCCACATGTCTGTGAGCAATTGGATAGACATGGTACAATTAACAATAACCAACATGGGTTTGTCACAAAATATACCACCCTATCTCCCTATTTGACAGAGTTGCCAGCTTAGTAGACCTGGGGTATGCTGTAGACATTGTATACCTGGAGTTCAGCAAAGCCTTTGACTGAGTGCCTTATGATATCCTCCTTCATAAGATGATATATATGCCCTAGACAATACTACTGTTAGAGGGACTCATAGTTGGTTGAATGACTATACCCAAAGAATGTTCATCAACAGCTCAACTTTAGCTTGAAGGAAAGTTATCAAATGAAGTGCCACATGGCTCTGTCCTGGGCCCTGTGCTGTTCAACATTTTTATCAACTACTTGGATGAGGGAGCTGGGAGGAATGCTTATATTAATTTTGCAGTTGACACAAAGTAGGAGAGATGGCTAACACATTTGATGTAAGAGAGAAGATTCAGAAAGATCTAGGCAGGCTTGAGCAGTAGGCTAAAACAAATGAGATGAAAGTTAACAGGGTTTTTTTTTTTTTTTTTTTTTGCATCTGGATAGAAAAAAATATGACACAAGTATAGCATGGAGGAGACTGGGCTTAGTAGTACAGAATGTAAAAGAAATCTGACTCTTCTTGTCAATCACAAGTAAAACTTGAGCCAGCAGTGTGATGCAGCTGCTAAAAAAAAGAAGAAGAACCTATTGTAGGGATGTTAACAGAAGCACAGAGTCCAGATCATGGGAAGTGATTTTTCCACTCTATTTTGCCCTGCTCAGACCCCATTTGGAGTATTGTGTCTGGCTCTGAGCACCACAGTTCAAAAATGACACTGACAAGTTGGAACAACTTCAGAGGAAGATGACTAAGATGGTGAAGGGTCTGGGAACCAAGCCCTATGGGGAATGGATAAAGGACTGGTTTGGTTCTTGTTTTTTTAGTGCAGGTGCTGACTACTGGAGACTACCTGGATAAGTCCCTGCAATTTTCTTGGCAAGATTTCAGAAGTGGTTTGCCATTGCCTGCTTCCTAGGGCTGAGAGAGTGTGACTCACCCAGCTGGTTTTGTGTCTAAGGCAAGACTAGAACTCCCAGTCTCCTAGTGTCTAGCCTGGTGCCTAACTACTACAGAAAACTGGCTCTCTGGGGGATGTTTAGCCTACAGAAAATATGACTGAGGTGAGATATGATAGCAAATATATGAAGGCTGCCACACAGATGAAGTAATGGAGAAGTACCAGAACCAGTGGGTTAAATATACAAGGAAGGGGCTTTGAACTAGACATCAGGAGGAATTTCATGATTGTATAAGCTGTCAGTCAGCTTGTGACAGAAAAAAAAAAAAAACATGATTAATACATGCATTATATTAACCAGCTTTAATTTACGTTACATGTAAATGTAAATGAAACCAGATTTAACATTTTTTCTGTCCGCCTGTTATTTTCAGAATGTGAATCCCCAAGCCTACCATCAATGGTTAAATGCAGCTTTAGACTCAGAAGAAAAATTATGCATCCCTGTGCTAAGGCATAATGTCAGGAACCCTGGTTGGATGAATAAGCCACCATTGACTGATTCAGACATTGCAATAAGCCATAAACCATAGCTCACAAATAATTCACAAATCACAGTAGCACTAACCTCAAATTAAACAAGCCAGATGAAGCATAGTGTGCTGCATAATCCCAGCCACTAATTTTCCACCTAGCCAACCGCCGCAGGAATGTGTTGAGGATGACCAAAAAAAAAAAAAAGAGGGATTATCAAGAATTCCTGGAGGAAAGGTGTCCTACAAATGAAATAATGAATAAAATTGCTCAGCCCATTGAAATGCATTTCACATAAAAAATTGGGCCATACATATTTAACATTAGCAAGTCAGCAACGTGCCTGCTCAAACCAAAGATCACGAGCATGCTAGCTTAGCATGCAGATGAGCCAGTCATAGAAGCAGATTGTCCCATATGGTGCCTCATATAATGCAGTGGAGTCCCCTGTGCAATGAATGGAAAGCAGTCATTCTGAACTCACCCTCCGCCTAACATTATGAGCGCAGTAGGAATAGGTGATAAAATGTTCTTAAAACAATGACTGCTCCACTCATCCTTTTCTCTTGCTGCATCACAATGAATTACTGAGTGCTGTTTATGGTAAAGTAAATTAGATTCTGCCAAAAGGAAATCTCTGCATGGTACATGTACTGTTGGGTGCCGTTCAATAATAGTTTTATTGCCGCTTCACTGTAAATTAATAGAGAGCATTTGTTTCTGCCAGCAGTATATTTAGAATATTTGGCATGCAGGTAGAATAGACAAAAGTAACTGAAAGCTAACATGAGTAGTGTTTGGTGTTTAGACCAGTTCAAATGTCCTCTTTAAGTGCCTCCAGTTTCTGCTTGGCTTTTTATATGCAACTAAGTGATCTTTCCAAAGCCTAACTCTCAAGCATATAAATCAGTGATTGTTCTGCACTGAATAACAATCTTACCCATCTCTATTAAAAATGATTGTGGCTCAGATGATCTGAAAATCAGGTGTCATGACTGAGATGGCCTGTTCTATTCATATGTTCAGGCAATCACTGGATTCTGATATCACAGATTTGAAGTCATGACTGTGTATGCATGAACTGTAATAGAATTGGTCAAAAATACCTCCCTACACATTTTTCTTTAAATTTTAAAGCCATAAAAACATATTTCAGCTATTTGGTGGTCAAAAGTCATATGTAGAATTAAAACAAGAAGGCAAAGCACCATTTGAGATCTGCAAATGACACTATTTGTTATGCAGAAGAAAAGAAGATCTTAGGAGAACTTATTATGAAAATAGAAAGGGAAAGGGAAAAATCCGGGTAAATATCAAATATTTAAAGGCAATGATCAGCAGTGTGGTTAGTGAACTCAAAACCATGGGGAGGAAATGAAGGTGGTATAGTAGACAGTTTGTTTTATTGAGCTCAAGAACACAGATGGGCAATGTGCTAGTGAAATAAAGAGAAAGTTAATCCTGAAGAGGAATTTGATGACAGTCATAATGGATAAGTATATTTCTATGACAAGAAAGATCAGAATAGTTAAAACAATGGCCTTTGGAGTCATAAAGCGCTCCATCAAATAGTGACAGAATTAAGATAAACAGTTTTGAAATATGGATGAGGAATGGTTACTAAGAAAACCACAGACTGGAAGAAATAAGACTTACTGTTCCTTTGAAACAATGACCAACAAGCAGAAAATCATATATTTGGGGCATATGATGCACATTGCTGACCAACTAGGAGAAAAAGCTATGCTTGACAAAGGTTAAGGGAGAAGAAAAAGGGGAAGATAACAGATAATGTGGTGATTAGGATCAAAGGGATTACATGAATAACCTTGGAAGATCTGCTTCTATTCATTAGAGACAGGTTGAATCAGTGGGCATTTGTTCATGCAGTCACCAAAAGTCAAGCCCAATTTGATGACAAGTTAACTAGTAGGGAAAATAGATGGGAAATTAACTGAGACTATGAAACTGTAGTGGGCTGGCATCTATCGCTATAGTTACCACAAAATGGAGCAGCTGTCACAAGAATTAGTAACTTCCACATTTTTTTTTTTTTAAGCTCAGAAGCAGTCTAATATAGATTGAACTTTTTGAAACAGCTTATCCAAAATTATTCTACCCAGACAGGCTATCACTGACCTCCTGAAAAGGACTCTAAGGAGGTCCAAATCTTTTCAAGAGCACAGTAACATTATCTTTATCTCCTCCACATTCTGTGCTGATGGCAACTCATTGAAAAAGTGATAGGAGGTTCTCCAATATTACATCATTTTTGCAAGTTGATGTGCAATGTATGTTTATTCTGTTACCCTGTATGATGAGCGAGCAACATTTTGGCAGCCAAGGGAGATTTTTTTATTTTCAATGGACTGAAGGCCACAAAATGGATGAAGTCACAACACCTATGCAAGCAGGGTGTATTTGTGCAGTTTAATTTATTTATTTTTGTTTGATAGATCACGTTTAAGGCTTTTAACCATGACACATCAAGTTTTCACTGGTTTCCTATTTCAAAGTGGCAGGAAACTGTCTTCCATTTTCAGCAATCATATTCAGAGGAGTATCCAAGGGTTCAACATGTAGGACTTCAGAGACAAATGTGTCCCTCGAGCTATAGATTGCCCTCTCCTGGTATGAGACAACTTTAAAATACATAATTGGGTTTATTCTGTCACAACAGAATAGCAATGAAAGCAGAGGTAGTGTTGATAAATCGTGCTTACGCATTTCACAATTTATGATATGATTATCTCTTGGTATTAACCAACTGACCTGAAACTAAATGCAACAGAAGTATTAAAATGGGTTATACATTTGTTTTCAGTTAATAAAAGTAGATGGTTATGAGACATATCTCTTTTTTTAAGATGTTCATTTTAGACATTTGATTCCCTCTTTATTTAGAGAGAAATATTAGTATAAATAAAAGATATACTATAATGTCAGTTGAGAGTTTTCAATTTCACAAGTATGAATATATAAAATGTGACAAGGTGGTGGTGGATGGGGGAACAAAGGAGTATTTTTCCAATTTAACACAAAAAAGAGATTAGGAAATTCAGCATCAATAAATGCTGATAGGGCTGACATAATTCTGACTGGAAAATTTTTCTTAAAAGTAGGAATGCATTTACTGAGTTTCTACAGTTTCTTAGAATAAAGTCAACTGATCTTTGGCAACCAATATTCTGATGAAAATGAGCATCCAAATTAGCTGAAAGATCATGGGTCATTGTACTCTTCAGGAGAATTAAAAAGATTGCACACATTCTTTTTCCTTTCTTTGCTCTGTGTGTGTGTGAGAGAGAGAGAGGGGGGAGGGAGGGAGGGAGGGAGAAATCCTAACAATGTTGCCATACTGATTAAATGGTGGACCATATGAGTTAACTCAGATGTTCTTCTACTTGGATTGCCAACATACAGGAACAGTATGAAGCGTCTCTTGTTCTTTCCAGATCATAATTCCATTCATGTTTGCAAATCATCTCTTGATCTTGCAGTCAACAATTGATGAATAGAGCATTAGAACAGATTTGAAGGCCAAAAGTGTTTTGGAGCATAGAGAGTATGCTTTTGAAGATAGTACCCTCAGGATCTCATTGCAACTGCAGAGGACAGCCACAGATTCCCCCCAAAAGATGCAGCTGCTCTAAGGAGCTGTTGACAGGTACATCATGAGTGTTCCATATATTCCAAAGTACCTTTTTGCCTTCAAACCCAAAATGCTTCTAATACATATGTATGTATGTATGTATGTTGCTTAGGTCATATGTTGTCCCAGTTATACCTGACCTAGGGTGGCTTGCATGCATTTCCAGAATACAGGGTCTTTGTGATATCTTCTATCCTGTCTGGCTGGCACCAGCTAGCAGAAATTAGAGCAAAGAGACATCCTACTGCTGTTTGTTTATATTAATTATTATTTTTCTTTTAATTTTTCTCCCATTGAAAGAGGTGCTTGAGCTGCAAAAACTTAGATCCTTTGAACCCCTGCCCAGCAACTCATCTTCCTCCTTCTCTACCTTCCCAAGTTGGAGGTCCTGATACTGGGAAAGGCAGCCTTGGACTTACAAAACTCTCTCTTTCCAATGCTGGAGCTCTTTGTCTGACCCCAGAAGGGAAAATTCAGTTCATCTTATGGCCCTGAGATGCAAGATTCTGTTAGTGTAACCTTACAATAAAGATAGAGCTAGTACTTCTGGGTGTGCTTCTTGTCTGGACTACCTTGCAAGGCTAACAATTGCTCACACTCAGCTGATTTTTATTTTCACAGACAGTTTGTTCTCTGTAGTTGCCAGGCAGCTTTATTAACCAATTTAGGGCATTTAAGGCATAGATTTTTCTGACAGGCTAGAATTTTGTTTTGATCTGTTTCAGTGGAATATTTCACTGTAGATATACAATGTACACGACTGCACTGTAACTCTATTTTTGTGCTGAAATGCAGAAACAATGGAATGTTATCAGAAGGTGTTGTGGCACTGAATGTCTTTAAAACAATTAGCCCCCATCACATTTTGTACTACAACATTTCAGCCACATATAATGCATGGGAATAGCATTATATTCACTATAATAATCTATATTATATTGTGTTGTGTTGTGTTTTGTTGTTATATTATATTATATTATATATTATACTTGGTTTAGATGTTGAGGTGTGTCCTTGCTTGTGCAAATCATCATTATCATGTATTAATATGTTATTAATAGAACACATTATTTTATTTTTATAATGTTGTTGGTCGCACAGTCAGCCAGATGTTTAGACTGGATTTGGCATTTTTACCCACCTATCAAGTCCTTCTCAAGGACCTGGGATAGGCAGATGTTGTTGTTTGATGGTGTTAAAGGTGGTATTATTATTATTATTATTATTGTTGTTGTTGTTATTATTATTATTATTATTTATTATAATTATATTGTTTCTGTTCTACCAACAGCAAGCATTTTTCTTTCTCCACTTCTATACAGAAATTTTCTAAATGTCCTAACTTTGGGATATTGATTAAAACAAAAAATGAGGTATGACAAAGATTTGGAGAGCCACAGATTACCCCCAACTGCCTTACTAAAGAAAACTATTTGTCATGTACAAGTATCAGTTATTTTATTCTAATGTGATCACAGTAAGGATCCCCAAACTCTTATTTATACCTATTCAATCTGAGAAGCTAATCCTTTCTGGCCAAGGAAACAGCTAATATTATGTAATTCTTCTCTAAAGATTCCCAGATAATCTTCTGATAAAGTATATACTTTTAATCAAAACATCTTCCAGTTATATGCTTTTAAAATGTCTTTTCTCTTCCTTTCACACACACACATGCACACATACACGCACACACACACACAGACATCATATAATACATTTAGGGTTATTTTAAATTAGGTTAGTTCAATAATTTTATAATCTTATAGAGGCTAACATCTATTGAACAACTTATGTGTATACACACACGTGCAAGTTATTCAATGGATGTTAGCCTTATTGCTATTCTAAGATATAAATTATACAGTACTATATAGATTTTAGATTCATAGACGTATTTATGTGTAGTTTTCAGTTTAGAGATTGTACTCTTACAAGTATGTTGTTATAAAGATATTTCATATTATTTATACCTAGCATTATAGGTACAAAATTGATTTGTGATTAGTTTTATATTGTTTATTTTATACTTAATGTTGGTCAAAGACCAAAATAAATGAACTGAACTGAAAAGTTAAACTTTATGGATATAGAAGAAAGAAAGAAAGAAAGAAAGAAAGAAAGAAAGAAAGAAAGAAAGAAAGAAAGAAAGAAAGAAAGAAAGAAAGAAAGAAAGAAAGAAGGGAGGAAGGGAGGAAGGGAGGAAGGGAGGAAGGGAGGAAGGGAAATCTGTTATTAAGAGACAGTCTTCTTATTTTGGTAAATAACTTCTGCCAACATTTTCTCCAAGTTAAATTAAATGCAGGGCTACAGTTCTTCACACCTACTAGGAATCAAAATAGAACTAAAAATCAACAAAATAAAACCTTTCATCCCAATGCTTTTACAATTTTGTTATCATTTCGCTATACTTGATTTTCGCCCCAAACCTCAATTTCACTAGAGGCTGAACAAAGTGATAAGAAATTCCTGAACTATCTATACTGGACAGGGAAAGAGAGGTTACTTAGCTCCAGAGAGGGTGCTATCTGGAGAAAGAAGCAATTCTGTTTTATATTTAAAGAAGTACAGCAGGTACCCATGATTCAGTAAGAGAAGAATCCAATATTAAAATTGAAATAACATTAGTTGTCATGATCTATACACAAGGAATAATTATGGATGCTAATTGTATCATTCATGGAAACATTTACCTTAACAATCCATATTATGAATTGCACAACATTATTGGCCATAAGAAAAACTTATGAATCTCTTGTTGGAGAATAAATATACCGAGGCCAGACTACTACTCAGTGATGATGACAACAATAACAACAGTAGGTTGGGTTAACCAAAAATGCCAAACCAATGTTAGTACAAAGAAAATAAGTTAAAATAGTACCAGTCTTTAACTTCCTCAAAAATTCAGAGGGATAGTGATTATGGCTATGTAATAAGAGACATCTGCCAATTGGCAGAAGGACCATGAGAAATCCAGGTAAATATTAATATGCAGAGATATCACAATGACAATAAAGGTTTGTATTGTCAAAGCCATGATTCTTCCAGATGTTACATATAACTATGAAAGCTGTGCCATCTGTTTTGTGATATATTTAAATCCATGAAGCTATTGCAAAGTGTAGGCTATAGATTTGTGGATTTGATTGTAATGAACACACAAATGAGGCATAATCTCAAAAGATTTATTGAGCAAAGCAAAGGAAAAACTTTAACCACATAATGTAACATAGGTAGGAAATATTCATCAGCAAGGGAGTAAAACAGGACATGGCAACATGCAACATAGGAGAGCAAATACAGAACATCCATCAATGCTTGAGAGCTTCTCCATCATCAAAGGCAGCAGCTAGTTTGCCTCAGATTTGCCTGTTGTTCCAAGCATGGCCTGTTCTGAAGCTCATCCATAGGTGGAGTTTCAGAGTTTATAAAGAACTCTATTGCAGTTAGTCATACTTCTAATTAAACACAGTTATTGTTTATATTTCTTGTGTCTCAGCAAATGAAAGTGTATGTGAGACAATACCAGTTTCACCTGTCATTTTCACCTTGTACTGGTAGCTGGCCTGGGAGTTGAAGGGAAAAAAAAGGTGATAATGCTTTTGAGCTAGGCTGCTTGGGGAACAGTTAATTATGGGAAGCAACTGCATGGGGGGGGGGGGGGGAGAGAGACAGTGTGGAGGCTTGCTTTTAAAAACCTAAGTCTTTACCAAACTGTTCTATGTACAAAATACAGAAGAGAAACTATTTTGTACAGGAAAACACAGAAAAAAATTTGAATATAACATCTAAGCCTCCTTGCCTTTACAACTGTCTTCTGCAATAGCACTAGACAATCAGAAAGGCTGAATGAAGAAATAAAATGATGCTTCTCAATTGTGGTGCTGGGGAAAATTGTTAAAATACCTTAGACTACTAGAAGAACAGGCAATTCAATACCAGATGAAGTAAAATCAGACTGCACTAGTACATTAATAATTAAGGTAACACTTAAATATTGTGAACACATACTGTGAAGCCAAGAGTCATTGAAGAAGACCCTGTTGCTCAGAAAAATCAAAAGCAATCAAAAAGAAGACAAGATGCTTAAATACTATTATTGATGAGATAAGCATGAGCTTCCAGGAAATCGGAGAAAGAATTACTGATGTCCAAAAGATGTCCATTAGGTTGTGAAGAGTTAGAAGCAATTGAACAATGACACCAATAGAAGAACTGTTTATTTTTTGTCATATAAACAAGGATGAAACGAATCAGAACAATAGAAAGAAGGAGACTCGCTCCTTCTGCTGCTGTTGCCATGGCTACATAAAGCTGTTTCCATCTGAGGTGAATTAGAGCTTCCAGCAAGGGAAAGTTGTGAAAGTGTCCCTGAAGGATTAGTTAATTTTTTCCACCTCAGCTCAACAATCCCAACGCAGCTTACCAACTCTAATGACAGCTGTAATTTACTAGGCTGTGAATGAACCAGCCAAACCACTTTGAGGATGGATCCTCAGTTCTGGAAATAGACTGATTCACTTTGTGTTGGTCCAGTAGTAATCTTTTCTAACTTGTTCCACCTTTAGAAGTATGAATCAGAAAATCCAAGTGATGTTGTATTATTCTGTAAATGAGAAAGTGATTGAGTCCCTTCCATTGGCAGGTGCCTGGACCCATTTTAGCCTTTTTTCCTGGGTAGCCCACTGTCCAACATTTCTGTAGAGAAATTCCATGCAGACAGGTTCAACCAACCTGATGGTATCTTGAGACAGGGAACTCTCAGCTTCAAGCTTCTGTTTGATCATGAAGCTCACTGAGTAACTTGTGCCAGTGATTGTCTATCAGCCCAATCCATCTTGCATGGAAGTTTTTTTGTGAGGATAAAAGGAGATAACTATACCTGTTCTGAACTCTGATATCAAAGAAATGAAGGTAGAATAGTAGTATCTCATATTCCTGGTCTCATCATGTCATGAGGATGGAAATTATTAGTGCTTCAGGCAGGGAAAAAAAAAATTTCAGTAAAAGCTTCCATGACTGATAGACAATATGAAGCTCCTTGACTGGGCTAGCTTAGAGTAAATACGAGGGCCTTTGCTTTATTTTCCTCCCTTCTTATGTTTTTCTTTCTTTCTTTTCCCTCCCTCCTTCTTATGTTAGCGGTTCAGGATCTTCTCTCAGTACCAGAACTGGAATGTGGAATGTGGGTACAGCTTCCCTAGATATAGCATGGCTCACACAAGAAATTCTTCTTGCTTAGGTACAACTGTCCCATAACTTTTGAGACAACGGTTTTTATTAGACTACTACAATGTCAAAAAGATGCCCTGCTTATCCTTTAGTATATGAACCAGGGCATTCTCTGTTGATATGAGAAAGCGAGAGCAAGCAAGCAAGAGAGAAGACTTCTAGAGAAACATCTCAGTTTCACCCAACACCCTTCTACCTCCTAACCCTATTTTATTAACTCCAGTTATTTTACTGGCTACATAAACAGGAGTGGCTTATAGTCTTTGTGGCTTATTTGAGAGCATGGATTTTTTGCTGAAGAACCCCCTTTGTCTTGATTCATGCTGGTAGAATTTGAAAGATATGTGCCTCTAAAATTCTGGCTGAACACATCTGGTATTTTAACCATCCATTTTGGATTCCTAATAGTAACCACTAACACCTGAGAAGATAAATTAACAGCTGCCTTTTCAAGCTGCTGCTTCTCTTCAAGCCTCATTTACTTCGACCTCTTCAGTGAAAAAGAAACAATCCACAATTAAAAAGAGAATCCTACCATGGGAGCAGGGAGAGGGTGGGGGGACATCCACAAAGGAATTAGGGATTCATGGAGCTACTGGCATGTGTTTGGAGTAAGAAGGCAATGATCCAAGCTAAAGAAATATGAAAAAGAGTTAACTGGATACAGTGATATAATAAATCCCAAATCCAATATAAGCATGACACTGTTGCAAAATATTGCGTGCTTTGTTTTGTAAACCAGTCAGATAGAGGTCAAATCCTTACCAGGTGGGAAGAATGAAATATGTTTGGTTAAATTCCAGGTACATTATTTTAATTCCTCATTCTAAATTTCTGAATATGCATGCATTATTTGAGTTTTTGGAAGGGTGAATATTTTTCATGCTTGCAGGAAAAACGTGGAGATCAATGTTTCCAACTTATGATTAATTTGGATGCTTAAATGAAAGGGCCTAGTCCATTGCTTCCCATACACATCTCTCCACATCCTCTGTCAGCTTCCAGATAGTATAATAATATTTTAATTATTAAAGTATAATAATCCTGGCATCACCAGCATTAACTCAGGAGACTGACAGTGTCTTTATGGTTTTATCCTCTGAGAACAGGTGCAAAAAGTCAGAACATTCAGGTATGTCTGGCCATTCGTATCTCCTGACTGACAAAAATGAAGGCCGGTATTTCTATTGAAGGATAGCCCACGAGGGTCAATGTGTAAATCATAACAATCAGCATCATGCATTCATTTTCATATCCCAGCTCAGATCCCATTTTGGGGTGTTCGATAAGAGTGGCAAAGAGGGAACTTGCAAGCAGTTAATGATATATTTTTTTCGAAAAGCATTACTAGTCATTCTATTTTTCAGAGAAGGCTGCACAATAGAGAGAGAGCAACTGTGTCTTAATTCCCATGGGAATTGCTCTACAGTGGCACAACTGCCTGGAGCATGGGGACTTTTTGGATTCAAAATCCATCTTCCAGGTCAAATTGGAACACTTCATTTTTAAGTGGAACTGCTGACTGGAGGAAGAGATACAGAAATTATGGCCGGAGGATGAGAAAGCACAGTAATTGACTTGACCACTTTAGCTTGTTTAGCTCAAAGCAGTTTTTCATCTCTTGCTACCTGTGCCAAGAAACATCTGTTGTAGACAAAAACAATCTGACTGCAAATGCACAGTTGTTACATTTTATTCTTTGGGTCCATTGTTACTTTTAAACACTTTTACCATTCCCTCCTCCCCCGCTCCAAGTTCTTTCAACCATAACTAGGGCTGGACAACTTCACAGCTCTCTGCATTTGTCTTGAGTAGTGAGAACATAAATCAAAGCACCACAAATCTGTCTTCAGAAGCTGATACCAAAGAAAACATTGTCTGAATCCTAACCTTGTTTAATAAACCTCTGGGGATGACAGTCAAGAAAATCTATATACTACTAAAACTCTCAGGTCTTCAATTGGCGAAATGGTGCATCGTACGGCAACAAATTTTCAACCAAGGTACCTCAAATGGGCTAAGTTGCAGAATGCATTTACAGAAAGTGTCCAAAATCCCATCCCAAAATCTGGCAAAGTTGTGGCCACTTCAGTGCTGCTGTGCTGCCACAGTCAGCCACGTTCATGTGATCGACATTTCTAATGCTCCCTGACAGCTTCCTACAAGTCAGTGAGGCAGCTGGCAGGAAATCTAAACTCGATTGTGATTGCTGCCACTTTCTGCCAGGTTCCCACAAGAAAAGTCAGTGGGGAAGCGGGGAGGAAGTTGCAAGTCCAAGGTCAGCAGGCAGTGGCTGCTGCTGGGTGCGGGAGGAGCTTCTGGGTGCACAAGAGGTGTGGCAAGGGTCGAAGATGGTGCGTGACAGAGCAGGGCAGGGCAGGGAGGGAGCGCGGGGATGGGGTGCAGGTCAGGGAAGGCGTGCAAGGGTAAGGTTCTTAATGGATTTTGATTGTCAATAATTCCAATGCCACTAAAATAAAGAGAAGGGGGACAGCTTTCTTTTCCCCACTCAGTATAGTATTGTATCATCATCATAATCATCATCATCATCTTTTATTTTGGTCATTGACTAATAAAAATACATATAATAAAACAGACAACAATATTACCCCTCTCATCAATAACTATTAGCAACCATTTGCAGGCGAAGCTTACACATTATGTAGCAAAATTTTGCAACTTTTAAAGATATAGATTTGTCTTGATTATTTAACAAATAATGCAAGTAAAAATTATCAGAATGCCCGGGGAATTTAAATAAAAGAGGGGTAATCAGCTGAAAGCGAATGTCCCTATAATACTGACAATACAAAAGAACATGGACTGTGGTTTCAATGGCACCTGTACCACAGGGGCAGTATCGAATATCATAAGGGATTTTCCTGTATTTTCCTTCTAAAAGAGCTGTAGGGAGAGCGTTAAGTGCAAGTTGGGGAGGCTGCACATGGCTGCGTGGGTGCATGAGGGTGCAGCACTGGTTGGGGAGGGTACACGAGGGTGTGGCACCAGTTGAGGATGCTGCATTGGATGTGTGTGAGTGGCAGGTACAGCACAAGTGCAGAGGGTACATGGGGGAGGGAGGTGGGGAGGGAGGGGCGGAGGGAGGTGGGGAGGGAGGGGCGGAGGGAGGGAGGGAGGGAGGGAGGAAGGAAGGAAGGAAGGAAGGAAGGAAGGAAGGAAGGAAGGAAGGAAGATTTTTTATGCTCCCTGCCAGCTTCCCACAAGGAAACTCAATGGGGAAGCCAGCAGCAAGTTGTAAGTCGCTCACACTCCCACTGCTTTTTTTCCCTTGGTCATTCTATTTCTCTGCCTAGGTAAGGAAATATCTCTGCAACAATGACCCATGGGTTCTCTAGTACATTCTATAATTTTGGCCAGTGCTAAACACACACACACACACACACACACACACTTTTTAATAGTAATGTTATTAAAAATCACAAGTACAGTGACTAATAGAAACTAAAAGAAAAAGGGAAAAATAGAAGGTGCAGAAAATAGAAAATATAAGGTGCTAGGGACCATGTGCTCTGGGGTGTTTCCTTCGTTCCCTGAGTTTTGGCTGTATTTTTTAAATGGTATGTAGACAGGATTTAAATGGTATGTAGGTGGGTTGATGCCAAGGTTCTAGGAATTCCCTACCATTTTTGGATTTGACTTGGTCTAAAATGTCAACAATTTTCAAATTGAAATTGTGGTTGAATTTGTGTGTTGAGAGATTAAGGAATTTTCATTGCGTCTTCTAATTGCCTGTTGATCATCAGAACACATCCATGAACATAGAACCAAAAGTCAAGGAAGGAAACAAACAGCTGTTCTTCCTTGCCAATTTCCATGTCAACATCTGGATTTTTTAAAATTAATTTGATAATTGGACACAAAGCCATATTGCTGTATGTTTCCATTAACAGTATTAAAAAGTCTTGATGTTGAGCAGTTGTGGGTACACCAATGTCAGCAAATAATTTCAATTTATGTCCTTTCATTGTTAGTTTAAGACCTGCGATTTTATTTTCTTAATGGATTTTGATTGTCAATAATTCCAATGCCACTAAAATAAAGAGAAGGGGGACAGCTTTCTTTCCCCCCCTCAGTATAGTATTGTTAGGTGCATTGTTATGATAAAAAAATATTTAGTATTACTTTAGGCTCTCTCTCTCTTTTTTTCTTCTTTATAAATACTCTGTATCCATGTAAGAAAATCTGAGCCAGAACCTGTCTTTTTCAAAACTGCAGGCATGAAAGGCCATTCCAAATTGTTAAAGGTTTTTTCTGCATCAAGAACAACCATAGAAACCTTTAATTTTTTTTAACAATCAAAATATGTCTGATATTATTTCTTACATAACTCTTTGGGACAAATCCAGTCTGATTCGGGTGTACAATGTCTATCTGTATGTCTATATCTATATGTGTCTGTGTCTGTGTCTGCGTGTCTGTGTCTGTGTGTATTCTGTTCCTTCTTTATACATTAACAAAATTTATAAATTAAATAAAGGCTTCTTTCCATGAGGAAGGAAGCTCTTTGCATTTCTGTATCTCATTCATTACTTCAGTTAAAGTTTTAATCAGAACTTCTTAGAAAAGTTGTAGGATATTGTTGAAATATCTTCAGGTCCTGGAGTTTTATTCAATTACTTTTTTTTTTTTTTTTTTGCCTCTTTAGTTTTATCTTCTAGTATGGGTTGATTGCAAAACTTTTTTTCATTGATCCATAAATGTTTTGAGTCATATTTCATTCAGATAGTCTGCATTTTTTCCCCAGATCAGATTCCTGCTTACTATATAATTTGGAAAAATAATTAACCAATTGCTGCATCATTTCTCTCAGTGTAGAAACATATTTAACTCTGTCTCAAAAAAAAGTGATGATTTCATTTTCAATCCAACACCAAGTATAATAGGAATCCAGTTAGCATTATGACATGCATTTAGAGTAAGATTGGAATAATAATCAGAAGTAATAATTAGTAAGCCCTACTTTGACCAATCTTTAAAAATTACTTTGTGGATCAATGTTCGCAAATATGCTTGGTGAGGCAAAAATATCTATCAAAATTCCAAGGAATGTGTTCCTGTTATAATGTGATGATTGCAATCTTCATTCAGTATTTGATTTTTTGTTATGATGATAACCTATTATTGATTGAATCATGTCAATAAGCATGTGCAATACATTTAGTAGGGGGAAAAAAGCTCATGGATTGTAAATGAATTAGATTATAATCCCCATGTTGATTTACCATGGACTCAGATGTCTATTCACAATCAGCCAGCTTTGTTGCTATGCCTTGTTTCTCCTTAGGAAAACAAAATGCTTTAAAAACAATTATTAAATTATTACAGTGTTACAAAAACAATTAACCTACAGAAAAATAGTTAGCACAGAAAAAAGTGCTATTGGTTCTTTAATTGTTCTGCTGCTAAAGCAGAGGATATGTCAACTGCATAGCCTTATGTCATATAACAGCCTAATTTCTGCCAAGCACTTTCACAAATCGTTCAAAATAAACTGAAAATCAAATACAAGAACAGTCCTTCCAGAAGGATAAAGATAATTTTTGTATCCTAATAGCTGCAGTTCAATTCCACATCAGCATTTTGAGTTTGAGGGTATTAAAGTTTCTGGCCCTCAGAGTGGGTTTAGAGAAAAACAGTTAAAAGAAAGATTAAGAACGGCCAAAAGATGTAAGAAAAAAGCATATAGCTACAATTGACTTTCTGAACATGTGCATTCTTTCTTCACAAGAATAAGCAATGCAAAGAAATTGGCTTATTTAAAGTATATTCCCCCAGTCACAAGATGATTGATAACGTTTTCAAAAAGGTCTTGTTGATGTTTTTAATGTAAACAAATAAGACTAAGATGCAAGGAATCAAGAAATCAAATCCTTAAATTTGTAGGGTTTTATGCACCTTCCCCAAATGTATACATATTAAAGGATAGAGGTGTGACCTTGTTCCTTGAGTGACAAAAAGATCTGAGTTTGATGAATAAATTCTAACTGTAAGAATACTCTCAAAAACAGCATTGTATAGGAACTGAAAGCATAACATACTAGCAAGGATAAATTAATTAATTAGAAAAGTGCAAAATGAGTTTCAATCAATTCTGTGAGTTGAGGTCCATACATTTGAAGGGTGACCTGGCTGGAGAAGGCTGAATTAAAGTACTGATTTATGCCATTTTAGCCACCACTGTGGCAGAAATTTACATGCACACCAGATCAATCCAGATTTTAAGGACTAACCTGTAGAAAATGAAGTAGAATGGGACATATTCATGAGGTCTGCACTCAGGAAAAAGCAAATATTTGCTAAACTTTTAATTTAACTATTAAAAAGCAAAAAACTAAACTATTACTTTAAAACAAGTGCAGTGCTGCATGCATGATATAAATGAAGAACTGTTTAGTGTGTTTAATTCAAAGACAGCCAAAACGTTCTCTTTCTGTTTGTCACTAATTCCTTTAGCATCAATCAGAACTTCATGTAGGGGCTTGGGCAGGGAAGTTATCTAATCAGCTTGGTCTGATTCAACAAACCAGTGGTTGTTTTTTGTAGCACAACTCAGCAATGTTGACCAGTAACTGCCCAAAAGCCACACTGAACCTTCATGAACTGCCATCACATTACCCCATCCAAGTGTCTTCCTCAAGGTAAGCCGTGCAGACCACTATGGGGGCTATATTTCTGCCAGTTCCAATTGTGGTCTCTGCTCTCCAGGGTGGTGAGCTGTCTATTGCATGGAAGAGTCAGTCTCAGTCAAGGGAAAGGAAATATTTGACTAACAAGAATAAAGGGCTCTGATCTGGACTCAGTTGTTGGATAGATTAGATGAATCTTTGGATGAAGAAAAAGAGGTAGGATGGAGCAAAACAAAGTCAGGAATGCCTTTGGGGAATATTCTTTTCTCCCTTTCATCTGTCAGAAGAGTCAGCTTAGTGTGACATGTGAAGCAAGTCATTGGCTACATTTGCCTGACACATTAAACTTGGTTAGTTTTAATATGGGTTTATTGAATTGACTGAATTTCATGGTTTGCACAACACATTGAAGAAAGCGAACTACATTTGCCTGACACCTTCAGCTATAAAAATATTAAAATTAAAAAAAAGTTAAAATTAATTAAGAGGATGCATTTGATTACTGTATCGGGTGGGATAATATACCCAATGAAGTCTGTGGTAAATGTATGACCAAGCCATCCTCCTGTGCATAATAATAGGCATTCCAAAAGGCAATAAGACCTGGCTCTGACAACTTGCATGGGGACCCAATGGGGGTTCGCAGCACTGGGGGTGTCTGGTAGCCTGAGGATGTTCTCTCCACCTTTTTAGTTTGCACTGTAGTTTTAACTTTTTAGTTTAATTTCAATATTTGGCAGTTTTTAACTTGTATTTTTTTTCCCCTAGGATTTGATCGTTTTTATCTGTAACACCACCTAGAGTCACTTATATAGTGAGATGAGTGGCATATATAAATTTGAAAAAATAAATAAATAAAAATAGTTGGATTAATGCGTTCCACTCTAAGTGGGGCTGCATGTTTCCTACCTGTAAACTTACAGCTTGTACAAAATGAAGGTGTGTAGACAATTATGGTATTGTCATAAAATATTATTGCTACAGGAGATGCATTGATTGTATGTTCATTTCTGAATGCAATTCAAGGTTCTGACTATTAACTATAAGGTGCTATGTGGCTTGGGGACTGGAGAACTTAGAGACCCCATGTAAATGTAAATTCTGCCTTCCTGGGCCAGGTAAATAGAGACTGCCTGCTGAAGATCCCTTCCTATCAGGAGGTATGATCAGAGCAGGCATGAAGGGAGGTATTCTTGGTGGCTGATTCCCTCCTTCAGAAGAGCTTGCCACTTAAGGCAAGAAAAGGCCCTATTTCTTGGCCTTCCAGATAATAGTTAAAAGCTGAGTTTTCCAAAAAGCCTTTGGAGATGAATAGCTGGAGTAAGACCCTTAAAGATAGGTCTGTCTGTCTGTCTGTCTATCTATCTATCTATTTATCTATCTATCATCTATCTACTTTTGCTATTGTGTTTCATTGTATCATGACCTTAGACTTCAGTTTGTACAGTGCCTAGAATCTTTTGAGTGAGGTTTAGAAATCTTACAAACAAACAAACAAATGCTAACACTGTAATAATATCCTCAGCCACAGTCTTACCGATCTCCAGACATTTGGGCACACAATCAAATATTCCAAATGAATCTCCCCTCCAAGTTCAGAATAAAAGGAGAGGATCCTGCTTCTTTGATGAGTCTGCTCACCCAATAAATTATTGTCTGAAGTAGTTGTTGTCTAATTTAGACAAAAGCCCTGGGACAGGGACTGAGAATAAGTCAAGGAAAGACTTGTTATAGCCCCAGCATTATTTGTGCTGCTAGAGACTTTTTTTTATCACCATCAAGGTGAATTTCCCTCTAAACTTGTTGATTTTCCTATTTCGCATTCCCAAGCCATTGTGAGGCAGCACATATAACATCATGTATATATATCCAAAGGCCACATGTAGCTTCTAAAAGTTTCATTGGGGACCCAAGATTCTTGCCAGAAGTTGCCAGTGCATTGTAACTCTTAATGCAATTAAAGGAATACATTAGTGAAAAAATGGGGAATAATTTTGTTAACTGTATCTAATTACACTAAAGAATGAAATCAAATTTAAGGGGCTTCCCCCCTTTCTTTTTAACCCCATCCAAGCCCCACCCACATTGTTGCCCTATCTTTTGTAGTGTGACACCCAGCATGTTACTCAAAGGCCAAATGTGGATGTTTTGCCCCTATATTTTACATCATCCCCCCCATCCCACCCCCCAAAAAACAAACAAACAAAAAAATGGTGGGCTGCTTATCAGGATTTTCTCATGGGAAAAAGGTCATCCCGTTCGCTATACAACACCGGGTGTTGAGACTACAAAGTATCTTGTGATTCTGTTATGATTTTCACTGCCACCTACTGTATATGTGTGTGTTAGTTATTCAGTGGGGGTGTTCTACTAGCAATATATGCAAGTGAAATGCCCAGTAGCTTGAGAGAGTGTGTTTTACTTTGTTCAGTTAACCATGTAGGTTTTTATAGGTTATGTAGTCCTAACTAGTAACCAAGTAGTGAACCTCTTCTCTGAGAGTGTTTTTTTTAGCTAGAGGCTTTGCAGTGATAAGTCTTGGAAGCTAATATGAGAAGAAGTCTTTGTTATATTCTATATTTTGTATGCAACTTGTATTTTGTGAAGTTTTGCATTTTTATCAATAAAGACCAGTTAGTTTATATTTTCTGACTGGATTTTCTTTGAGGAACAAAATATGGACATTGTATTTTGCAAGCTCTCATGCTGATGTGTAATTTTCCTGAGAGCAGGATTTATGGGACTTTTGCTGCACTCTGCGCAACACTGCTGAATTCTACAAAGTGTTAAAAAAAAGAAAGAAAATACAGGGAATTCTTGCTTACAGAAATATTTCTGGGAGTTCAAAGGAATTAAAGGCAAGTTTAACCAGAACAGTGACTTAAATTAGAATATTTCTGAACTCCCGTGTGGGGCTCATGGAAAACATTAATGCAAGTAACTAATCAAGCTGCACTACAGGGGTTAGCTATCTCTCACCAGCATTGGTTTCTGTCAAAGTCAAGGATTGGCAAAGAAGCTTTCCAGGGAGTTGGAGGTTACAGTTGCATCTGGGGCTACTTTGAACTACAAATGAGTGCTAAGATGCTGTACAATGGCACACGGACACTAGGTAGAAGATAGTATTTATTTATTAAATAGTGTATGATGCAAGAATTAAAAATGTATTCCAAATCAAGGGAAGTTAAACCCTTTGAAGTCCTATGATTCAGATTCAAAGACCTTGTTGCCCAATGAGAATCTTTAAACTATAGGCTAAAATAAGTTCCAGGTTGAGAATGATGTCATTTCTATGTACAAACTCATTTAATTTCCACAGAAAGCCTTTATTTCTCTTTCTTTTTTTCTTTAACTATCGGTCACCGTTAGTATTTCAAAGCTGAGATTTTTCAGAATTGTCACATACATTCCTCAGAGCAGTCATAATGCAAAATTGTGTCAAATTTGAGACATTATCTCTTTTCTATGGCAACAGGCAGGTATCAATGAGAGAAAATTAGACTTTCCCAGCAGGATCAAGCAGTAGGAGAAACAGAAATATGAAGTGGAGGAAAGGCTTTTATCCTAACACAAATAGTTTCCATCATAAGTAAGACAAAGGGGGGAACACAACTCAAAAACTGCTGGGATAATAAATTACATGTTGTTTTGGATCTTACAGCTTGCTCTAACATGAATAAAGCATAAGCTAGAATAGCAATATAATTTTATAATTCTTTTGTATTTCTATCCCAGTAACCATAAGGAGAAGCAGCAATATTGGCTTCTGCAGATATGGATACTACCTTTACAGTAAAATGCTAACTTGTTGAACAAGGTTTCCTATGGTATACCCATAAAGAGGGTAGAATCAAGGTTTTCCATTCTTCATTACAGTTACATGAACTCTTCCTGAGTTTTGAGTTGTGACCTTTCTCTCTTATGGAGACCAGAAGATGCGTCGGAAACACAAGATGCAGCTCTACTGCTAAAATCTATTCCATTTCAGGCCTAATAAGGTGTTACAAATCTTGATTTGATTGACATGGAAACTGTTCCAATAAACCCCACCAAAGTGCCCACCAAAATATGTACATTAGGAAAAGCATCCAAAGATACATACTTTGTTGTGGAAAAAAATGCTTGTCCAAAGTACACACACACTATCAAAAGTGTACCCCAAAATGTGTAGAATAGGGACAGTGCACACAAATAATCATGCATATTTATGCAATCTTCTCTCTCTGTCTCCCTCTCTGTCAGTGGGATGCATCAGCCAATTCAGAAGGGAACTATACAGAATCTATGATTCAACAACTAGAATCACTTATGCCAATTTGTCATGGATTTTGCAAAGATCAGATTCTTCCAGAATTCCCAGATAAAACATGACCACAGTCAGTCAAGTGCTACATGCACTTATCATAATTCATTTCAGTTAAACTGTTACATATTTGTGTTTATTGTTATTTATTGCTGTTGTACTCACATACATTAAGGGGGCTTAAATAGGATCACCTGTACAATTCATTGCTGAGAGAAAGCCATGGGATGTCTTCTGACAGTGTGAGGTAGGAGGTGGGGGGGAGGAGTGAGCAGCAAATTCCGAGTTCTCTTGATAACATTGTTCTTCATTCTCCAAGATCCCTTTTATTCTATCATTAACTATTATGCAACAGAATTCTAAAAGAAATAGAAGTACTTCATTTCTGCCCTCCAATCTTATACATATGCAAGACGGCAAAGTATTTATGGAATTGAGATTAGTTTTTTTTAAATGTTTTTCCAGTTAATTTAAGCTAATGTAGTAGTCCAAGCAGCATAATTGCTTTGCTTTCATTTTAGTTATTGTTTCTCCACCTGCCTCCAAGGAAAATAAAGGTCCTTGAAGATGATCAGACTTCCTCCTCTTTCTACATAACAGCAGGTAATAGAGGTTCTTTGGAATTTCTCACCCACTTCTTTTGTATTGGAAGGATTTTTTACCAAACTGCTTGGTGTTTCATCTTTTCCCCTAGCCCTGGTCCCCATCCTTCCTCACCCTATTAGAATCATTTACATTGCTATGGGTAAACTGGCATTCCTGGATACCATTAATCTCTTGATCCTGCATATGTTACTCAAATCTGTTTCCTCCCAGGTTTCAGCATTGTTGACAGCAGTTTCTTTTTCACACATGACATCTGTTATATTAACACTATGCTAAAACTGATCTTCCTTTTTTTTTTCCCTTGCCTGAAAGAGGAAGGCTCCTTAAGAATTGCTTTATAATTTATTTTGGTGGAAGGCCTCATGGGAACAATTCCCTCCTTATGTTTCTCTTGAGACTGGATGAAAGCTGCAGATTTTCATATGTACCTTTGCCCACCTCATAACTTAACACAATCATAAGCACCCTATGCTTACATTGTGAGATTTATCCAAAATTATATTCTCCTTCAGAAACAAATAAAATCAAAAGTGACTTCTTTTCCATTAATGTGAATGAACAGTGAAAAAATATAGTTTTTTTTTTTTTTTTGCCATGGCACACAGCGCTGTATTTCTTCACAGAAGATGTGGTTAAAAGAGGGAATTCACTACTTCAAGGAAGAATGATGGCTACCTAGACTGCTTTAAAGGATGGTTAGACAAACTGCCAATAGCTGCTAATTATGATGGCTAAATGCTCCCTTCCAAAAGCATTAATAGTCTTTGACTATTAGAGGCAGTTACTGCCTTCCTATCTTGCTTGAAGACTTACGTTCCCAAGGAATTTGAAATATCATTCTGGGAACTAGATTGGAAAGGTATTTAATCTGATCCAGCAGGCTTGCTGTCCTTGTTGTTGTTAATACTTCCCATTCAATCCCAATTTGAAGCACCTAGTAATAAGAACAACACAAGGCAATCAATACATGAAAATGACATAAAACCCATATTCATTAAAAAACAGAAATGAAAAGCAAAATAATCTAGCATTCATGAAGGTTCACGAAGTTCTAAGTAAAAAAAAAAAGTCTTCAACCATGTAAACATCTTACAAATTTCAGAGTGGGTGGAGCATTCCAGAGTGTAAAGAAGGCCGGTGCATGAGTAGCTGAAGGATCACACTGTCAATCTCAGCACTTCAAAAAGACCTCTTTGGATTATCTTAGTGACTGAACACATAGATAATGGCAAAGGCTTCCTAGTCCTTCACTGCAAATGACCTTATAAATCATAGCAAAGCAATGGAACTGGCTTGGTAGCTAATTTGTAATTAGTGCAGTGCTTCAGCAGAAGTGTGCAGCAGTGCTCCAAAGATGACCCTCACTTCTGCATTGTACAACAGGTGTAGCTTCTGGACCAAGTGTAAGAGGAGATCCACACAATGCACACACTAGCCAAAAGATGCAGCCATTAGTGTATGAACAATAATAAGTTTGTTCCAATCCAAGGAAAAGTGAAGTTGGTATACCAAACGAAGCTGGTAATTGACTTTCCCATACTTTTGTTTTGTTAGGAAGGAGTTTCTTTCTCTTCTGAGAGAACACAGATGCAAAGAAGGTGTTTCAGTAATTCTATCTTCTCTCTATTCCCTGTTATTACTTCCCATCTTCCAGGTACAACACAACAACAGTCTCCTTGATTTTTTATTTTAGATATATTCCAATCCAACTGCATCTTCCTCAGCTATTCAGAGTACTAGTGCACTTGTTTCACACCATATACATCCAACATACTTTGCTGGTTATTGTATTTTATAGGTTATATATAGTTATTCCATTAGGATTTATCTTTTCTTGAGTATAAATTTGTAATTTTATTTCAGGTATCTTAGTTTTTTGAATTGCTTATCAGATTTGTCTGTGTGTGTGCCTTTGAGTAAGTGTTGAATCCTGGCAACTGGCTGGATAAGTCCCTGCAGTTTTCTTGGCAAGTTTTCCGAAGTGGTTTGTCATTGCCTCCTTCCTAGGGCTGAGAGACGGGTGACTAGCCCAAGGTCCCCTAGCTGGCTTTGTGCCTGGTCTCCCAGTTTCTAGCCTGATGCCTTAACCACTACACCAAAATAGCTTTCTTCTCAAATTTACATTAAGATAAAATAGGTACAGCAGAACCAGTGCATTGATATGATTTTGTCATTCACTTCTGATTTTCACTATATTTCTGGTTCATTTAACCTTTTATGCCATAGATTTCCAAGTTTCCTATCCTTATTTAATGTCACTTCTTCGCTCATAGCATGCATGCAGCTCTGCATGCCTTTAAAATAATGGCTTAGTTGTTTAGCAAATATTTGCTTGAGTGACAGGATTTCATGGATTTGTCTCACTTTACTGTATTTTCTGCAGGTTACTTCTTTAAATCTGCATTGAGCTGCTATGTAAGAACCTCTGCCACAATGGTAGCACAGTTCATTTTGCTATTCTCTGTTTGTATGCTAAAGCAAGCTTATTCACATTCGGCATTATTCCCAGCTGTAGCTGCATAGTATCTCTAGCAGCAGCTGCCATGGATAAAACAATTTCAAATATTCTCTTAAATGGTAAACCTGCCTTTATTTTAATAAATTAAATAAATAAATTACTTTTTTTAATGTTTTCTTTCAGAACTCCACAAATCTTTCAAAGCCTCATTTACCCCTCCAACAAATTTGCAATAATCAGACTTTTTAAAAGTTCAGCTGCATATATTGCCATGGACTCTCCCTCCTTTTGTTTATGGTTGTGAAATCTGAAAGCCTCTCCAAAAAATAAGGATTTGGGCACCAAATGGTCCTATATTATTTTTACTAGTTCAGCAAAGTTGAATTGTGAGGATTTTTATGGGCACTTAATTCTCTCAATAAGTTTTATTCTTTGTCTTCCATAACATTCAATAAGACAGGCAGATTGTTTTTTTGTTCACTATCCCAAGTGTTATGAAAAGCTGTTCAACTCTCTTTGTCTATAATGTCCCATCATTTCTAGCACTATCAAACACAGTATCTTCTGTTCTGCTCGCTCTTGCCTTTCTGTTTACTCACTGCAACCAGTTCAGCATTATTCTTCCTCTGTTTGTTTTCTTTCTGTCTTTTCAACTGCCCTTTCTCTGCCTCCTGTGATCAGGCAAGGCTTATGTGGCTTTTTCAAATCCTATTGCCACTGTTGTGACTTTTCTTCTGACCAAACAAAAGACACTTCAGTCAGGAGTGTTTTTTTTTTTTTTTTTTTTTTTGCTGTATGCTTTACTGAAACTTCCAAAAGAACTAACTCCAGGGAGTTTGCAAGAATGACAACATATAGAAGGAACTCAGAGTAATCAAGCAACAATATTAGATTATAGGCACATTCAATCAACCAATAATAATGACGATGATACGCTATAGTGACAAAACTGCAGTCATCTAGGTCAGAAAGGCTGTTTTGGTCCAGTGGCCAGCCTCATAGCTTGGCCTATTTTGGAGAGTTTTCTGGGGACTGAAATTATGCTTTTCTTGACCACAGCAACTCTCCTCCTGATATTTTATACTGATGTTGCACTGAGCTGGATCAAATGAACACCACTCAAGTCTGAGTAATACATGCTACGTTAACTCCCTTAATGATTAAGTCACAGCAGGATGCGATCTTGCTTGAGCTGAGCTGGCTTTCACAGCACAATCACTAGGTCAGTGGGATGAGATGCCATGCCATCCTGAAGGGAAGGAAACACTTCCTCTGTCTAGATCCTGTAGCCCTTAGAGGTCTTCTCCCAATATCATGCTGCTTCTGACTGGTTGCTTGCCTATCCCTTCCTGCTTTTTGCTGCTCAACTCCAGGTATATCTCCCACTCTCTGAAGTCATTCTTGTCACTCACACAAAGAAAACAAGAAATGGGAGGAGGAATAAATTAAAAATCCACAGAAAGTTGTACATTCAGAAAGTCACACTATAAGAGAAAAGTTGCCTTGAAAAACCAAACAATATCTGGCTTGGTTAATACCACCAGGAAGCTCTAGATATAGACTGTGCTAAACAGTGAAGAAAAAGAAAATAGTGGAAGAAGGTACTGACAATCCAGTTCCATACTGGTTCCAAGAAAACTACACGTCCATGATTTTGAGGCCACTTTGTCTGGAGAAAATAATCCAGGGGCAAAGCAGTATTATTGCTGTGTTGAAATTATCCATATTCAGAGGGTATTTATTTATTCTAAATTCCTGATACTGAAGATCAGCAAAGCAGAAATAAGGATGGAGAGATATGTACCCTTCTTTATTGTTTTCTATTTATGGGGGAAAATATCCTTCCTGCTATATGCAATGAAAGAGAATATATTTTGACCAAATCTCAGTTTGCTGTAAATATTTCTTTCTTTGCATTGAAAGCTTAAAAAGAGATTTTCAGCTTGTGTCAGCCCTCCAAGGTAGACCAAACTTGGAAACCAAAGACATACAAGTTAATACTACTTTTATTATAAGGTCGTAGTAACAGAATGTTGCAAGTCTGAATGTGCTTCCTCCCTCCCTCCCCTTTTACTCATGAGAGCGAGGGAAGGTCATGTCTGAGATGCTTTCTCAAATTCTATTTCTGCCCCAGACTCAGATTTCTTTTATCTGACAGTTGTCCTGGTCACAGCTCTTCCTCCTGTTCTTCAGTGTTATTCCTTTTTCCTATTACAATTTGTCACCTTCTGCCTCCCAACCACACTTTCATTTAGATAATTCCAAGACTGTGATTTTCTTATTCAGGATGAACAAAACATGGAAGTAGCAGGAAGGCTATTTCCACCTCTTCCTCCTCCTACCTAGACCCTTAACCCTAGACAAAAAAGGCAAGAAATAAAATGCAACATATTATCAAAATAGAAGATGTGAGGTCTGGACGAGCTACCTAAAATTTATGACCTGGCTAAGGCCTAAAATCAAATCAGATTGTTAATACTGTTGCAAAACAAAATGAAGGGTTACTTACCATTGAGACCACATTTAAAAATACTTGTGTAAACAAAAATGAATAAACTTATGCTTGATCATTACAAAGGGAGCAAAAATGGGACAACTGGCAGTTTAGAGAATGGTATAGATTTGTCTGGTAAGAACCTAAATGTGCCAAATATTAATTGAGAGCAGATTTTCATAACTACAGAGCAAAATTTAACTACTGAGTAGGTAACATTGTTCTAGAGAGGGAAATATTTATTATCAAATTTCAACTTGAAAATTAAGAATCATTTATCTCATTTTGAATGTGTCAAATAATTTGTTAAATTTCAGTATGCTTTAAAATATGAAGCTTTAGGCAAGTGATTTACTTTTTAAAACAAATTAAAGAGGAAAGACATAGTATTATGGATTGGAAGTACATAGATTTACCAATCTCTTCATACAATTGAGAGCCATCAAAATTATTTTTAGTGATGGCCTAAATATGTAGATATGTACCAATAATTTAAAGTGGAAACATATGAAACAAGTAATGTCTAATTATGCATTTATAACTGATTGCATATGATTTAGAAATCAGAACCAGAGGTGGGGAGATTATAAACACAGAGATTCCACTTCAGAAACAAGATTAGGCATTTCAAGATTCCAAACACCAGGGGGAAATGTCAGATGAGAAGAATTTCAGTGATACCTGCCTATTTGAACTGTCCCTGGAGAGTGGCTGGGATTGAAAAAGAAAATGGGAATAAGTAAGAAGCTTCCTAATTGAAAAGGAGTATTTGACAGTTCCCTAATAGTACCTTTTATGACTATTGTTTAATGTCTTCTCTTCCACTTCAAACTTCAACTAATCAGTGGTGAACTATGGCTGTCTTTGTAGGACTGTGTGTTAAGACCTTGCTTGAATAGTCACCTTTCTCACATCTTACAGTGCTTGGCAGCTTTTAATCTTAATTTCTCTTGAAAATGTGTGGAGGCGTAAATCTGCAACACTGTGAATTAAGAGTTGATATATACTGAATTCTGCTTTGATGGCTTTCCTTTGTTCTCACAATCAGCCTACTCTTCAAATACTGTCAGGCAATTATCTAGAGTACTTGAGTTCAGATCATTCCATTGAATCAACTACATCATATTGATATGGACAGAGTTTATAATTGTGATTATTTTTAATGCTGCTATTAGGGTTATTTTTCTTATTTGTTATTCCCATTCAAGCATCTGAGACAGTAGAAAAGATGTAAGCTTCTTTAGAAAAATGTTCTTCTCAAGGTTGCTTAACAACATCATTTTGTTTTCTGGATGTGAAGGAAAGTTGGTTTAAGCTTGGGAAGGAGTGAGCCAATAAGGGGGGACTTTCAGAAAAGATTGTTCAATCCTGAGAAAGAAGAAAGAGTAAAAAATTCAAAATATTCTCACCTTGATTTTGTTTGTTATATGATTGGGCAGAGGGAAAGTCTGACAGGCTTTCACAATACTGTATTCTATCCTACAATAATAAATAGCATTTCTGGAATCCCTGCCGTACCTATTCCTTGATTTCACCTATTTCAAAGGGCTGACACCAAGTTTCTAACATTTGGGTTTCAATTAAATGATATGCACAGTGAAACAATGTATATCCTCAACATACAAACTATATTTGTTAAAAGTTGACCTCACAAGATACCGCCATACAAACCACTGAGCCAGTTCTGTGAAAATATTACTGTAGATTCAGAAAGTAGAAACACAAGAAAATTTCACTAAAATATCAACCCAACCTCCTATTTTATGTACATTGCATACAAGCATACCTATCACACTTATTGTGCCTAATCCTTTTCGGGCAAGCAATTTTATATAAAGTGCAAAAAGGGAGTATGAAATAATAAGAAAAGAAAATTTGCGATCTGGAATAATGAAAAAAAGGAAATGCAGCTAAATCCACTAATACCATATCCTTGCAAACCTGCTTCCACACATTGGAAGGTATGCATTCCATACATTGTATTCCATACATTGTCTCATACATGACTTTTTGTTCTTTCAACCTCTCATCTCTCTCTTAAAAAAACAAACCAAAAAAAACAAACCAGAAAAAAAAACCTCATAAATTGTCCTCCTAACATGACTTGGTCAGGTCCCCCCCCCCCCCCCGCCGCTTTCCTCTCAACCTATTCACTCTTATTTCATATATTTGTGTTGTGACTCAAGATTCATTTATTCTCTGTATATGGCCAAACCATCTCAGTGTGCTTCTTTCACACAGGTTCCTCACTTTTGTAATCCTCATCCATTCAAAACCCTTGAACTTACTGTCAGGATCTACGCAAGCTAGAAACCATAGTTTCCTTTAATTTAGACTAGCAATGCATACTAAACAGTTAAATGGTTAAAGTGTTAATTGCAGGCCCGCTTGCTTGTTCCTGCCATTGAAGTTAGGAGAAGGGGGGAAGGAAGATGCCAAGCCAGGTGCTGCTACAGAGACGCCAACAAGGTCAAGCAGCCTTGAGACCAGGAGAAAGGCATGAGGAATTTCAAGCGGGAAAAGAAAGGAAAAGGGGGGGGGGGGAATGGGCTTAAAAGGGAAGGTTTTGCTTTGTAATGCTTAGACTCAACAAACTATAGATGATGTGCATTTCTCCTAATAAAGAAATCTTTAATGGAACTAATTAGACTCCAGAACATTTACTGAACTTTGGGAATGAGTGTGCAGACTCTGACATTTACTTCTTCCTTTTTTACTACACACATCTCTGAAGCACCCCTTTCCCACTGAGAGATGGCGTCACTCTCACAAGCACCTTATCATGGGGCAGTAGAAGAGAAGTTGGTACCAGCCAGACTTTTGGACTTCCGTCCACCTTCCATCAGCATGGTGAATGGCAAGGAATGTATAGTCTGAAGAGTGCCACATTTTTTCCCCCCTCTATGACCTATAAAGCCCGAAGAGATTCTTAGTATACTGGCAGTTGCTGAACTTCCTTTAGTTGTCTCTAATGGTTCATAATTCCTTTTTGAAATCTTAACTTTCTTTATGTTATAAACTAGAGAGAGTGGCTTTATAATCATAATCCATTTGTTCATGGGTTGATTAGTGGTATTGTAGTCTTACTTTAATCAAAATTTGATAAAGGCAATCTGTGTCGTACTATAATTAGGACTGGATTTAAATGAAGTTCTGGAATTGCATAAAGCTTAGTTCAAACTCTTACACTTGGAGAGATCATAGGGACAGTCAATTAAATATTTTACCATAGCATAGTTTCTAAGAATTGATAACCTTGACAAAGAAACTAGCAAAATACAGCAGAATGAAAGCTTGGTTTCGCTTAATGGAAGAATTGAGTGTTATTTGGATTATCTTTCTAGGTCATTCATGAGCAATGCAGTCCAAAAGAAAAAAAGACGGTAATACAATTCAGCTCTGACAGGTATAATGCTGTTATATTGTTAAGAGCATACCAGAAAAACAGTGTCCCATTCTTCTCTTGTCAAGAATCTGAATTATTAGTTACTATCATGTATGATCAAAATGTATACTTCAGCAAAAGTTCAAGAGACCTTCAAGAGATTTTTTTGTTTGTTTAAATAAAAATGTTCTTCTTCTTGTGTGTAATATATATTAGGTAGACACAATAAATAGCAGCATTATTTTTTTTTTCCCTTGCTGGGTGGCAGTGGAGGATTTCTTGGACAGTTAGACGAATTGTAAAAGAATTATTCCAACTGGAAATTGAATAGAGAACAAGGTGCAGTTATGTTTATGCTTGAGCAATAAATCATATTTCATTGAGCTGCATACATGAGATACTGTGATTTTTTTTTAAAAAAGAAGTTTTTGTAACTATTAAAATATATGGTATAAATAACCACATTTCTAGTTTTGAAAATGTGTTCAAAGTGTATAAGAAGAAAAGGAAAACAACCTATAAATGTGCACTTTTTGTGTGATTATTAGGAGATGGAAATCCTTTTGACTTTTGTGAAGTATAATTGGTTGCAGCAGTGAGAAATGGAAGTGTTCTTTGTAGAATCTCACATATGAGTGTTACCAAAGTTGCTTTTATTTACCTTGAATTCTTCTAATGACACAATGGAACAGAAAGAGTCAATCTGGAAATGTGTAGTCTCTCACCCAAAAATATATTTTCCTTTCTTTGGTTCTTTTTACCTTAAAGCATAAAATGTGCTGACTCTGTTTTACCCAACACTCAGAAATTGCATGTTTGTCTTGAAATACTAGGGTACATTTGGAATCAACCCTTGATCATCCACAGTGTAAGCTTTGAGGCAAATTGCATGGGGCAAATTGCATGGGGCAGGGGAAATCTTTGTAGAAGTTACCCTCTGAATATCTCAGTTCTGTTTTCTGAATTACTGAATTAATTTGGTCCAAATAGACTTTAGTTTTTGTTTTGTTTTGTTTTTCAAAATACATGGGAGTACAGCAGAGAGAAATTATCAATTAAGTCACAACAGAGGTAGGAAGAATTAAGTTGAAGCCCATTTACTGGGCTTCTATTAAAACAACAAACCTGCATCAAAGGAAAGGAAAGGAAAGGAAAGGAAAGGAAAGGAAAGGTGCAAACTACATCTTTATAATAAGCTGATATAATTGGACCACAATCTAGCCATAGAATATTAGAAGTTAAAGAGAAATAAGGAAGATCCTTCAGAAATGGGAGAGACAAATTTATAAGTGACAAGAAACTGACAGTTGAATTCTTGTACAATTTAGAACAAGAGAAAAAATATTATAGCCCCCAAAAGATCTTTCTTCTGACTTATTCACTGACCTAATTAGATCATTTAAATGAAATGTACCTCACCTGACTAACATTCATTATGTCAGGGTAGATAGCCATATCTCACATTCTAGAATTTGGAGGGGGGAGCGTTGAACCACCTGTTCTTATTTTGGACTAGATAAGTTTCCTGTTCATGGCAACACTTTAGTGGAGATGTCATCTCTTATTATCCCTGTCTAGAGTGGTTGCTTGGGGAAATAAAAGCATCAAAGTACAAACACTTTGCTTTGGGAGTATCTGCTGCATCAGTTTGCTTCCTTTGAATGACTTGTGCAACCTTCAACATTATTTATCTCCTGATGCATATTAAGTTGTCATTTATTTTCCATACTAAATGTTGAAGTAGCAGCAACAGTAATAGTAGCATTAAAATGACAACTGTTATTGTAATTTGTTTGACCTGTAACAATAACAACAGAAACAGAAGGACACTGCTGCCGCTCCAACTCCTTCTGTAATATTCTTATACCATATATTTGATGGTCAAGTGAAGAGTTGGAAAACTCATTTACAACAATATATAGAAATATGATACACCTGCTTCCCAGTTTGCCCATATTACACTGCTACTGTGTGAGTTGCACTGGCTCTCACTTTCTTTCCAGGTGCAGTATAATGTGCTGGTTATGTCAGGATTTTCTCATGGGAAGAAAGTCATCCCGTTCTCTGTACAACAAACTTGTTATGACTACTGTGTGTAAGTTAATGTAAACAAAGCATCTTGTGACTGTGTTATGCTATTTACTGCCACCTATTGGCATGTGTACGCTAGTTATTCAGTGGGGGGGGGGTACATACTGGCAATATAATGGGAGGGCTAGATGCCTAGCCTGTCAGTCATGTATAGTTTTATCCATCATGTAGTTTTATGGGTTATGTAGTTGTAACTAGTAACCAAGTAGTGTACCTCTTCTCTGAGAGTTTTTAGCTAGAGACTTTGTTGTGGATAAGTCTTGGATGCTAAGATGAGAGGAAGTCTTTGTTATTTTCTATATTTTGTATGCAACTTGTATTTTATGAAGTTTTGCATTTTTCTCAGTAAAACCAGTTAGTATATATTTTCTGACTGGAATTTCTTTGGAGAGCAAAATATGGACATTACATTTTACAAGCTCTCATGCTGATGTGCGATTTTCCTAAGAGCAGAGTTTTTGAGGGCTTTGCTGCGCTCTGCACAACAGGTTATCATCTTTAAAGCCCTGTATGAAATGAGGCCTGGTTATTTGCAGGGCTGCCTCTCCCTGTTCCACCAGGTCAGATAGGGTGGCATACTCCAGGTCCCTTCACTCAAAATTTGCCATCCTTGGGACCTAGGAAATGCCTTCTTAGTAGCACCCCTGCCCTGTGGAACATCCTCCCCCCCCCCCAGAATTAAGCAGGCCCCCACACTTTTAGCTTTCCAGATTCTGTAAAAAGATGGTTCCTCCTCCAAGCACTGGGACATGGTGAGGTTGGAGTCTGAAGATTGTATTTGTTGATGTATTGAAGGGTGTTGGCTGGGGTGTCAGGTTCTGATTTTACATTTTGGTATGAAAACCAGAGGCATTGCAAAGGTGTGCTTGGTAAGACATATGACAAATTATCAGAAAATAGGTAGGGCAACTTTATGCTTGGCTTTTTCAAAGTTGGATTTGGGGTTATAGAGGAAACTAAAAAGGGTAATTCATGCTTAGACTCTCTAGCTTTATCTCTATGGTTGTGTGGACAATAAATTATATACATCTAATTTGTTTGACATTACTGAAGGCAGAAGCATGATAACAAACTACAGCAAAAATAATTAAGCAATTTCTAGAGAAAAAGTCTCCATTGTGAATGAATGGATTGAAATGGAATAAGAAAAAAGTTTTAGGGAAAAGAATGGAATGAGAGTTAGAATGAGGATTGAGTAAGGATTGTAATCAGTAAGATTAAATAATAAACAGAGAAGATCAATCAACTATTTTTTAAAAATGCTTCTTTTCATCTGTTGGAATTCTTCTGCCTTCCAGTTTCAGTGGATGACCCAGAGTTGTTATATGTGCAGAGGGTGAAAAAATGTTCTAGGCAGACTTTTGCCATACCATACATTATTTTATAAACCTCCATTATGTTGTCAGCATTATTTCTAAGCTAAATGGTCCCCAAATCTATTTTTATCCTATTAAAATCAACAAGAGTTAAACTGGCTAATATTATATGTCCACAGAGACAACATGATGATGATGATGATGATGATGATGATGATGATGATGATGATGGTTGGTTGCACAGTTAGCCAGATGTTTAGACTGGATTTGGCATTTTTATCCACCTATCAAGTCCTTCCCAAGGACCTGGGATAGGCAGATGTTGTCTGGTGTTAAAGGTATTGTTACAAGATATAAACTGTTCCAAGTAAAGCTGCCTTTTGCAATTGACTGATGGTGATTTTGTCAATGCTGATGGTCTTCAAGTGGTGCTCCAGATGTTTTGGGATTCCACCTAAGGTGCCTATAATATTGGTACTCTCTTTGCTTCCTTTTACCACAGTTGTTCTATTTCTATTTGCTGGTCTTTGTATTTTGTAATTTTCTCCAGTTCTTTCTCTTCTATTCTGCTGTCTCCAGGTATTACAATGTCCATTATCCAAACTTTTTTTGTCTTTCTTATCAACAGTTGTTAAGTCTGGGGTGTTGTTGTTGTTGTTGCTGTTAATGCAGAATGGGAATACTGAACCCTATTTCATTAAAAAAAAAATAGTCTGTGTGTATCCATAGAGAGAAGGCTTAGCCTTCCTAAAGTTATATAGGCACAGTTTCAGTACAATTTCTCCCTTTCACACACTTTCAGATTGTGTTCTTTGTAGACCAGGAATAATTTTACTGTGTCATCACTGCATATTAAAAAAAAAAAAAAGTGAAACCACTTTTATAAGATTACTAGTAGAGACTGCAACAGTTTATGGCATTTGGCCGTACATTCAGTAACATGACTTGTGTCTTGCACATTTTAAGTATTTTCTTATTCTTTCATCATTTTATGATTTCTACTCCCCTCTAATATATAGAATATTTGCAGATATAATAGCAATTCAGGACTAAAAGGAAGTGGAAGCAGTGTCAGGAGGGGCATCAATGGAAAACCAAGTGTTAAGGCTTGACATAAAAGATGGTTCTTTTTACAAACTTCTCTACCATCTATTTCTATACAGCCTTATTCTGGTCTACTTTATTATTTTATTTCTTGCTTCATTGATGAAATTCTGCCTGATGACATGCATCCAATTATTTACATTCATGCCTTCTTGAATAAAAAGTCATACAAGTGAAGAGGAAATAGATGATGGTGGGGAATGAGATTTCATTCCAGCAATGGGACAATCATATTTTTTTGGTACTTTGTATTGAAAATCAGCTTACTTCACTTACCTGGGTTGACTATGTAAGGACTTCTGATCATTCATTTGTAAGGAAAGATTGGAAGTAATGCATACACACACACACACACTTTTCCACACATGAAAAATTCATGACGCTGTAATACTTAATCGTTCAAGAAAGTAAGAACCGTAACCCTGGAAATTGATTCTGTCAATATGATGTTTTTATTTTTAATAAATAAATGTAGGAAGGGAATGAATTAGAAAGTGAATTGTTTTGTAATACTTGTATCACTTAAAATGAAAAGAGTATAACATTAAAATAAACAAAATCGTATCACATCTAATTGTCCTATATAAGCCTTTTTCAGCCCAAATCTAGGAAACATGTATCTTTCAGAATACACAGTGAACAGATTCCAGTGTCTTGATATAACTGGCACTGGATTATAAATTTTCTCTCTCCAGCTTTTTGCTTTTCACTTGGGCTACATAGGACTATGCAGAGACCACACTAACTAGTTTGGAGCCTCTATCCATTATCCCAGGGGATGCGGTGGCACAGCGGCTTAATGATGCTGAAAGTTGCCGGCCAGAAATGGTCAACACTTCGGCAGTTTGAGCCCAGCCTTCCTGCAACAGAGTGAGCTCCTGCTTCCTCCCCCAGTTCCTGTCAACCCAACAGTTTGAAAACTTACGTGAGTAGATAAATGGGTACTCTCACTCCGGTGGGAGGAAAAATGCTGGTGGCGCCTTGCAAAAGGAGTCGGGAGCAGTTGCCGGTAGCGCGGAAGCCACGCTCACCCGAAAAAGGCACGAAGCAACGGAAATCCCGCCTCCTGCGCTCGCCAGCTGGGCTCTGCTCTAGGAAGGAGGCACTGTCAAACCACTTCCAAAACACCTTGTCTTGAAAACTGTAAAGGACTCATCCAGAAGCAGTCACTGCAGAGTCGGTAATGACTGAGTGCAGATTAAAAAAAAAAAAAAATCCATTATCCCAGAATTGGATCAATCCATCCATCCATCCATCCATCCAAAATGCAAGTCACTCTCTATTCTCTCATGCCTGAGCATGGGACAAACTCACATGCTTATTTATTTATGCATTTATTTTCACCAAGATGGAATGAAAATCACCCCAAAGAGATAGACAATCTGTGGTACTCCAGACATTGTAAATAACAATTCTCAGTATCCTTACAAAGCATAGCCAATGGGGTGGGATGTTGGAACTTCTTGTTTAGCTCTAAAACTAACAACCGGAGGTTGCCTAACTCATTCTGAGAAGTTGAAGCATGCTACATTCTGATTTAAGATCTGTTTCTTTTTAAAGTATAATTTGGTTGGGTTGGGTTGGGACAGGATGGTATGAAACTGCAGGAGATAACATACTAGACTTCAGGCATAAAGCGGAGGAGTTTTGCACAACATAATGTTAATAAGGAGTGAAGATGTTCCTTCCTCATTGTAGTGGAGCTGGAGTCGAAACAATTTTCACTGGAATGGGGGCGGGGGTGGGGGGGAGATAGAGAGACAGGTGAAGGCCTTGTGTTGAAAGTGTAGGAATGTACTGTTCAAGATGGAGTAGCCAGTCCTGCATGTTTTGGCTTTTTTCCAAATTAAATAGCAAGCAAATAACCAATAGCTTCCTGTCCAAGGAAAATCCGCACTCAGAATGAAGGAAGGGATAGACATTGGATATTATGATTGATGTCTAAAAAGTAGTTCCAACCAATGGACATAATCTCATTAACTATATGTTTCTTTCCTCTAAATTTCTAAAAAAAAAAAAAAAAGTTTCATCATTATTCTTTTTCTCACACTGGATTCCTCCCTTCCCTTTTAAGTTTCAAATTCAATCCAAGGGGAAATGAAATGAGTGAGTCAACTGTTTTGTAGAGCTGTGCATGCTTAAAGAAAAAAAAAGAAAAAAAGAATCAGAAATGCTTTGAGCCTCATTATTCATTAAGGCAGGTACATTTTGTTTCCAGCCTTCTATGCAGCACTGAAAAAGCATCCTCCTGCTTTATTCAATCAAATGATTAAAGCAATGAGTCTTTAAGTGATTTAGATCATTAAAGCAGGACAACCTTAATGGAACTCTTAAAGCAGTAGGGTCTTTTTTCAGGCTCTTGTGGGAAAAAAAAATATGTTCCTATGCCCCCCTGTGAATTTGGACTGTTGGTGCTGCTGTTCTTGTCACATAAACATTATATTCTCTTTTGGTTGGTAAGCTTGTATTTTACTAAAATGAAACCCCAGCCCCTGCAGAGCTATGCTATATACAAATGGTGATATTACCCCTTTTTCTGCAACCCCGTTTCCCTTTAAAAATAGCATTTAGCCTGATATAGAGCTCTACAAAAAGTGGAAATAGATTTACAACCCACCAGGGCTACAAAGAGGCAACCTGCTGATGTATCAGCACTTGTGTCTGTGACACCATATGTGCTAAAGACCTTCTTATTGGAAATCCAACTTCCCAATTTGTATATAGAGAAAATATTTGGGTAAAGTGTCACTTTTTATTTGGATAACAAAATGGATGATGGGAGCTTTGATATCGTTAAAACATCAGCACATTGGGAACAATAGTTTCTTTCCATAGCTCACTTTAATTAGAATTCTTGTTTAGCCCTTATGTAGCCTTAGCACTTTATCTCCGGCAAAGCATTTCGCCATATCTGGGTGGGAAAAATCCAGTGACTGCTCAGAAGGCAGAAAAATGATACAGAAAATTTTAACTTTTTGCTAGTGGTTTTCTGAATTTTTGCGGAGTAGATCTGGTAGCTGTACCTGTTGCTAACAAGAAACCTCATATAGGAAATTCATAGAACCCCAAACCCAAGCATGCTTTCTCGCTGATGCTGCTTTCTCTCCATCTCATAACTTGATTCTCTTAGAAGATGAGATGCCAACAGAAATGACAGTGGTGTAGATATTTCATTTTAGATTCTGGCCTTAGAAGAAGGCTTTAAATTGAGATATACATTATTTAGGAATAGAAAATATTGGGTGGGGGATATGAATAATATATAAAGTATAATATAAAGAAAAGCTAATTATAAATGACTCTATATATGCTCAACTAGTCATATGCTCAAGTACCTACAAAATATATACTTTCAAATACTACTTTGTGTAAGCAGTGTCAATCCTATAAAACTGTTGTAGGTTCCCAACAATAAGTACATATCCATGCAAAATATGGAATGGCAGAAATTATATGGCTCCCACCCTGATGAAATTCCTGAAGTCCTTGAAAACCTGGATGTTCCCACAGGCCTAGGAATAGGATAGTTGTTCAGCCCCTGTCACTTTTCTTTGGTGTGTTGTGCCTGCTTTCTCTGAACATACTTTTGTACCCTTTTCATTTCATTGATCTGTATGTTTCAAAGTATAAATCACCCAGAGTTGCTTGGAGTTGGGCAGTTGGAGGAAGAGAAGGAGAAGGAAAGTCATGAAAAAGAGAGTCTGTCACCAAGAGGTTGAATTTGACTACAAAATTAAGCATATATAGGTATTTTTGAAAACATGTACTCATTTTGTTGATGTGAGACTAAAAACTGAGCAAAGGACTGGAAATGTATGCTAAGTGACCTTATGACAGAGAGCATATCATTCATGTAAAGCAAATCTTGATTAAGTAGGAAATGCCACAGGTTTCTCATTCATACACACACATATGGTTTATTTGATCAAGGAATTAAGCATGTAAGTAACACATTGAAATTAAGCTTCTATATAGTGGTAAGATTATTATTGTAATAAAATGTGGTTACTATTTGATGGTGTTACTGGCCATACTAAAGGCTACTAATCTCACAGATACAATTTTTTTATCTACTTTAAAAAATAGGGTTGGACATAAGGCAGGACCGTACAAATGCATTGTACTTTTATTTGATTCAAACAAAGGACTTCTAGTAGTCTACTACTGAGTTTACTAGGAGATTTATGCTTGAATGAACTTAAAGACAATACCACTAATGATGATGAGATTTTTGGAAATGGATGTGAAGTCACTGGCATATTATAGGCCACACCAACTTATTCCAGATTAACTGTCCACCACATTGGCTAGTTCCCCCTCCAATTTCTTCTGCTTTATCTCCTCTGCCCTAAATCATGGAACACAGATGGAACTCTACTTGCTTCCAAATTATTCTTCCACAACAAAGAAAGAAACATAAAACTATAAGAAAAGTCTTGGTAGATCTGATTAAAGCCATTCCCTCTTGCCAATATTCTACCTCTGCATATGGTGGTTCATATTGTCACTTCAGCTAATACACATTAATAAACAAATTATTCATTAATTTGTCTAACTGTGTTTTGAAACCATCTAAACCAGTGGGAATTACCCCATCTGATGTTTGTGACTTCTGTTGTTCTCCTTTGAATAAAGAAATATTTTATCCCTCTTGCATCAGCTGCCAATTAAGCCAACACATGAGAGCTTTAAATATGACTGCATGATAAGTTTATATAAAGGACATTGAATGCTATCAGCTGTTGGATTTCCAGTCTCTTTCCTAATAACCTCAGTGATAAAGATGGCATTTACTCCTCATTCCCACTGCATGTTGAGTTGACATTTTGTTTGAGCTGTCCATCACACAGAGATAAACAAATCAGAAGAAAGAAAGATCTTCAGTCTTTCTGTCACTTGATAAATTCACATCAATTTGTTTTGTTCAGGTGTCCTTCTGAGTAGTCTTCCAGGATCAATTCTATCTGGAGCCCAAAATTGGGAATAAAAAGCAAAACAAAGCAAAACAAACAAATAAATAAAATAAAAATGTAACAATACATCAAAGTGACTCAAGTTTTTAAACAACACATTAAAACTTGGTCACACTGAATCATATTGATCAGATTTTTTTCCCCCACCAATAAAGAGCAAACTCATAGGCTGAGAATGCACACATCTTCAGTCCACATATTTCTTTCTCTGAATTTTCTTTCACACAAAATTATCTTTTTAGCTACACTCTAAGCTGATAAGCCCAATGTTCTTGATAAATGAATGCATTCCACAATTTTGTATAATGCCATCATGACAATGGCTGCTGGATTGCCTGTAGGCTCTTTGATAACTTTGGACTATGCTTAGGCCAAAAGCTAGTGTTGCACTGAATGTCAATCTGAAGTCAGCTGACTCTCTCAAAGTTCTAGAATCCTACAGATACAGATTCCAGGGCATTCCTGTACATTCTCACTTCCTCTAAGCCGAGGAGAGGATTTTTCAGGGCTAGGCATAATTGGTGCTTCTATATGGCAAGTATGCCAACATCCCTCTACCCCAGCATGCATGATCTTGCAACTCTGGGGGAAATCGATACAACCCAACATGCCCCTCTTTACTGTAAATGTATACAAGGACCTTCAAAACAACATTATACTTCCCCTTTCACTGCAAGTGCCAGGGAGAATGGATGATTTCTATACCCACTGCCTCCTTTCAAACTCAGATTATCAGATCCACACAGTGCACTATAGCAGTTAAAACTAGGCTGCCGTTAACTTTAGACTCAACCTGATAACCCAACATACTTGGACTGTTTTGTTTTTCTTTCCCTTTTTCCCCTCTCCTCCTCTTATATAACCCTAAGTTATTATTATAATAAACAACTAAGTAGATATTAAGTAAGCATCATCAATTAAACTCCAGGTAGAACGTTATTATTCTAGTGTATACTTCTACAAATTATCACCAGATTTTTAATTATCTGGATGTCTTAATATATTAGTATTTTAATATTCTACTAGACTGTCATACAGCAATATAGCTTTGTACTTACTTAACAGTTAAACATTTCTTGAATTCGTATTGCCTACTTTAAACAAGATCTTGTACTTCAGTTCTTACCTGCCATTTTTATTTTTCCTCCTCTTTTTCCTCTCTTTTATGTAAATTGCTCACCTACCTTTATCCCATTCCCTTTTCCCTCCTTGTAATATTCTTGTTACATCTTTGTATCTACATCTGGTCATTGACCATAATAACTGATTTGACTGATTGACATTAATATTTTTAAAACTTATTTGTCTTCCCACAAACATATTAACAACAATGTGAATAATAGACCAAAATGGGACACTAGTGAGCAAGCCAAATCATATGTGTCAAGCCCCCCCCCCCCCCAATATTACATCTCCAGCATAAGGTTGACTTCTATTCCTTCCTAACTATCATCTGAAGTGTCCAATAAGCAGAGAAAAGGAAATTTTGATCAAGTAATCTCACCTTAAACCAAATTAATAGGATCTGCTTACTTGCTTAATGTGAAATATACTCTCAAGTGTCTTTTGGTCACTGGCCTCCCCATTATATTTCCTCTGGTGTTGCCACTTGCAATGAAATCAAGTTGAATGAACAATATGCCACATCTGACATCTGACTTAACATATTAAATAAGAATTCAAAACCCTCTGTTCTTGCAAATATATATTTAGGGATATATGCTCAAATCAGTCAGTGTCCCTTTGTAATGGTGAAGAATTAGCTATGGAAATAATAGAGAATGGTTTGCACATTGCCAGTCCAGGCTACATGGCAAGAAACATCTTTTTTTTTTTTAATACATAATCTTAAAATATGTAAAACAGTAAAACAGTCTAATTACCAGTTATAAAGGTGAATGGATTTGTACCTTAAATGAAAGAGAGAGGTGTTTGAGTATATTCAACTGAAATAATTATTGGACTTTTCAAAAGGTTCACACATTAAGCAGAGTGCATTAATTGTCTCCAAAAGTTGCTGAAGAGGTATTAAAATGCACTAGAAAACTAACTTATGTGCACTTTTTATGCTTCAGCTGCTTCTTTTTCAATGTTGTTTTTTTTTAAATAAAAAGTGTAGTAATTTCTTTTCTTCTTTGAGAGTTTAACATCTCAAGCAGCACTGGAAAGCTCTGTGTAAAACTGATTTTTGCCTCCTTTTCTGGGAAAGTTCTTCCATATTATCATTTGAATTCATCCATTTGAATTCAGCAAGGTGGCACATTTAAAAGCCCTACAGTTTTTAGATTTTAGTTATTCCTTCAGTGAAACAAACTGAAAGCAAAGTGCTGAACATAGGAATTGGAAAGAAATAAAAATAAAACAAGAGCTATTATTGGATTTGATGTACTTCAATAGAGTATCAAAATATGACCTGTTGAATACTAGACTTTCTTAAATTCCAGTCTCCAAATATTGCTCTTCACCTTTGACTATGCTGGTTATAGGTTATGAGAATTGTGAGGAGTTCCTCTAATATGCTGTGAAAGAATGCATCCTCTAATATGTGGTGATAGAATCACTGGTTGTCCAATTTTCTGAAATATTGAAATCTAAGAAATTATCAAGGCTAGCATTGGGTTAATTAGCTAGTGTTGGTTAGCACTGGATGAATTGCTGTGGTGCAGACCTTTCAGAAATTAATGTAATAATATTAATGTAAAATAGAAAAATAGAAAAGAAAGAAAAGTAAGAATATAGTAAAGAAAAGAAATATATAAAGAAATGACTTCCCACCTTCATCACAAGTATAAACATTTTTAGTAGCTTATCACCTCCTCTTAAACTATAGCAAGTGATGTCTTCTTCCCATATCCCATCTCTTATTTATAAACAAATCCATAAAGTATTATCATTTCAGTCCTAGTGTCAGCAAAAGTTCATTAAGGGTTACCAAAGATAACAACATATCTATTTTAACCTTAATCAAATAAACCAACTTTATATTCCTTTTACTTCTAACAATCTTAATTTTTAGTCCATTCAAATAATGTCCAAGCTGGCTTTAGAAAACTGAGGAACATGAGACATTATTGCTGATGCATGCTGGATAATTGAGAAAGCCAAAGAATACCAAAAGGAAATTAATATATACTTCATTGATTTTAGAAAGATATTTGTGTCAATCATTCCATGCTGTAGAAAATGCTTGGGAAAATAAGAATCTCAGAATATCTTATTGTCCTCATGCAAAATTTACACACAGTCTGTCCAGAACATTACAGAACAGGTTGCCTCCATGTTAGCAAAGAACGGAGATAAGGCTGTACATTTTCCCTTTATTTATTCAACATACATGCCAAATATATAGTGAAGGAAGCTGATTTGGAAAAACATGAGTGTGGTTCTAAAACTGGAGGAAGAAATATCAGTAACTTGTAGAATGCTGATGACACTACTCTAATGTCTGAAAATGCAGACGATCTGGAAGCTCTAATAAGGAAAGTCAATGATCACAATGAAAAAAAAAAAATGAGACTAAGATTAAATATGAAGAAGACTAATCTAATAACAGCAGGTACAGCAACCAGAATTAAGAAAGAACAAAGAATTGAGAATGAAGATTCTGAAGTCGTGGATCACTTCTGTCTTTTAGGAACAACTATTGGACTATCAGACTAGTAGAGTAACAAGAAAATCCTTGGAAAAAATATTCAGATGCTCGGATGTGCCCACACCTATAAAAATCAGAATTGTGCAAGCAACAGTTTTTCCTGTGACACTCTATAGAGGCAGAAGTTGGACTTTGAGGAAGCAAGATAGAAATGGTATTCATGTTTTTGAATTTTGGTGTTGGGCAAGACTCCCGAGAATACCATGGATAGCAAAGAAAATAAAAAAGAAAAACAAACAAAAAACAAAGACGAAATCAACCCAGAGTTCTCACTTGAGACACTAATGACCATGCTCAAATTATAATACTTTGGACACATTATACAAAGACATAGAATTTTTGAAAAGTCCATAATGCTGGGAAAGTTGGAAGGAAAGAGAAGAGGATGACTAGCAGCAAGATGGATGAACTCAATTACAGCAATGGTAGATACAGTATTGGAAGACCTGAAGGACCAGATTGGGGACAGATTGTCCTGGATAAAAACTGTCTGTGCTATCACTAAGAATCAATACTGACTTGATGGCACATGATCAATCAAAAAATCCTGCTTTCTCTTTTGCCTTTCATCAAGTAATGCTGGCAAAAACATGGAAAGGCTTGATAGAAATTACTTCCTCAGAAGATCTGTTTGTTTTCTTCCATTCCATTTTTCCATCAACAGGGTTTTATTTTGTTTGTAAAGATTACTATATTAATATTTTAGCCTGTTTTTCTTATAAACTTAACTGACTTTTTTAAAAAAGAAAATGCTTTTTGTAAAGTTTGCACTGCTGTTTTATATATTATTTCTTTAAATGGAGGGGAGATTTTTTTTTAATACTCCTTTGCCATTTTGCAGCATCTGTGGCTTATAAATGCTTGAATGAATGAATAAATTGGATAAGGAAAGCAATAAAATTGTGATGGAATGGAATTATGGAGGCCAGACTCAGGGAGGAAAACATGTTCTTTCATCTCCTGAGGAGCGGGGGAGAGATAAGAGGATGAGGCTGGCACCTCCCTGAGGAATTCACTATGTTGTGACTGACGTTACTTGGGAGCTGGGTTTCAGTTTGGGAAGATTCTTGCTGGAGGTTGTAGCTAATAAACATTGCTGGTCTCCTGGAGTTCCTTGGGCTAGGCCTGACATCAATCTTCCCAGACTGAAACCCAGCTCCCAAGTAACGCCAGTCACAACATAGTGAATTCCTCAAGGAGGTGCCAGGCTCATCCTCTTATCTCTCCCCCGCTCCTCAGGAGATGAAAGAACATGTTTTCCTCCCTGAGTCTGGCCTCCATAATTCCATTCCATCACAAAAATACAAGAAAGGAGGAAATGGAAAAAGTTAAAATTTAAGGAATGACTACATTGCTCACATACTCTGTTTTTGTTTTCCCCTAGGATACATAATCTCCTAATAGGTTATATGAGAATGTTTTGCACATCCTTTATCAGTAGTTTCCTTCTCTCTCTCTCTCTCTCAAGATATTTAGAATAATCATATACAAAGTGGGTGGGGAGGAGGTCTATACTGAATAGTAACAGTTGAATAACACAAAAAGAAGCAACTACTAAACATAGATATTATATAAGTAAAAACATTATGGAAAAACTTTCCAGTAATACATTCTCTGCTCCCTTCTCTTATTTCCCCAACTATTGACCACATCAATTTAAATTTTTGAGTTCTTTTTACATAACCACCACATCAGCTAAAATGTTTCTTTTTGTTATCACATTTCCAACATTTATTGTTACATGATTTGTCTGCCTTGGTAATTATTGGAGTTATATACAGCTATAAAACATATTATACCAATTCTCCCATAAGTTATAACTTGGAATAAATTTTATAGATTTTTTCCCCATAACTCTTCCAATTGTTGTATTATTTCTTTAACATTTTGCATCTACTTTATCATGCAGTTTTTTATCAGTTCTATTTCCATGTCGTATTTCAGTAACAATTTATATATTCTGTACATCCCAATAGAATATCTAGGTTTTGTATAAGAGAGTCAAAGTCTCTCCATTATCTTAACATTCATGTGGCTCAAAACTGTTTTATGAATTAATGTGTTACATTGCAACTAATAGTAAAGTGTTGTGTTTTATCAGTTTCAACTCCCATTATAAAACAGATTGAACACTATCATTTCATTATGAATATTTTGTGAGGCTTAATGTGTCATAATGAGGTATTGAGCACGCACTGAAATTACTTTCAGTCAAAGGAAACCACATTTATTCTTTGTGAAGAAAGCATTTGAATAAAACAGATAACTCAGTTTCTCGAGGTTAATTCAAATATGCTTGCTATCCCTTCTTTAAAAAGTCATTCATCGTCAAAATGCAAGCTGGAGAGTGAAGCTGAGAACAACGGTAGTGAACAAGAGTTTCAGCTAGTCTAAAATGTGCTGATATTGTTTCTGCCCAGATAAATGGATGGGTTTTGCTACACAGAAATGCACAAGTCAGCATCAGATAATTTGCCAATCTACAGAAGCTCCCAATAATCTCAGATCTTCTAGTGAATTCATCAGTGTGGTTTGACAAGCAAGGGATAGTCATAATTGCATGATATATAGGTGAAGGAACATCAGAAAAATGGGCAACTTCTCCCAGAGGTAGAAGCACACAGTATGCTTTTGCACACTAAAAGGGGATGTGCACTTTTTCTGGCAATAGTGATAACTCCTCATAAAATCTCATATTTCAGTTCCACAACCAGCAGGAGTAGTTTTTCCATGGGAATGGGGATGAGACCAGGTGTTATGCCCCAGGACTCAGACTCTGAAGAAGCTGCTCTAGCTGAAATAGTGGAACATCAGCCTCAGGAGACACCAAGCCAGGAATCACCTGAAACACAGGCACCATCCAAATAGCTGGAGTAGTCAGATGATGAGGTGTGGCCCCCAAGCCCTTAGACTCAGCAAGCAGAGCAGAGAGCAGACCAAAGACACTCAATGAGGGAGTAACTATCTTATTTAAAGATAGCTGGCTGCAGCCTGATTTAAGAGGCAGTCCTGATCCATGTTTCTCTGATGGAAACAACTGTCTGATCTCCAGCTCTGGCGTTCCTGTATCTTCTGCTTGTGTAAAAAAAAATTCCTGAAACTCTGGACCTTTGAACTGGCTGATGAACCTGGCTTTGCTCTCTGAACTGAACTGGATTTTGATTTCTCTTCTGTGTGTTCCTGTTCAAAACAAAACTAAACAGGCAAGCTTTCTTTCCAAGATACTCTATTTTAATCTATATTCCTTTCCTCATCTGCTGTTTACCTACTCAGCCTTGAGTAAATTACTGTTATCACCTGATAACTGTGTGAGTTTGAAACCTGAAACAGGATACTAGGAGTGTCTATGATGGAGCAAAATAACAAGGTGGTAGGTTTCTCCATGAGATTGAAATCCTACTCATTTGTACATGCATGCAACATTGACTGTGATGGAATGGAATTATGGAGGCCAGACTCAGGGAGGAAAACATGTCCTTTCATCTCCTGAGGAGTGGGGGAGAGATAAGAGGATGAGCCTGGCACCTCCCTGAGGAATTCACTATGTTGTGACTGGCATTACTTGGGAGCTGGGTTTCAGTCTGGGAAGATTCTTGCTGGAGGTTGTAGCTAATAAACATTGCTGGACTGAATTTACATGGTCTCCTGTGTAAGGAATGCCCCGTTTGACAAGAGAAACTCCCATGACACGTGTGGTTCACAAAAGAGGTTTACTCAAGTGTAACACAACAGTTACAAACAAAGCCAGGACTGGCTTGGCACATTACATTGTTCAATTTATACCTCTCCCCTTCCCGCGTTTTTGCCCCGTCGTGTTACAGGCTGCAGATTATCGGCGCCCCAATAATCCCCCTTAATTGTCCAGATGGCAGGCTCAGCCCATGTCCCATTGTTCCTTGATTGACTACTACTCCGGCGTGGGCTGGTTTCCTCGGGGTCCTTTCAGTTGCATGCAAAACCGGGGTTTGCTGGATTGCACGGTGATCTCTGTTCTGCGGCTCGCGGCTCTGCTAATTGTTAGCTCGCACCGCTTATCAGTGTAACTACAACACTTCCACCCTGTGGTTTTCCTGTTAACTGGGCTCAGGTGGCCCATTAATCAGCCACAGCTCACACTTCCTCTTTTCCCCGGCTTGCAAGCGGGTGGCAGAATTAGCTCAGCGCGGCGGGCTGGCTTCCCTAGGAGCACCGTGCCAGCTGAACTTGACATCCTGGAGTTCCTTGGGCTAGGCCTGACATCAATCTTCCCAGACTCAAACCCAGCTCCCAAGTAACGCCAGTCAAAACATAGTGAATTCCTCAAGGAGGTGCCCTAGATCCTAGCCTTGAGTATTCTAGTCTTTCTGTAACCCACTATAGAAAAGTCCAAAGAGAGGTCCTGTGTTCCAAAGTGGCCTCTATCTTTCTTTATTTTAGTTTTACACCTCTTTCCCAAATCATAACCTCATCTTTTCCTAGTGTGATTCATTTGCAAATGTTGGCACAACATCACTCTTTTCCTTGCTCACAACTGATCCCCGCCCCCCAGTTATCTGATCCAAGCAAAGAGCTTTAGGGAGAATCAGAATTTAGTTACACTTCATGCTGTAACTTGAAAATATCATGTGCATATGTGAGTTTCCATGATTTGGATTTTTTTTTTTAACTTCAAAAATCAAAACTGGAATGTAGTAAAGATATATGAAAACATAAAGTAAGTAGAAAGAATAAAATTAAAAAGCATGGCTTGATCTTATTTTGACCAAGATTTATTGTATTGTCTTCCCTTTCCACAGCTGCTAATGTCTTACTTCTTACTTGCTTTTATAGTCAATCTACAAAGTTCTGTATCTGAAGGTTGGAAGAGAGGTACCTCGAGGTAGGTATCCAATGAATTATGCTTAATTTTCTACTCTGATCATATGTTAGATTAAACAATATGCAAATGCAATCAGTGTATTGAACTGGCTAGTTATTCACCAATACCCTCACCTTTGTTCCACATCCAGATCTCTTGACTAGCATCCTCACACAAGGTGGGCTATTTCAATATGATTTCAATTAAAGCTGCATCTATGGACACAATCTCTTTGTCTTATGTCAAAGAAAAGCAATACTCTCCATTCTTCAACTTGACCTTCTTCCCTTGCTGTATTTGTTATAATTTTATCCTCTAGGCATCTATTGGGCTTCTTCTGTTCATATGGTTAAATATTTGTTAAAAGCCCCAGTATTCCATTTCTCCATTTTCTTTCTCATTTTCTTTATAAAATAAATTTCCCTCATATGTCAATTCTTAAAAAAATAACAATCTCATAGACAGTAAATGAAAGTATAAACCATGCATCTGTGACTTACAGAGTCTAATTCCTATAGGTATTTTTTTCTCTCTCATCCATCTGCCAGCTGTCAACACACTAATATACTTGTCCCAAGAGATCAAGGAGGGGGGGGGGACCCCTCAGATGGAATTATATGTATATTTGATGAAGCAGAACTCTGAAAACAGAAATTGTAGTAATCCAAAGTTAAGGAACAGGCTTAGACTCTCTTTTTTTTCCCCATACTGATGTAGTCATGCATACCTTCATTTATTAATTCATTTTTTAAAATTTTGTTAGACATATATATAACATATCTCTCTCTCTCTCTCTCTCTCTCTCCATATATATATATATATATATATATAGAGAGAGAGAGAGAGAGAGAGAGAGAGAGATTCACATAGCCTTATTGTATTTTAGCGCTCACCAAGTAGAGCTTCTACAGATTCCCATAGTGTTGGGTCTCATTATGTCTAAATATACCTTTGGTAAGAACCTTACTGCATCCCAGTGTAATCCACCAAGATTGATAATACATAATAATGCCCCAGATAAGCAAAGTCTATGATGTGGTTTGCCCAGTCAGATTATTCTCTGCCTAATGCCATCCAAGTACATGTAGTAGTTTTTGAACTCAACGTGCTTGCCATGGGGTATTTGGAATCTGAACGGAGAGGTCAATAGTGCAGCAGAAGCATATGCTGGCAAGAGATTTATCACACTTTCTTAATCCCCATCCTATGTCTAGAATTCTAACATTCCCAAAATGAGAGCAGAAGGTCTCTTCCTCAGTTGCATTTTGACAGTATCTGAGAGATCCAATAAGACCACAGCTGTCCCAAGATATAAAGTCTAAACATTATGGGAGAATTTCAGACTTATCTCTGTTTTGCAGTTGGCTTTTCCAGAGGATATAAAATGGACTTTGGTAAATAGCCAACCTATTAGCACCTCATGCTTAGATCTTCCAGCCTTTATCCCACCACAGAAGATCAGTGCTTTAGTAGGATGGTACAGGAGTGTTGTTTACTTTCTTGTGCTCTAGTTCTTAACTGCATGCACAATATACTCTGGTGTGTGTGTGTGTAATCTGTCACAAGCAATAGCTTCCAAGTATGCAATGAGCTAATAAACATATTTACAGCTTAACAACTAATCTGCTTTCTTGAGATCATCCTATTTTTATCTCCTATCCCACAGTCAGGTATGCATAGAAGATTTTTTTTTCTTTTTACAAGCTATTTATGAAGAACTTTTTTTTATTGTTTCTTCAGCTAACTTACATGTTAAATTAAAATTTAGAATCCCAATAATGAGCTAAAAAAAGGGAGGAATATTTTTTAAAGGTGTTAATGTGAGTGACTTTTGGATTTTGCTTATATGACTAAGTATGCAGGGATGAAATGTTCAGTTTTAGCACTTCTAGATTGGCTTGGATGTAGGATTTGTGGAGAGAACATTGCAGCAAAGAGAAATCACTACAGGAGTTTATGCAACAGTTCACTACAGTCTTTCTTTCTTTCTTTCTTTCTTTCTTTCTTTCTTTCTTTATTTATTTATTTATTTATTTATTTATTAAATGTGTATAGCTACCCATCTCACAAGAAGTGACTCTGGGTGGAGTACAACAAAGATATAAAACAATAAAGCATGTCAAAACCAATCATTATTAAAAAGTTAAAAAAGCATACAGCACACAAGAGATTAGATTAGCAAGGGAGCCACCTCAAGATCTCACTGGTCCCCTGAGACCCCCAGGGCTGATGACAAAGCCAGGTCTTGAGGGACTTCTGGAAAGTAAGTTGGGATGGAGCTGACCTCACTTGTGTGTGTGAGTGGGTGGATGTTCCATATGGCAGGTGCCATGGCAGAGAAGGCAGGCCTCATCAGGCCCACCAGATGTAATTCCCTAACAGATGGGACCTGCAGCATGCCTGTTCTGCTGGATCTGATGGGATGGGCAGATGTAATCAGGGAGAGGTGGTCCCTCAGAGCTACTGGTTTTGCTCAGATTGGTATGTTAGTTTTTGAAGGTAGGCCTGGAAATAGTGATGACCCTGCAGAAAAGCGGAAGGCAACCAAGGAGCTTACCAAAGCCCACTTGCAGTATTTCCTATTTTTCTTCATGTGCCTTCAGATGTTCCACTTCCTTCCTGTCTCCTGGTGTTCTGGGGAATCATGGTAATCGCGAGGAACTCTACAGTAATCCATTGACTGATGTCATCTGAAAGGATACAAAGCAGTGATAGAACTGGTAAAAGATGTCACATATGGATTCAAGGGGTCAGTGAAACAAATCAAATTAGAGAATTAGCTGTTCTATAAAACAGGATTAGGCAACCTGTGGTATTCCAGATGTTACTGAACTACAATTGCTTCATCCCTAGGAAGCATGGCCAATGTTGAGGAATTATGCAATATCTTGAGTGTAAACAATCCTTTTCCCTCTCTTAACTGGATGCCTGTATAGCCAGACTGGTGTACAACCATGCTGGAGCCTAAAGATAATAGTCCGGAACATTTCTGGTTATTTCTTTTCTTAATAACTAAATATGTAGAAATAACTGAGTAAACAAAGAAGAGGTTCCATGATTTCTACTTAAGTATATCCCATGGAAACCTGTGAGAAAGAGACTGGGCTCACAAGCTGTGCTAAAACAGATTGTGGTTTGTTTGGGTTAACATATTGTGTGAACTCAGCCATTATAGTTTATGCATTATGGTTCATAGCTTAGCATACCTTATGAGTTGTTGCTTATTCAATCAAACCTGTTTAAACCAACCATGTCATAGCACAATAATTAAATCTCAGTCAAGCTCATGTTCTTTCAGGTTCATTGTGGTTTTTCACAGCTGGACTAATCCATAGTCATAGTATGTATTCACATATGCATCAGAATTTAAAATGAGCTAGACAACTTCGGCTGATCTTAGACAGGATCAGACCTGAATAATCCATAGCTGGAAGACCACTAACAAATACCAGAGCTACAGACTGGGAAGGATTTTTCTAAAAAAAAAAAAATTGTGATAGTTAGGACAAATAACCTCTGTAGTATTACCACAACCACCACTACCACCACCCAAAAGAAATCCTGCATTAATGTGTTCATGAAGTCACTAGCAGTTGATTGTACAACAAGCAAATATCAGGGTGACCTTAAAAATGTTTTTGCATAAAGTTGCAGAGATTTTTAAATGTATTTATAATTCAGAAAAGTTTAGATTAAAATGAGTGATTCAGATTCAGCTGCAGATGAAATTTTGCTCTACTGTTCAATACAAACAAACAAAACAACCCTGTATCTATTACTGATTGTATATATAGTGGTATATAACCTCATACTTAAATTGTTACGATGAAGTCTATTCTTGTGCTTGATCCAAGGGCTTCAACTGGTGTCACTGTAGCAGATGGGCTGCTAATTGAGACACCTGGCTGTCTACATATTACACTTCTGTTAAAGCAACTGCACTTGGTTGTACCAAGACAGGTTTTAAAGTTCTTATGACATATTAGGCAGCCTTAAAGAGTTGAAGTAAGGATGAAAACAAGGTGATACTGGATGAAATCCCGTGAATATACCAAAATCCATCTCAAGTCACAGGTTACAAAACAAAAATATTATCAATGATCTTCAACATTATGATTAAAGTTGACCTTCCTCATATTCTATTCTCTCACTGATGGTAATTTTGAAGCACAGAATAGAAGTAGACAATATTCAGCAATACCTTTCTTTCTAGAAAGTAAGCATCTGTCCCTATTCACTTAATAAACACCTGAACCTCTAGTGCAGCATTCTTCAACTTGGGCACCATTCAGATGGATGGACTTTACCTCTCAGCATTCTCAGAAATGGCCATACTGGCTGGTGAATTCTGGGAGTTGAATATCACATCTCTTGAGGCAATTTCCTCACCCAGATTAAGGAAGTATCATTAGTATGAGTAACAACCTAATCTCAGTGTGCAGAATGGCTGTGAATGTATAGTACTCATGTCCCTTCTGGTCCTGAAATTGAAGTGAAGAGAATATTATGGACTGGGGCTTCCCATAGCACCAATCCTGTGATTAAACTACAAGTTCTTAAACAGGGGTTGTGGTCCAGAAATCTAAACATGAAACTATAACTAATAAATATTACAATGCATTAAATAATATTTGAGATAAATAGTACACAGGGCAATCAAATAGCAAGCAGTTGACAATTTATGGGGGATTCAGAACAAAGAATATTTGAGGCTGGTATATAAGATTTAAGAAGCAATTAATAATTAGCACATTATCCAATTTAATGAGAAAAAGGCAAGGAGTTAAATTACTCTCTTAACACATTCAGCAAGGTTTTGGAGACACCTTTTGATTAACAAAAGAAGTTCCAAGGACGAGTTGTTGGAAAGCATAAAAATGCTCTGGAAAAGAAAAAAAAAAGGGGGGGGAGGGGGAATGGCCTGTAAAGAGTTCATGGATCTCGTAACATTACCTTACGCCAATATTGTTTTGCTACTGTACATTTGTCATTATTTTACCAAGATTCAGCAATTAGCAGAGCAAATGGGAAGAGTTGAAGATGTTGTTTGTCCAGTCTTTATTTGGAAAGGTCATCACTGGGTCATTTTAGAATTATTTTTTTTCTATGTTTCTACTAGAATTGTTTTCCACAGGGGATTATTGAAGGCACATTGCTTTCTTTCAAATGAGGAGATATTTTATTGTGGAAGTGAAGTGTTCCCTGCAATCAGCATTTTTGGCCTGCTGGCTTGACCATGGTATTGTGCAAAACACTGAAACAAATTGAGGGTCCAGTGTAACAGGGGAGCAAATCATTTAAATGGTTGCTTAAGTTAGAGCTCCATGTAAATGCTGGTAGCTAATAGAAGCGAATATATGTAGCTGGGGGTTGAACAGTGGAGTCCTTGGGGTTCTCTGAGTGTGGTTGTTTTCTTGAAAATGTTTCATTACCTGGCTTGGTAACATCTTCAGTGCTAGAATGAAATGGGGTTCATACAACATCTTCCAACCACTCAACCTACTATAACACAACCAACACAAGCTATGAAAAGGATAACATTGCCATACATCAGAAACGTCTCAGAAACTACCAACAGACTATTACAACCACACAGCATCACTGTAGCATACAAACTAACTAAAGCCCTCCAAAACATCTTAAGCAAACCAAAAGGCCCAAGTAGCCCAACAAGAAAAAAAACAGCAGTCATCTATACAACATGCAGCGTAAGGACTATAACAATGTAGGACAGGCAGGCAGAAGGCTTGCAGAGCACATCCATGAACACCAACTAGCAGTCAGAAGACAGGATGAAAACTCCCTAATTTCACAGCTCATGGACAGACTTAACCATAGTTTCAACTGGGAAACTGTCAGCATCTTAGACCAAGCTAAATCCAAAAATGCGAGGGAATTCTTGGAAGCTTGGTATTCAGACAAAGCAGCCATCAACAGGCACATAGAGATAAACAACATCTACACACTATTCAAAAGAGACAATAGAAAGGAAAACAAAAGACCAGAACATCTCTTCACCAGCAATCATCACCCAGATAAGCAGAAAATAACACCAAGATTATCACCAGACATACAATCAAGCAGTAAACAATACCCTAATCAAGGAACTACCAGAGGAAAAAAATAAAACAAAACAAAACCCACACCCACACCCACACCCACACCAACACCAACACTGGCAGAGCATGCCACAGTATATAAACAGAGAGCAACCCCCATCCCATTCTAGCACTGAAGATGTTACCTAGCCGGGTAACAAAACATTTGCAAGAAAACAACCAAGCTCAGAGAACCCCAAGGACTCCACACTGGTAGCTGTTAGCATCATGTTGCCTTTCTGTCCCCAAACCATATTTGAATGTCAGCCCTTTTCTTTCTCTGTAAATACTACAAGAGAAACTAGTAGAGATATATGAAAGTAATATTAGGCTATATCAGGGAAATATATTTTTAAAAAATGAGGAACCCTTGGGAGATGTTTTTAAGGAATTTCAGGAAAGCCAAATAATTCAATAAGATTAGAAGTATTAATGTGGTGCAGAATTACATATACCTAGGAAAAATACAACAGTGAATAATTAATGCTTACTGTATCCCCAAATCTCATTGATTCCAGTCATGCATTTGGAGACAACAGGATTAGCCACATGAGGTAACCACTCTGATATATTTGCTAATAGAAAGATGTTATGTGCATCCAATGGGCAAGCATTTTATAGATGAAATGAATTGCAGCCTAGTTTTATTATATTAAACACCATAATAAAGCTCATAATGAGATTTATACATGACTGATTCAATTGAGGACCTCCTGCTATAATCAGCATTAAATTGAAGGTGCTTAGTTCAGTGGTTGGTGAGTTATGAAGGTTCTTAGTTTAGTGAAAGTATTAAGTATTACTTAAAATGGAGGACAGGTGTTATCTTGGATAATAACATTTGTCCTGTGCATCTCTCTTATGCTACTCTTCTTCACTCACAGTATCATACTGTCAGTTAATTGTATGGTCCCTTACAGAAAATTAATGAGAGTTTACATACTTTATGGTAGTAGTCATAATGGATATAGGAAGTTGCCAGGTTCAGAGGCAGTATAAATTCCAATGTGGGGAATCAACAAAGGGAGAAAGCTGTTGCCTTCATGTCTTGCCAGTAAGGCACATGGTTGACCACTGAGGAAGATAAAACCCTGCATTTTATGGACCAGACCAACCAGAGCTCTTCTAGTGTTCTCACCAAAAAACATCCTGGACCTAATAAACTATCTATTCTCTGTGTTCTTTCTTCTTCATGTTTTTGTGTTGATGCTCATCTGCTTAATAAACATGTATGTCCCCATAAAAGTAGCCTGCTTCATTCAAATAGGTCTGGGGGATAATCTGTCATTTTCAAATCTGGACCTTCATTCAGGAAAAAATTAGAGTGCTGGAAATATTTGCTGTCTACAGTTTACAAAGAGATAAAATCTGCTCTAGAGATTACTTCCCTCAATTATTTAACTAAGAAAATGGCCAAGATTTAGCCACTGCCATGTAACCAATCCCATTTTTATCACCTCTCTCCCCAACAACTAACTGGCTAGAATTTCTCTAGAGGAATGCAAGATTCAGCCTGAGACTCGAAGCTGCTAGTCCTGTGACAGTGCAGGCCTACTAGTTGTAAATTCTACAGAGAGAAATAAATAGAACAGGCTGGTTTAACAAGTCTAGAGGCAGCAGGTTGCAGAAGGGCTCTTTCATAAATCATCAGCAACAGATCTCCATCTAAACAATTATACAGTAAGCACTTGCATTATAAACTAGACAGACAAACCATTGAAGATATTTAAATCTGTTAGCAAAACTGATAAACTATGACTTCTTAAAAATCTGAGATAATTATTTTTGTAACATAAAAAAATACACAAACTATTACAAGCCTGCTCTCCTTAATAATGGATTTCTAGAAGAGAACTTTTATGAAAGCTGGATAAAGGTCTTCTTTTATCCTTTATAATATGGTGATTCTGGTTTTTGTTCACCTTTATAATAATCACATTTTAAATATTGATCACAAATGACATAGATGTATGTGTGCAGAGTTGTAATTCTCACTTTAATTTTGATACATCTTTGTATATAGGAAAAACAAATGCATGGAATTTAAACATCATGCATTCATATATTCTACTGTATTTATCTTTAAAATGATTATAATTGATGGCAGATTCACAGAGAAACTTTGAATTAGTTATTTTGTAGTTATATAGAAGTGCTGTAGTGCACATAATAGAAACCTCATTGTCTCCAGTTATTGGGACACAAAGTCTGAGAACAAAACAGTCTTCTTGTTCTGCTGGAGGTTTTCCTGCTGGAAATATCACTGAGAATTGCGTAGGATGGAATATCACAGAAGACACTCCTAATGGCAAACCTATGCTTAATAATCCTCTCCTTGGTCCTCAGTCTAACTAGCATAATTTGCCTTTGTCTCCTAAATTACACCATGTATTTCTCTCACCAACAGTAGACAATAATGGGAACCAGAGGAAAAGAAACCCATAATATGATGATGGCAATCTTTTCAAATACTAGGTATCACTGCGCTATTTTGCTTGATGACCATCCACATATAATCTCTCTCTCTCTGTCTTTCTTTCTCAAGTCTCACATGTTCCTGAAATTTTACAAGGTTACAATGATCACATCCTAGAGATTTCACATGAATGTAATTTCAGCATTCCTGCCTAACATCTCATGAAATTTAGTAATTTCCTGAAATTTCAGGTATTTATGTTTAAAAAATAAAAACTTTCAAAATACAAACTTTGGGGTTTCACAACTTTTAGCTAATTGACTGAAGGGTATCCTTAAAATTATATGTCCTAGGCTATGACCCTGCAATGTGATGGTGCCAGAACATGGGAGATATAGTTACCAACAAAATAAAGATAATTTAACATGAAGCTGTTATTCTTGGCAGCCCTGTGTTGCTTATTATGTTTATTTCATGGAATGTGAGAAGTTTACAGTAAACTTAGCCCCTAAAGCAGAAAATATCACTTCTCCATGTTTTAGCATAATTTGCTGGATTTTCTTATGTACGTATGTATAAATTTGCAGGTCTTGTTAGCCTTAATTTAGAAATCAGTCCCTTTCACCAACACCACCTAGTGCAGGATGGGTAATGCAACTATGGTAGTGTTTTACTTTCAGGAAAAATCACTGAGAAAGCCAGTGACAAGTTAAGATATCCAGGTCCCAAATTTAGTGATTGGAATATCTGATCTGTTTCACTGTAGTAGGATTAGCATGCTGCCTGTCTGCCATTATGCATGAGATAAGAGACCAATTAAATAGAAAATATACAACAGGAATACATGGACAGCTGTCACAGTTGAGGTGGGATGGAGAATCATTGGTGACACTAAAGAATTTAGATATGATAGTGGCAGCTTAGGCATTCACAGAGGAGTATAAGGGCTGCCTATGGCCCATATACCACATGTTGCTGATCTCTGGGTGTCTTTCTGTGTATTGCATACATAAATATTGTTGCTTGGTCAGAAATAAGTTTCTTTCCAGCATAAAATACAGAGATTTCTATTTCTCCTTTCTCCACAGAGAATTTGGCTGCAAAATTTATGTAAAGGCATGGCTTAGGAATCATTTCCTAGTTTAGCATACAGGGCAAAACAACTCTGAATGTTGTATTGCCATCTCATATTCATATTTCGTATTCAGTGTCTAGGGCAAAATAAATAAGAATGCTTCTTTTATTTTATTGGAAAGCTACTTCACTTTATTTGCTTGTTTTATTTTTAAAATTTGTCTCCTTTTGAAAGCTGATTTTTCCAAGGCAGCTTACAAAAGACTCAAGTGGCCATATAAAATTCTAAATAACTGAAATATACAATAGAACACAACATAAAATTATAAAACACCAGAAGCAGTAATTAAAGTATTTTAAATGTTTATAAACAGGAAATTCACTTAAGATAAACATGCTAATTGATGAAAATGCCTGGGAGAATAACAGTGTCTTTGCTTGCAATTGAAAAGACAACAAAATCGGCATGAAATATATCTCACTGGGAAGAACATTTTAGAGTTGGGGCTACTAGTGAAAAAAAACCCACTTCAAGATTCATTATGGAAGGCACCTGGAGCTAAGTCTCTGAAGATAATCCAGTTATGGGTAGGAACATTCTGGTGTTATGACCCGAAATTATGAATGGTTTTATAGATCAATAACTGCACTTTGAACTGCAACTGAAAACTGAGTCAATGAAGATTGTAAAAAGCTGGCATGATGTGTTTGTATTAGGGCTATGCAAAGCAACAAAGATTCACCAATGAAGCTGCCCGGACTGGAGTTCCCTTGGCATGCACTGAAGGTTTTCCCTACTCATCACTCATCTGCTCCACATGTGCTGTCTGAACCTGCTTGCCAAAACTCTTTCTGACTCTATTCTAGCTGACTAAAATTCTGCAACCCCTAACTAAAACCAGAGCCTTGTCTAGCAGTCCTTCCTTCCTTCCTTCCTTCCTTCCTTCCTTCCTTCCTTCCTTCCTTCCTTCGGTGGGCTACTGTTACTGTATTTCCATTTACTTGTTTTTTTTATCTTGTTCTTCATTTTGTGAGCCACTCTGAGTCAAGCAGCATCCAAATCAAATCAATCAATATATAAATACATAAAATAAATATATGTCTCTCTCCATTATTGGCTAGCCAATGTTTTGCTCTTCACATCACAAGGGAGGCAAGCCAGTGAGGCTACTTTGCCTTGCACCCATCTGACTCCTCTAGTATTCAATGGTCGAAGCTCATGGCTATCACATCTTGTTGCTTCTGCTCTCAGAAAGGCCAGGCAGGTAGCACAACCAGCTTCCCACTTGGGAATACACTGGCCAAGAGCTTGGTCTTGGAGAGGCCAGAGGGACCAGCACATGAAGGCTGTCTTCCCCTAGACTGGTGACAAAAGCTCTGGGAACACCAAATGAGGATTAAATCTGAGCACCTCCATTGTATGATGTGAATCCTCCATAAACCTATATTGGTGTGGCCCAGCCTGAGAGTTCCTTCAGCTAGCTCTGTAGAAGAACATTGATCTCAACTTTCTCCAGCACTTCCTGAAAAAGACTCTTCTCAGCCTCCTTTTGGGGTGAAAGCTGTAAGATAGGCTGAGAAGGGCTCTGAAACAGGCCAAAGTGAAATGACCATGTCTCTTCACCTTAGTTTTAGAAATGAGGTGCCTCTGTTGCATTGTGAAGTGGCTTCAAGGAAATGCTTTGTTTTGCCAATGTGAAGAACTTCTTACACAGCCCAAGTTCTCAGTGCCAAGTTCCAGGCAGTAAACTTGTTGCAGAATATATATATATATATATATATATACATACACACACACACACACACACACACACACACACACACACACAAAAAATTCCCTCTCACCCCTATGGGTGGTATGTGTCTTCCTCAATCTCAGGTCCTCTACCAGAGGACTGGGAGTTTGAGGGTTCTGCGCAGTATCTTAGCTGTTCCTAGCACTGCACTCTTCTGCACAGAGAGCTCTGATGTTGTTCCTGGGATCTGTTGGAGCCACTCTCCCAGCTTAGGAGTCATGGCCCTGAGTGCTCCTACCACCACCGGGACCACTTTGGCCTTGACTTTCCACATCCTCTCGATTTCCTCCTTCAGGCCCTGGTACTTCTCCAACTTCTCATGCTCCTTCTTCCTGATGTTGCTGTCACTTGGCACTGCTACATCTATCACTACCACTGTCTTCTGGATTTTGTCTACTACCACGATGTCTGGTTGATTAGCCAGTACCTGCCTGTCCGTCTGGATCTGGAAGTCCCACAGGATCTTAGCCCTGTTATTCTCCACGACCTTCTGTGGAATCTTCCATCTGGACTTGGGGGGGTCTAGCCCATACACTGTGCAGATGTTCCTGTACACAATGCCAGCTACTTCGTTGTGCCATTCAGTGTATGCTGTTCCTGCCTGCATCTTACATCCTGCCACTATGTGTTGGACTGTCTCTGAGGCCTCTTTGCACAATCTGCACCTTGGATCCTGTCTAGTGTGGTAGACCCCTGCTTCTATGGATATGGTGCTTAGTGCCTGTTCTTGTGCTGCTATGATCAGTGCCTCAATGCTGTCCTTTAGTCCGGCCCTTTCCAGCCACTGATAGGATTTCCCAATGTCAGCCACCTCAGCTATCTGTCGATGGTACATCCCGTGCAGGGGCTTGCCTTGCCATGGTATTTCCTCTGCTTGAAATTCCTCCCATGTCTGCTGCTGCCTGAGGCATTCTCTCAGCAGCTCATCTTTGGGTGCCATCTTACTGATGTACTCCTGGATACTCCGGGTTTCATCCAGGACAGTAGCTTTGACACTCATCAGACCCCGCTCGCCCTCTTTGCGGCTGGTGTACAGTCTCTGGGTGTTGGACTTGGGGTGGAAACCTGTGTACATTGTGAGGAGCTTCCGGGTCTTCACATTGGCAGCCTCCATGTCTTCCTTTGTCCAGCTCACTATACTGGCAGGGTATCTGATGACTGGCAGGGCATACATGTTGATGGCATGGATCTTGTTCTTCCCATTGAGCTGGCTCTTCAGGACCTGTCTTATCCTTTGGTGGTACTTGGATGTTGCTGTCTTCCTTGCCTCCTCCTCATGGTTCCCATGTGACTGTGGGACACCAAGGTATTTATAGCTGGTCTCTATGTCTGCTATGTGGCCCACTGGTAATTCCACTCCATCGGTCTTAACTACCTTCCCTCTCTTTACTATCGTCCTGCCACACTTCTCCAGTCCGAATGACATCCCAATGTCCTCGCTGTAGATCCGTGTCAGGTGGATCAGTGAGTCGATGTCTCGTTCACTCTTAGCATACAGCTTGATGTCATCCATGTAGAGGAGGTGGCTGATGGAGATTCCACTGTTGAACTTGTACCCATATCCAGATCTTGTGATTATCTGGCTGAGGGGGTTTAAGCCTATGCAGAACAGCAGTGGGGACAGTGCATCACCTTGGTATATGCCGCACTTGATGGCCACTTGTGCGAGCTGTCTTGAGTTCACTTCCAGTGTTGTCTTCCACAGTCCCATTGAGTGCTTGAGGAAGGTCCTTAGTGTTCTGTTGACTTTGTATAGTGCCAGGCATTCACAGATCCATGTGTGCGGCATTGAGTCATAGGCTTTCCTGTAGTCAATCCAGGCTGTGCTCAGATTGGTCTGCCTAGACCTTGAATCTTGGGTGACTGCTCTATCTATGAGTAACTGGTGTTTTGAGCCTCTGGTGTTGTTCCCAATGCCCTTCTGAGCTGTGCTCATGTACTGGCCCATATGGTCTTGTAGCTTGGCAGCTAGGATGCCTGACAGGACTTTCCATGTTGTGGGGAGGCAGGTTATTGGCCGGTAGTTGGATGGTGCTGTTCCTTTGTGAGGGTCTTTCATGATCAGCACTGTCCTTCCTTGTGTTAGCCAGTCTGGGTGGGAGCCTGCTGCTAGCAGTTGTTTCATCTGTGCTGCTAGGCGTTCTTGCACTGCTGTTAGTTTCTTTAGCCAGTAGATGTGGATCATGTCCGGGCCAGGTGCTGTCCAGCTTTTCATGTTCTTGACCCGCTGTTGGATGTCTGCTACTGTGATGGTGACTGGTTCCTGTTCTGGGAGATTGTTGTGGTCTGCTTTCAGGTCCTGCAGCCACTTTGCACTGGTGTTATGTGTCTTCTCTTTCTCCCATATGTTCTTCCAGTACTGTTCAGTTTCCACTGCTGGTGGCTCAGCTGATACTCTGTGGTTGCACTGTAGTTGGGAGTACACTTTGGATGGTTCTTTGGAGAACAGGGCATTTATCTTCTTGGCCTCTGCTTCTCTAGTGTATCTCCTTAGCCTGGCAGCCAGTGCTGTGAGTCTTTCTTTAGCAGTCTCTAGAGCTTCAGATGGGGTCAGGCCCATGTATTTTTTCAGTAGCTGAGTCTTATCCTTAATCTCCACATGCTTCTGTAGTTCCACCAGCTGTCTGACTTCTCTCCGAGTTGCCTTGATCTTAGCCTCCAATCTCATTTTCCAGGGTGGGTATGTACTGGTGTTCTTCTTGATCGTGTAGCCAAGCATTTCCAGGATTACAGTGGCTGTACCATATACCAATTCATTGGTTTCAGTTATGGTGGTAGTAGGGATTGTCTGGAGGGCTCTGTTGGCATCTTCTAGCATCCTATCTGATGGTACTTCTCCACTGAGCCTTGGTAATCGGACTCGAGGGTTGACTATAGCTAGTTTATCCATGATCTTATGCCTCATATCAGCTGCTGTGCTCTGTAATGGAAGGGGTGGCAGTGACATTCCAGCTTCAGGTGTTGGCTGCACAACTGCTTGTTCTTCCAGGTCTGCTTGAGTCTGGGTTGTAATGTAGAGTTGGTCTATCTCGAGTTGTGAGAGCAGCTTCCTCTTTACTATGCTGAAGCGCTGGGTAACTAGTTGTTTCTCAGTTAGTGTGGATGTAGGCCTTCTGTCTATCCATAGTTCCCTCATACGTTTCATATATCCCCTCTCATTAGGTCTGCTGTTGTAGTAGCATTCCATAAATTCCAAGTTTTCTTGTCTCGTCCATGTATGGTTTGTTCCAGTAGCCCACTTAACATTTGATTGTCCTGGTTCCCCAACATCTGACGCGGACGTTGTTAATCCGGGTGACGTCCGAGCCGGCATGACTCTCTTAGTTCGTGTCACTCTCATATTTGAGGTAGGCAGGTGAAGTGTTAGGGGGTCTTTGCCCAAGGACCCCTACTGGTAAGGTAGGTGCCAGCCAGGATTTGAACCCCAGTCTCCTGCATCAAAGGCGGTGTTCTAACCACTACGCTATCCAGCCGCTATCTTCGCTATATATATTTGTTTACAAACTGACATTTCTGGATTATCTTCAAGAGCAATCCACATATTAAGCATTGCAGCAATCTAAGCAGGGAGTTTCTAGGACATGGAATACCATGCCAAGGGTCTTTCTATCCAAGTAGAGCTGTTACTTGGGACATTCAGTTTGGTAGAAGTTACTTCATAACAGAGAACACTTGTGCCTTTAATGATGAAGATGGATCCAGAAGTAACTCTAGGCCAGTGCTTCTCAGTCTTGGTAACTTTAAGATATGTGGATGTTAACTCCCAGAATTCCCCAGCCAGCTGGCTGGGGAATTCTGGGAGTTGAAGTCCACACATCTTAAAGTTGCCAAGTTTGAGAAACACTGCTCTATGACTCTGATCCTTTCAGAACACCATTCACCTGGACAGATAAACCATGCATTAAAGGTTTCAAAATAATAACTTGGTAACTTGATATCAATGTTGTTTCAGTATTCATATATTTCTGAATATGAAAAAGCATATGTGGTAGCCGATCTGCAGCACCAGTATGGCAGCTCCATACTGCCACTATGCTTACTATCATAAAGTATCTTAGTATGTCATAAAGTAACTTCTCTGCTTAGGTATAAAAATGAAATGCAAATAAATCCAATACAGATACCTGTCAAAATAGATATGACAAAGACGAGAACCTCTCTTTAGTTTGTTTTTACTAGCAAGTGAGAAAATATTGTGTGTATGCCAAAAAGTAGATATTAAACTTAATATCCACACACATTCCCGTACCTTGATTTTTCTTTGCTGAGAAATACAATATCAGATGATAGCATTTGGGTGTTTTTATAATGACTTCCTTTTAGATGTATTGTATTTAATTTGTTCTTGATTTGCATTTTTATTAAGTCATTCTGAGAATACTTGATAATGAAGAGGGCCTAATAAGTTTGATTATGGAATTGAAGGAGCTAAGAATACAGTGTATTACGAACAGATTACATTTTACAGGAACTCGTCCATATGTGAATGTTTGTCTGGTATGTAAACATTCATTTGTTGTTTCTTAAAACCATCTCTAACTTTATAGCAGAGCAAGGATGCCCTGTTGGTAGAATTTAATTATATTTTAATGTCAGTGATTGCCTTCCTTTAGATTTTGTATGCAATATGTACCGTATTTTTCCGTCAATAAGACGCCCCCATGTACAAGACGACCCCCACTTTTCCAACCCAAAATTAAGAAATCAATATTTTAAAGATAGTGCAGAACACATTTTTATTTAGTAATTAGTTAACATTTACCTGATACACTCGGTGGGAGGAGGTCCAAACCGTCTCTCTGCAGCTCTATTTCCAGGCTCTTTTGCATAACTGATTACATTCAAGCATGAGCGAAACTGCCGATAGCTTGTCTCTGCAAACAGCCTTCCTCTAATTGGTTTGTTCAGCATCAGCTGACATCAGTTACATCAGGCTCGTGATTGGAGGAAGTCTGTTTGGGAGACAAGCTATTTCACTCGTGATTGGAGGCTAGCAATAGGGGGAAGCCTCTTTGCAGAAACAAAGTATGGGCAGTTTTGCAACTGCGAGGTTCTCTCCTTGGCTGACTTCCTTGAATAAGACACCCTTCAATTTTTAGGGTAAGGGTTTTAGAAAAAAGTATCATCTTATAGTTGGAAAAATACGGTAAATATATTAAGGCTGTTCCAAAACTTCTTGCTTTGCTTGTTTTAGGAAAGAGACAACAGTAGCAGAAAAGCTAAAAAGCAAGACAAAAACAACTTTGTGATGTAATTAATAATGAATTTAATTCCCTTCCCCCTCCAAAAATAAATTTCTAAAACGTACATAGGTAGATATTTACTTACTTACCATCTTTATATAGCTGAGACATAATGTGAAAGTTCTTGGCAAAAAAAAAAAAAAAATACATGAAATTTGTAAGTGAATGAATCCAAAAAAATTAAACAGTATTTCAAATTTAAATTCCCTTGAGTACTTGCTGGGGAGAAAAGTGGGGCATCAAATAAATTGTTGAAAGTAGAAGATATTTAGGCAAGTCTTACTTGATGCTGATTCACTCAGTGTGAGAGACTTCAGCCGGTCCCAACTATGCAGAATTTAAAAGTAAAGCATCCTTGAGCCCTTATTATGATTGCCAAAATCCGAGGTGAACTCCCAGTTATGCTGAGGGACCTCCACAGAAGTATGTCATTCTATTAGCACAGCTAAAGCTCATAATAGGCCACATAAAAGAGAAAACAAATGAAACCCAAACTTTAAATTAGCCTTGCCACCTACAAAGAGCTGTGATCAGTAGAGTTTAACCAGGTGATAAAGCTCATTGACTATCTATTCATGTCAGTGTTAGAAAGTCCATCATGCCAAACTCCCTCCCATTCATCATTCTCCATAAATGAAAGATAACTATATAACAACCCTGAGGCAGTGAAGAAGCCATCAAATGTCTGAAGCCTTTCAAAAGGCCAGAAAACATTTTTTTTGCAAATACAAGGCTCAATCTGCAGCAGGTGTCCACTGTGATTTGTGAATCTGCTTCAGTAGGGTGATTCGGTCCAAGCAATGTCAAATCAAAGCAACCCTTCAAAGCTTTGCACAGCCCTACTACTTCATATATAAAAATCATGGTTCCAAACACACTTTGGTATGTTAAATAAGACAGTGTCAAAACCCATGATTTCCATATGAAACTTTGCCAGACTCTCAATGTTCATAAAAGGGTGTGATGAATCTAGCTTCCCCCAACCTTTCATCAAGTCAGATCTTTGAACAAAGAATATATTGAAACACAGGCAGACTGAAAATACACAAATATATGTATAGTCAATTTCTTTGAATGACTTTCCCTAGAATTCATCCTCACGTTAAACAGATACTGAAGGCATCGTTTGGAAAATATCTGATCAAATTACTAATAAATGTAGGTATATGTTTTATGTCTGTTTTTCCAAGGATTGGGAGAGTGTTCTACTTTCTTCAATGTTAGGCTTCTCTTGACAAACACTAGAATTGGAAGCAGATGCAAGCAGACATTCAAGGATGCAAATCTCTGCTGTGAAGGTTTGTTGTTCAGAGCAAGACACAAAGCAAATGATGTCTGGTTTCAAGTTGTTTGCTCTGGCCTTGCTGGAATTCTCATAGCCAGCACTGCAATTTTGACAGATTCTCCTATAAGTATCAGAAAAAATAGAACGAGATCAGTAGAATTACATAAATGTTCGCTCGATTTGGATCAAATCAGAGTGTCATATTGATCCAACATAACAAATTTATAGATTAGCTTCATTCACTGAATCAAACTGAACACTCCCAAATTTAAACTGTTTCAGAAGCTTTTTGTGCATTGTACATGTGTTTTAATAATCCCAATTAAATTAAGTCTGATTTGGAGGTTTATATAGCTTCAAACCAAATCAGATCAGATCAATTTTCTGAACCATGTTAAATATTTCATTTGAATTGGACCTGATTTGCACACCCCTAGTGATTGCTCTGTCTGAGTGGCATGGATTTCCATTTTAGCCTATTGAACGCCAAAAGACTTTTCATTATTGTGATCACCTGAGTTGGCCTGATGTTGATTTTAGGTTTTAAAAAAAGCATTTGAACATATTAAATTGTCAAATGGTTTTTGTTTGAGATGTAAAAGAATTAACTAGATTTTTTTTTAAATTAATGAAGTATATATGTATCATTTCCTGGATTTTTGTTTTTTAAATACTTGTTTAAATAGCTTATTGTACAAACTTAGATATTTATATGATTGTAACTATTATTTTGGGAGGGGGGAAGGTGAGAACTTAAAATATTTTGAGTCATATTATTAAGTAAAAACTCATTCCATGTAAGCAGCTTGATTCTCAACATTGCCTTGATCAATTTGACATTTCATGAATGATAAGTGTTAGTCTTTCTTGAAGTTTTTATGGTACTGGCATATGTCAGAAGTCACGGTCTCCATATTCGTGGATATTATTGACATTATCACAACACATTATCTTTTTTCCCATTTCTTCAATTGCTGAGCTGCAAGTACTAATCAAGTCCCATTTTGTTTTCACACTAGTATTGGAATAAATTCCTAGTGAATACTTGGGAGTAAATAAAACCTTCTGAATGTAGAAGGGTTTTCTTCTGAATTAAATTGCACCAAATCATACTAAAAAGAACTAATCTAATCACCAGTCCTTCAGTCTTAGCAGTGATCATCATCTCTACTCATTTGGAGATGTATTAGCTCACCTATTCCTCACTTATAAGCCCCTTAACATATTTTCATGTTCAGTGGTGTGGGATGGAAAACTTTTCCCCATTTTATTTTTCCCCAAGTTACTGATGATGAAACTTTCCTCATGCAAAAATTTAGTACTCTAAAGTTATGCATTGGTACAGTTTCAGGGCATATGCCAGGTCTGCACTACATATTATTTACTAAGTCCACCAGTCATTTATCGTGGCATGCCAAATGTTATTTTGCAACCCTACTTAGACAACAGTAACTACAATAGGCTTTCTATCATGTAAGGGTCCATTATGCATAACTGGTGGGCTTTGTCTTTGCTGGATGGATTACATAATTCATGGAAATATAAAGTGTTATAAAAAATAAAAAGTGTTACTAATTCAGATTTTACCAGATGGAATGTCATCTATTCTTAGGGATCCAGTATTCAGCATCCTATAAAAATTAATCATCATCATCATTATGATAATCTTTTTTCTACTTCACAGCTTAGTAACTGAGTTGGATACCTGAGCATCATCAAAAAGATAAAACATTAATATGTACAACATTAATATACGTATAGATACACATTTAGAAATAGTGACTGTGATTTAAATAAAAATATATCTCACTCCAGAGGGAGAAAATGCAACCAGGTAATTTGGATGTCTGTTCAGGTGGTAACTGTTGATAGAAATCTTTAAGGTTCTTGGTCTTCATTCTCATGGGTTTTTAAATACTTCTATCTTAAATTTGGATTCAGTTTAGAAAATTCTTCAAACAGTGGAAGCCTTCAAAACGAATATTGCTTAATAATAATGTATTAGACACAAGGACTCAGGAGAAGTGAAAAAAAACATATTGGGGATTTTAGGTTCTATGCTGCAAATGAATATTTATGTGTGTTGGATGATGCCTGACAATCCTTTGAAGTCTAAGAAAATAAAAAGGTGGAATGATGTGAAGCTAATTCAGAAACACAACCTAAATCCATAGGTGGCTCCTGAAAGCTTTGAATGTGGCCTCAGATTTCTAAAACCTGTTACAGAATTAGTGCTGTACAAGATTGCCAATGAACTCCAACTCCTTCTCCTCCTCCCCAGTTTGGAGGAGAACAGGCAAACCTAAAGCACATGAACAAAATAGGAATATCACCCAAATTCTCTTTGTAATTTTAGGGAAAGTCACATCACGTATACAGTTCACCTCGGATGCTTGGAAGAAGAACAAAAACTTCCTTGCTATGTTTTCTTTTCTATTCTTCTGTTTACAATAATCCCTTGTCCATCACACAATGTTGCATGAACAGATAATTCTTGTAAAGGAGGAAGATGGCGATGAGAAATAGTTTAAAGTGATTCTTCTCTGCTTGTTTTGAAGAGAATAGAATAACATACAAATGCTGGGGTCTTGATTGGCCTTAATTACACAAAATTGTCATTTTTCAATGTGATAGGTGAGGAAGATGATCAAATAAATAATTGAAAAGTAATAATTAGCAATCTATAATTAAAATTAAAGGCAAATTAAATCCAATTTCATTTTGTCCTGGCTCCACCCATTCTTTGTAGAATGCAGTCTTTATTATCCCATTTAAAAACCAAGCAGAGCTCTTAGCCCAGAAAGTTGCCAATTTCTGCACCATATATATATATAATTTAGATACTGCCCATCTCACAAAAAGTGACTCTGGGTGGTTCACAATAAAAAGCAATAAATATTAAAACACAATAAAAACAGTGTAAAATACAATAAAAATAGAATAAAATAAAATAATATTCATTGAGAGGTGACTGAATTTCACTTGCTGAATCTCAAATTATACAGGACTTTGCTAAGTTGCACTCAACATTTATTCAGGATTTTGTTTTTCCCCCTCTTTTTCCTATAAATGTTATTATGAAAGTAACAAAGGAGCCTTGTTTTATTTTAGTAATTTTATTAAAATTTATAATTAAAAAGATAAAAACTAATACAAACTAAAAAATAAAATAAAAAATAAAAAGTGCAGAAAAGAAGAAAAATAGAAAAGAAAGAAAAAATTAAAATATAGTAAAGAAAGAAGAAAATAAATATTTATGTATTTGTTAAATTTATATGCTGCCCATCTCCCCCAGAGGGTGACTCTGGGTGGCTCACAATTAAAGTAAAACCTAAAAACCGTTAAAAATATAAATATCCACATTAATTTAGTTAAAAAGTCAAACTATATAAAAACAGCATATATATAAAAAGACTAAAAACATTCAGGATGATGGGCCAGTAGAATCAATTACCTCACAAGCCAATTCCAATGGTGCGAGCCCCCATCTGGCCCCCAGGCCATCTGACATAGCCAAGATTTCCTGAAGGCCATGAAAGTGGGGGCACATTGCATCTCAGGTGGTAAGTTTTTCCACAGAGCAGGGGCCACGGCAGAAAAGGCCCTCTTCCTAGACCCTACTAGTTGAAATTCGTTGACTGGTGGGGTCCGCAACATGCCCCTTCTGCCAGACTGAGTGGGTGGGCTGATATAATGGGGGTGAGATGGCTCCTCAGATAACCTGATCCTGTGCCATGAAAGACTTTAAAGTAATAACCTTCACCTTGAATTGGACCTGGAAGCAAATGGGCAACCAATGCAGCTCATGTAACAGAGGTGTTATATGGGCCCCCCAGGGGCATTCAGAACTGTCCATGCCACTGCATTTTGCATCAGCTGTAGCTACTGGATACTCTTCAAGGATAGCTCCATGTAGAGCACATTGCAGTAATCCAACCAGGAGGTGACCAGGGCATGAGTGACCATGCGGAGAGCCTCTCGATCCAGGAAGGGGGATAACTGACACACAACACGAAATTGCGCAAAGGCCCTCCTAGCCACAACTGCCACCTGCTCTTTGAGGAAGAGTCATGAGTCTAGGAGGACCCCCAGATTACGCACCAGGTCTGTCTGGGGTAGTGCAACCCTGTCAAGAAACAAGATAAACTCCTAGATCTTCAGGCTCCCTGTACCCACAGCCACTCTATCTTACCAGTTGAAGCCTGTTGTCCTCCATCCAGGCCCCTACAGCCTCCAGGCACAGTGAAAGGCTGTACCACAGCATCACTTAGGTCACCAGGGATGGAGATATATATAGTTGAGTATCATCAGCATACTGATGATACCTCATCCCTTGGTGCCAGATGATCTCACCCAATGGTTTCATGTAGATGTTAAATAGGAGCAGTCTCCCAGAGGTCTAATGCTGCCGGAAACCACTGTCTTGCAGTCTCCTTGTGAGAAGCAACTGTATGGAGCACTTGTGGGAGATCTCAAGTCCTCTCCTTGTCCCGAGGAATTATGAAGACCCGGTCCATTTGCCAACTCTTCATTTTGCCACAGTTGTTGGCTCCACTTTTTGTGGAGCCATCTTCAGTTCACCATTTTTTCCCCAGAAGTTCTGAAAATAACAAATGAGCTTTCATGTGCTCTTGACCAACACATTTTAGAAATAACATAGCAGCCCAGTGAACAAATAGCAGGAGATAAGTATATATTTCCAATTTACTAGTTGCAAAGAATTGTTCTTTGTAGGCAATTTGTTGAGAGGCCTTGGAGAATTCTATTATTTATAGCAGTATTGCAATTCATTTATATTTTATACAGACCTTGGAAATTTTATTCCCATTTGTCCAAAAGAAAAAAAGAAAATTACAACCAAATAAAATGCACACCCAGGTACCTTCTGTTAGCTATACAATCTGGATAATCATCATATGTGCCCACACACACATACCTACATTGACTGAAGAAATATAATTAGCACCAAACTAGACTGATGGGATTTGCAACAATAATAATATTTAACATAATATCAAATTATATACATCTGGTGAAAGCAAGGTTAATTAATTAATTGATTGATTTCTAGGCTGCCGAACTCCAAAAGAAGACTGAGCAGTTTCTCTAAATTAAAAAAAAAAAAAAGACATTACAGAAAAACAACAGCAGTGTGGTTACATTTCGCATAGTAAATAATATTATGGATACAATTTTGACTCAGTGGATGACATGTTGAAAAGTCCCATTCCGCTTCAGTCAGGCTTGCAATTTATTACCTCCTTTCTGTTACTTTGCAGGATAGCTTGGCTAATGGAAGGCAATCATGGGAGATGTAGCCAGAAGATCTATACCATATAAACTTGCTTATCCCCACTTTAGAGAAACAGCTTCTAATGTAATAAAAGCTCACATACACACACATGTGCTTGTGCTTGGAAAATTGGATATCACAAACCAAAAAAATCTAACACTCTCTTTTTCATGCTGTTCTTGTTTGATTTTCAGGTTCAGGGTAGTCCATTCAGCATTCTTTCATCAGCTGGTGCTAGTGCTATAGCCCAAGAATAGTTTTATCATGCTATGGCTGCATTTGCCTAACGTGCTTGACTTTGAACCTAGAAAATGAGTTAATTCAGTATCTAACAATATACTGATTAAATAACTAAGCTGGCCCATCACAGTGAGCTACCAAAACCAGCAAACAACCTCCACCCCCAAAAAACCACCCCAAATTGAGACTAAACAGGCTTAGCATGTTGAGTGAATGCAACTGCATGGACCACTGCAAACCCAGCTGATGAGCATTGTATTTTGATTGTCCTTTACTTTGCATTACAACTCTAGTATGGTTGGCACAGAGGTGGAACTAATTATTTATTTATTCCATTTGTTTAGCTGCCCATCTCAACATCCAAGATACTTTAGAAAATATTGCCTGTTTACAAGAACCTCTAGCAATAAAGGATGTCTTTAAACCACCACTCCAGTCATAAAACTATAGGAATTGAGATAATACCCACTGAAATATGGCAAGTAACAGAAGAAGAATCAATAAGGTTCTAGCCAAACTATGCCAGTAAATCTGGAGAACACCACATTGGAAGAGGTCAGTCTGCATACCAATGCCAAAGAAAGGAGACTTAACAGAGTGTGCAAACTATCCTACAATATATTTAACTTCACTTCACACACTAGCAAAATAATGTTTACAAGCACGCAACACAGATTACAGCCCTACGTGGAAACTGAGATGCCAGTTTTTCAAGCTGGCTTTAGAAAAGACTGAGGAAGCCATTTGTCTTTGTCTGCTGCTTCTTTTCTATAAAATGCTTCTTGAGCCAACAAAAGTATTTTGGGGCATAGCCTGGGTTTGTACCTATTCCATATCCATAATATGGCATTCCTAATGTAATGATTTTAAAGTCTACATTTACTTTAAATTTATCATACCATAAAAAACCATGTCACCCAAACCTTGGTATGGTTAACATATCAAGATTTGTTTGTACAGGAAAATGGAGAACTTAAGATGAAATCAAGAGAACAATAGACTGCAGAAGGATTTACTTTTCAATGGTTTTCATATGTACAATTAAGGGAGAGGTTTAATATGAATAAAACCTTACCAGGTATAGAACAGCATGTAACAGTTTGAAAGGGAATTACGTACAAATAATGATCATGTCATTGCTAAAATGCATCAATTTTACACATTTATTGTGGAGATTTGAAATGGAAGAAGAAAAAGTTACAGTGCATGATTAAATGGGCTAAGAATTTTGGTTACAACACACAGATGGACCAGGGGGAAAGGAGGTGGTTAAAAGTACTGAAATTCACATTGTCTAATAATTTAAGAGAGAATTTCTATAAAATGATACACCATTGGTATATGTCACCAGAGGGACTATCTAACATGTATAAAGGTACTTCTAATTGTTGCTGGAAATGTGAAAATTATGAAGAGACATTTTAACCATGTGTGGTGGACTTGCGAAAAAGCAAAACAAACAAACAAACAAACCTTGATGCAGATATATACAATGATGGAGAGAATTTTAAAACTTAATATTCAGTTAAAACCAGAGCTTTTTTTTACTAGGACTTTATGGATAGTCAACTAGAAAAGACTCATGGATGATTGGTTTTATATACGGTAATTGCAATGAGGCTACCGTACACACAAAGATGGAAAAATACAGAAATACAATGGAGGAGTGGACTGTGAAGATAGTAGAACTTGCTGAAATGGCTAAACTGACTTGTCTGATTAGGGAAGGAACATATAATTACTTTTACAAAAGAATGGAAACCCTTTATGGACTTTTTGTTGAAAATGGACAAAAATGAATTGGTGATTTTGGGATTTACTGATTAAAAAGGGTTGACAATGGGAGAAGGGAACCATGACATCTAATTTGGGAGGGTGGAAATGGTAATAACCATGCTTGTAACTGCTACAAAGAAGATAGGATGTTGCTTCTTTAGATATTTTTCTTTTTATTTCTCTTTTTTTCTCTTTCATTGACTTTTACAGTTTTTCACTTTTTCTTTTATCTTTTCATATCTTTTTCTTTCTTCTAATTTTCTTTTTATGTATGTATGTGTGTACAGTATGATAAAGTTAAAGTATGGGGGGGGGGGGGTCTGAGGAAGAAGAAATGTTATTGCTGATGCATGCTGAATAATTAAGAGAAACCAAAGCGTATCAAAAAGAAGTCAATATGTGCTTTATTAGTTATAAAAAGTTATTCAATTTTTTCAATCATGTTGCACATGGAATGTGTTTAGGAAAATGGAAATCCCAGAACATCTCACTGTCTTTGATGAGAAACTTATACACAAGACAGGAAGCCACAGTCCAGTCACAGATGGTGAAACAGACAAGTTGGAAAAGGAGACAAGACTATATACTCTACCCTTATTTATTCAGCCTATATGCTGAATGTGAGTCAGTTTAGTGTAGTGGTTAAGGCATCAGGCTAGACACTGGGAGACCAGGAGTTGTAGCCCTGCCTTAGGCACAAAGCTATCTGGGTGACCTTGGGCCAGTCACTCTCTCTCAGCCCTAGGAAGAAGGCAATGGCAAACCACTTCTAAAATCTTGCCAACTGCAGGGACTTGTCCAGGCAGTCACCAGAAGTCAACACTGATTTAAAGACACCAATAAATAAATACATATTGCTGAATATGAATACACACACACACTCACACACACACACATATACAGACAGAAGCTGGATTGGATGAAGATGAGTGTGTTTTTAAAACTGGAGTAAGAAACACCAATAACCTGCATTATGCTGATAACACTACTTTGATGGCTGAAAATGCAGATAATCTGGAAGCTCTAGTAATGGTCAAGAAGCACAATGAAAAAACAAAACAGGACTGAGATTGAATATATGCACCAAATGACAATAGGTAGAGCAACCAGTCTTAGCATTGACAGTTAAGAGATGGAAGTAGTGGGTGGTTTCTGCCTTTTAGGATTGACTATCAACAATAAAGGAACCATCAGTCAACAAATATGTCACTGACTACCACTTTATAAGGTAACAATGAAGGCCTTGGAAAACATATTCAGATGCTGAGACATGTCTAAACCTACAAATGTCATCATGTAGGGAATGATTTTCAGTGTGACACTTTACGGAAGTAAAAGTTGGACTTGAAGGGGGAGGACAGAAAGAGGATTGAAGCTTTTGAACTTTAGTGATGGAGAATACCCATAAGAATACCACGATTAGTTGAGAAAACAAACAAATGGGTCACAGAAAAGTTAATCCTGAGTTCTCATTCATGGCACAAATGACCAGACTCAAATTATTATATTTGGATTCATTATGCAAAGACCCAGCTCTCTTTAAAAGTCCCTAATGCTGGGACTGGTAGAAGAAAAGAAAACAGGACACCCAGCAGCTAGGTGGATGGAATGTACAGTTATATTTTTGAAACCATCACCATCTCTGTGAGTCAAATGGTTCTGCCTTCAGAGGATTGCGTACTGCAGAATACTGCAGTATTCTCACCAATAATGTATTGACTTGCCAAGCTGAACTCAAATATGGAAGTTTTCTTTTTTCTTTTTAACTTCAAGCAAGCCAATGTAGACTTGACTGTAGTTTTTGGAACTGCTATTCTGGTTTAGCTAACTCAGCAAAAAAAGATTTTACCACAAAGTGTCTGTATTGGCAGTATAGTGCAGAAGAACATCTTATTCACATCTATCACACAGATATCACATTCAGTCCTACCATTCATTAAGCAGGCAACTGACGTAAAGATCCTGATCCAAAATAATAATGATGGCATATATTAAGGGAGTAATTTGAAAACTGAAACCAGCTCCCTCTGTATATTGCAACAGAGTACCTGGCTTTGCTTATCAGATTCTCACTGCTATTTGTAGCAGAGAAAAAGAAATATCCTTTAAGGTCTACCAACAGTAGTTAGTGAAGAACTGAAATTTAAAAATATATTCATGGGATAAAAAGGCAACTCAGGCCTATAGATTCTATGACAATCAGTAAAAAGACCAGGCTTTTTCTTCCTATATTGCCTCTCAGATGGGTCTGTCACTCAAATAAATATATTAATTCTCATGCACATGCTCTTTTTCAAACACCCACCCACACACCCACATTGGATGATCATGATTTGTATCTCTATCATCTATCTTAGAAGCATCTATTCTTGCAATCTTCTAGGATGGATAAAATTGTCCACTCCAGGAACACTTGATGACATGATCACTTTTTTTCACACAAATCATGTCTTAATATTGATGATTTCTGGGTAAGGACCATGTGCTGCCTCCTAATAGTGTTATGCTGATGTTAAGAGATACATTAAATTTCTGTCATATTCAGCATTATCATTGCAAAATGTTGCTTTATATTGCTATTAGGTTCTTGGAAGCTGTGGTTCTTTTGATCTTAGCTATTCTACTACAGATTTATTAAGCAGCTACAGAGTCTCCACAAAACTAGTGAAAACACATCAAAGGCAGTTCTGTTTCTGTGGATTAATTTAGAATTATAGCAGTCAGTCTACAAGTCTAATGACCCCACTATCATACTAACATATGCTTATTATTAAAAGCATATGTTAGCATAGCTACTGAAACCTAAGGGGGGGGGAGGGTGAATTGCTTTCCTATCCAACTTATACCAATTGTTTCCAGTAACTACAAGATTTTCTGCTAAGGATATTAAAAAAAAAGTCCATAATGACAGGCAGGATAATAATTTATGAGTATAAAAGAAGTTGGCTCATACTGAGAAAAGATCTATCTTGACTATGCTAATTTTCCCCATCACTGGGAATGTAAAAGAGTAACATAAATCAAAATCAAGATCATCTCAAGTGGAAAGGAAACTGTGAGACTGCTGAAGACTAGATAGCAATGTTTTATGTAAACAGGTCAAAGAAGTGATAAACAAAACAAAAAATAGGGACTTATATCAGACAATAGGAATGATCCACACACAGATCCAAGTGTAGTAAACAAACCTGATGCTTGGGCTGATTAAACTATTTCCATTGGATTATGCTCAGAAAAGTTTGCTTCACCAAAAGTTTATATGCTTTGTGATACAAAAAGTAGTAATGCCATCTTTTTTGTTGTTGTTAAACCAACATTTTAAGCTAGATGTGAAAGAGTCTATTCATCAGTACAAATCCTGTAATCCTAAAATCCATCTAAACTGAAGCTTGTAACAAGTTATAAACCATGAGGAACAAGTCATGGAAATGCGGTTATGGATTTCATGTTTCCTAGCTGGAATGGAAGGCCATCACCATATAGCAATCATAGTTTAAAAATAAGGGGGAAAAAAATGGAGTGTTTTGTCAGATCTGACTAGGGTTTTCAGGAACATAGAATAGCTCCAGATAATTAATAGTCTCATCTTAATTGCTGTGAAAAAGATACAAGGTTCAGAGGCAGTCATAATTATAGCTTTCATTTCAGCATAAATTGTGAAACGAAGTATTTTTGAGATAGACCTTTCATCAGGAAGAATGAGACTTTCCTGCCTACTTGGAGTTGTCTGAGGAAAGGAGAGTGGAAATGTTGTTTGCTTCTTTTGGGGAAATGAGTGCAAAGATGGACCCTAGCTTAGGGCTCAAGAATTTGAGATGGCTACTGCACTTCCCCTTTTTAAGAAGCATTCACAACAAACAACAATAAGGATAATTGTTTAACTAGGCACTAATTTTGACTCATCTAGAGAAATAAGCTGCAGAAGATTCTGTCTCAGAGTCCAAACGTTTCATGGATAACATAAGCATACTGTGGATTGCTTGGTAGACTAACCATTAATTAAATATATAACAAGTCAGGTATTATCAAGAATTACAAATTCATTTTCTTTGGGTCTGCTAAACTCTTTCCAGGCTGTGATTAACATGAGAATGTAATCTCTCTCCATGTCAAAAAATAGAGGGCTTGTATTTATAATTCTAGCACTTAGGTTTATCAAGTCGTATCCCATTCTTGTGTCAAAGGCTACGATTCAAATTCTCTCAGGTGATCTTCATAAAATTGTTTGATAAACCTCATCTACACTTGATTTAAACTCAGTCTGATTTGTTCTCATCATCATTAAGCCCGCTTTCATACTACTACAACAATTACAGATGCCATTTCATTTGCATGCACTTTAAGGATGTTTGTACATGTTGAAGCAGTTTAATGAGGATTTAATGCATTCCAGAGAATGGTGTTTGGGGATTTCAAAAGCCCAACTGTCACAAGTACTATATTTTATTGATATTAAATTAAGAGCAGCTCTCAGCAGTATCCAAATACTTCTAGTTGCACATAAAATGCTTCTTCTGATGTATGCTGTTTGTTTCTTAACAAGACATCTGAGTAGCATAAATTTGGAATTTTACTATTTCCTTTTCACTGGTTTTTTAATATAATTTGGACAGCAAAAACCCTCATAAGATACCACTTTTGGGTCATATAAAACACAATACAATAGAAACAAGATTTTAAGGAGACAGAATGAAATGCAGATGGATCCACTTGCCAGCCTCTGCAGATATAGCACAACTAGTATTGGTTGTACACCATTCTAGGTAATGAAGGTGATTTGTGTGTGTGGGGGGGGGGAGGGTTGTCAAGGTAAAACCCCAATACATCTTCCCAAGGAAAACAAAGCACTACATGGTGTTAAATTAGGCAATTAGCCCCTGCCCAAATATACTTTCCCAGAAAAACTAAAGTGTCAGTTTAATCATAAAACATTAGAAGGCCAAAGAATGTTGATAGGCTGGGAAAACATACCAAAAGCAAACGTAGATTCTGGGAACAAGAGACAGTTTGATAAAGCCCATAACAGTAACTTTCTAGAAGGAAAGTTTGTCCATGAAACGTTGCCTCTATTATTTCAAAACCCTGTTGTCTTTGTAGTCCATTACCTCATAGGTACACCTTAATTGCCTCACTGACCTCACTAGATTCAGAATGTGTTATATTCAATCAAGTACTTACTGCTGTATCCAAGCACATACAAATTCTAATTTGCATAAATCTATACAGAAGGACTGCAACCCCTCCCTCTTGAGGCCTGTTTTTGCCTCCAGCACTATCAAATAAGCCAATTTGTGCTTCAAACTAACAGACTACTTTTTAGGCTAGAATGTTAAATGAACCTAGCTATAGAATATATCTAAGATGAATTCAACAAATGTTGAAAGAAGGTATGCAGAGACATCAAGATAAATTCAGCTCATACTACAACCCACAATTAAGATAGAATTTCAGAAAGTTCTATTACATGTGTCGATTTCCTTCCAACAGAGTTAGCTGCAAAATGCTTCACATGCTAACATACTATAAAATATTTTAATGCATGACATTTTTGTATAAATGGTTAACTATGTGGACAATCATGCTTCTTAGTCCCCATAGTGGTACAGCTCACACTGGGATGGCCCTGAGGTCCAACTCCTGCTGATGGGCATCAAGAACTTACAGGTTTTGTTGACAGGAAACTAGAAGTAGAAACTTGGCTTGATATTGAGAAAAAGTGTGGCTGCTTGGCAGCTCTGTGCCATATATAAATGACATGAAAGAAAACATTGTAATGGAGTGGGGAGAAAGGACAAAACAATAGAGGGAAAAAGGTACAATTGACTAATGAGTAGGAAGTTCTATCAACAGCAAACAAACAAACAAAAAAAGAGTTAGGAAGTTCACTGCTTAGAGTAGAATATTTAGACTGTCCATATCTTGGAAGGGGTGGATGGAATTCAAAATCTTTATTTCAAAAGTACAGAAAGAAAAGCTATTGGTCCTTGAGAATTACAGCAGACCAAATACTCTGATAAGAATATGCACAATAAGCATGATAATATAAGCAAAACCTAGCTGAATCATTTTAGGGGTTCCACTTCTACAGAGTCCCCTTCTTTATGGTCAGGATGGTATTCAAAATAGGTCAAAATAGAAGAAGATACGTACATATATTTCAACCAGTCTAACATAAAGTGAAATAATCAAAACATTTCAAAAGGAACATAATTTTGTAGTAGTAGTAGTAGTAGTAGTAGTTGTTGTTGTTGTTGTTGAGAAGTGAGCATGTATACTATCATGCTCATATAGTCAAAATGATACAGTCCAGAGGGAGAGATCAACAGACTTAGAATAACCACAAACTCAGTAAAAGTATAATTCTGCCCCACAGGATTTTTTTTAGTATTTTCACTTTCTATTGAATGTTGGAAGAAAAAAAAAAGTGTGTGTGTGTGTGTATGTGTGTGTGAAACTTAATGGTAAAAGAAAATGGATTTGAGTATCCTGGGGTTAATGGCATCTTAAACAAGAGCATGCCAATTTATTGCAGAAGCTCCATAACACATAAACTATTTTAAAAGTATATTGAGAGGAAAGACAAAAAGAGAAAAACAATCTTAAAACTTGCAATGGAAATTGTATATCTGCAGACCCATTTCCATTTCGGATTGAATCTTTTGAAAACTATTGGGTCCTCTGCTAGTCTTTAACTTGCATTAGAAAGAACCATTAATCCTATATTTCCAATCCTAGCAATTATTCCCCCTTCATGGATCACTGCCTTGCTGTGGCCAAGGGGCTTGCGTAACTCAGTGAAGCCATGAGCTATGCCTTGCAGGGCTACCCAAGATGGATAGGTCATGACAGAGAGTTCTGACAAAATGTGGTCCACTGGAGAAGGAAATGGCAACCCACTCCAGTATCCTTGCCAAGAAAACCCCATGGACAATGTCAAAAGGATAAAAGATATGACACCGGAAGATGAGCCCCTCATGTCAGAAGGTGTCCAATATGCTACTGGGGAAGAGCAGAGGGCAATTCCAAGTAGCTCCAGAAAGTGTGAAGCAGCTGGGCCAAAGCTGAAAGGACGTTCAGCTGTGGATGTATCTGGAAACGAAAAGAAGGTCCGATGCTGTAAAGAACAATATTGTATAGGAACCTGGAATGTAAGATCTATGAACCAAGGTAAGCTGGATGTGGTCAAACATGAGATGACAAGATTGAACATAGACATCTTGGGAATCAGAGAATTAAAATGTACAGGAACGGGTGAATTTAATTCAGGTGACCATTATATCTACTACTGTGGGCAAGAAATCCTTAGAAGAAATGGAGTAGCACTCATAGTCAGTAAGAGAGTGGGAAAGGCAGTAATGGGGTACAACCTCAAAAATGACAGAATGATCTCAGTGCAAATCCAAGGCAAACCATTCAACATCACAGTAATCCAAGTCTATGCCCCAACCACTGATGCCAAAGAAGCTGAAGTTGACCGCTTCTATGAAGACCTTTTAGAACTAGCACCAAAAAAAGATGTCCTTTTCATCATAGGGGATTGGAATGCTAAAGTAGGAAGTCAAGGAATAATCCGAATAACAGGCAAGTTTGGCCTTGGAGTACAAAATGAAGCAAGGCAAAGACTAATAGAGTTCTGTCAAGAGAACAAGCTAGTCATAGCAAACACTCTTTTCCAACAATACAAGAGATGACTCTACACGTGGACATCACCAGATGGTCAATACCAAAACCAGATTGATTATATACTTTACAGCCAAAGATGGAGAAGCTCTATACAGACAGCAAAAACAAGACCAGGAGCTGACTGTGGCTCAGATCATGAGCATCTTACTGCAAAATTTAGGCTTAAATTGAAGAACATAGGGAAAACCACTAGACCACTCAGGTATGACTTAGATCATATTCCTTGTGAGTACACAGTGAAGGTGATGAATAGATTTAAGGGATTAGATTTGGTAGACAGAGTGCCTGAAGAACTATGGACGGAGGTCCGTAACATTGTACAGGAGGCAGCAACTAAAACTATCGCAAAGAAAAAGAAATGCAAGAAAGCAAAATGGCTGTCTGATGAGGCTTTACAAATAGCTGTGGAAAGAAGGAATGAAAAAAGCAAGGGTGAAAGGGAAAGATATAACCAACTGAATGCAGATTACCAGAGAATAGCAAGGAGAGATAAGAAGCCCTTCTTAAATGAACAATGCAAAGAAATCGAGGAAAACAGCAGAATGGGGAAGACTAGAGATCTCTTCAAGAAAATTGGAGATATCAAAGGAATGTTTAGTGCAAAGATGGGCATGACAAAAAAGGCAGGGATCTAACAGAAGCAGAAGAGATTAAGAAGAGGTGGCAAGAATACACAGAAGTACTATACAATAAAGATCTTAATGTCCCTGATGTCCATACTGGTATGGTCACTGACCTAGAGCCAGACATCCTAGAGAGTGAAGTCAAGTGGGCCTTAGGAAGCATTACTAACAACAAAGCTAGTGGAGATGACACTATTCCAGCTGAGTTATTTTAAATACTAAAAGATAATGCTGTTAAAGTGTTGCACTCAATATGCCAGCAAGTTTGGAAAATGCAACAGTGGCCACAGGACTGGAAAAGGTCAGTTTACGTTCCAATTCCAAACAAGGACAATGCCAAAGAATGCTAAAACTATCGCACAATTGCGCCAATTTCACATGCTAGCAAGGTTATGCTCAAAATCCTACAAGCTAGGCTTCAGCAGTATGTGAACCAAGAACTACTGGATGTACAAGCTGGGTTTCGAGAGGCAGAGGAACTGGAGATCAAATTGCCAACATTTGCTGGATCATGGAGAAAGCATGAGAGTTCCAGAAAAACATCTACTTCTGCTTCATTGACTATGCAAAAGCCTTCGATTGTGTGGATCACAACAAACTGTGGCAAATTCTTAAAGAGATGGGGTACCAGACCACCTTACCTGTCTCCTGAGAAATCTGTATGAGCGCCAAGAAGCAATAGTTAGAACCAGTCATGGAACAACCAATTGGTTCAAAATAGGGAAAGGAGTACAACAAGGCTGTATACTGTCACCCTGCTTATTTAACTTATATGCAGAGTACATCATGAGAAATGCCAGGCTAGAAGAATCACAAGCTGGAATTAAGATTGCAGGGAGAAACTTCAACAACCTCAGATATACAGATGATACCACCCTAATGGCAGAAAGTGAAGAACTAAAGAGCCTCTTGATGAGGGTGAAACAGGAGAGTACAAAAGCTGGCTTGAAACTCAACATTAAAAAAACTAAGATAATGGCATCTGGACACATCAGTTCCTGGCAAATAGAAAGGGTAGAAATGGAAGTAGTAACAGACTTCATTTATTTGGGCTCCAAGATCACCGCAGATGGAGACTGCAGCCATGAAATTAAAAGACACTTGCTCCTTGGGAGGAAAGCTATAGCAAACCTAGACAGCATATTAAAAACCAGAGACATCACCTTGCCGACAAAGATCTGCATAATCAAAGCTATGGTTTTTCCAGTAGTAATGTATGGCTGTGAGGGCTGGACCATAAAGAAGGCTGAGTGCCAAAGAATTGATGCCTTTGAACTGTGGCACTGGAGAAGACTCTTAAGAGTCCCCTGGACTGCTAGGAGGTCAAGCCAGTCAATCTTAAAGGAAATCAACCTTGACTGCTCATTGGAAGGATTGATAATGAAGCTCAAGCTCAGATACTTTGGTCACCTAATGCGAAGAGAGGACTCTTTGGAAAAGACCCTGATGCTGGGAAAGATGGAAGGCAAAAGGAGAAGGGGATGGCAGAAGATGAGATGGTTAGATAGCATCACTGAAGCAATGAGCATGAAACTGAGCAAAATCAGGGAGGCAGTGAAGGACAGGAAGACCTGGTGTGATATGGTTCATGGAATCATGAAGAGTTGGACATGACTTAACGACTGAACAAGAACAACAAGCAATTATTCATCATATTTGGCTATCTACTGGATTCTTCTGAAAACTTCCAGAGAAAGTGTGATAATGCTTTAAAAGTACACTAGTCTAGCTAAGCTTCCTTCTTTTGTTTACCTAATACAAGTGAATAATGACTATGTAATATGTTTGCCTTGCAATATGTTTTCACCTCAGAATATTTTGAAAGTGTAATTGTTCACAGCTGCTTAGCAATGATGGACAGTTGATCTTAATTGCTAATCAAGCATCTGGGAGGGCCCTTTGCTGTACTTTAAAAGGTTTATCCAATTATTTCTGACGAGAGAGGTTAAAGCACTATTAACCATCATTAAAGCCAATAGATGAATGTCAATTAAATGGAAAGACCCTTGACAAATATGTTTTAAGCCAAATTTTACTTCAAGCATTTCTTTGTTTTCTTCCTCTTCTTCCCCATTTAAATCATAATTTTGCTCATATGAAGGTATGAGAGAATCTCTAGGTATAGCATTAGTACACTTAACCTTATTTGCCAGTCCTTTGAGAAAGGCCAGGTCAAAAAACAGGCATGGTAAGGATTCTAGGAATGCTCTTGAATCTTGAAAATCTGTCAGAGTTCCTCTCTCTTGCATCATACCCTAAACAAAATCAAGTCAGGGTTATTTTGAGCTTCTCACATTTCCCACTTTCCCAGGACTGCTTAAACTTTTCTGCAAGCCCACCCCCCTGCCCACCTTAACAGCTCATTTTTTTCTTCCCTCCCCAACAACTCACTCATGCTTCTCTATCCCCAAGGTCCACTCTAAACACCTTTACACCATTATTTTCAGAACAGCTGAATCACTCAATGGCACAAACACAACTGAAATTAAAAAATGGATTTCCTCATGAAGTCACAGTACAGATGATATCTAACTGACTTTGGCTCATTAAAAACAAACAAGCAGGGTCAGAACTGGTTCGTACCCACTTCTGAATGGAAGACCACCAAAAGAACCTAGGACTGTAGGCAAAACTCCATGATTACTATTCTTGCATTTCTTCTTGTTATACCCATGTGAACCCACACTAACCAACCCAACCTCCCACAAGAGGAGCTTGTAAGAACATTATTCAGATGGGTACAAATAGAAGAGAACAGCAACCCAGAACACCAGAAAAAGGAAACAGACCACCTATACAAAATCTTCCAACAAAATGGATACCCACACAACTTTATCAAACAGGGCCTGACCACTCAACCCACAATAGCACAACCAACACAAGCTGTGAAAAGGATGTCACTACCATACCTCAAAAACATCTCAGAAACAACCAACAGTCTATTACAACCACACAGCATCACTGTAGCATACAAACTAACTAAAGCCGTCCAAAACATCTTAAGTAAACCAAAAGACCCAGTAGCCCAACAAGTAAAAACAGGAGTCATCTACAACATGCAGTGTAAGGACTGTAATGACCACTATATAGGACTGACAGACAGAACACTAGCTGAGGGCATCCATGAACACCAACTAGCAGTCAGAAGACACAATGAAAATTCCTTAATCTCATGACACCTGGACAGACTCAACCATAGTTTCATCCTAGAGCATCCTAGATCAAGCTAAATCCAAAAACCCTAGGGAATTCCTGGACGTTTGGCATTCAGACAAATCAGCCATCAATATACACATAGAGATAAACCACATTTACACAACATTCAAAAGAGACAATAAAAAAGCTAAGAAGGAAACAAAAAGATCAGAACACATCATTTCCAGCAGCCAACATCCAGATACACAGGGATTAACATCAGATGAACAATTAAGCAGAAAACAATACCCTAATCAAGGAACTACCAAGGAGAAAACCAGACCCCCACCAACACTGGCAGGGCAAGCTACTGTATATAGACAGGGAGCAAACCCCACATTCACCAGCACTGATGATGTTACCTAGTTAGGTAATGAAACATCTGCAAGCTCAGAGAGCACCAAGGACTCCACTGCTTAATTATTAACTTAGTAAGTTACTTACTTACCTATGTATTTACTTAGAATAACACCAACAATATTTCAGGAGCCTATAAAGAGAGGATTCTGAATTTGGTACAATTTTGGAAACATCCATAAACATAGGTACTTTATAAGAAATATATTTCCATAATGAGTTTGTTATTACTTATGAGTTGTCTTGTCCTTTACAGCAAATAATTTATTAACCACTTATTTTTAGCCTAAGTTATTTGTGGCTAAGAATGCAATGTTTTGCACAGGAGTAAATTTAAATAAATTCAGTAGGGAATAATTACAACCATAGAACTGGGCTATGTGTTCTAGAGAGCAATCAATGGGAACTTTTTGGCCCAAATTAATTATTATCAATTCATGCAATTCTTTCTCACTACTTTTTTTTTTTTTTAAAAAAAGAAAAATAACAGCCTTGAATTCTCCTTTGCTTCTTACCTTGACAAATGTTATCACTTCTTAAGACAAAATGGCTCAGTGGATGATACAAATATGTTTTTATGTTTGGAAGAGCAAACGGGGACAAGATATTTTAAATTGAAAGATCGAGCAAAACAGTTATTGCGTCCCTTCACATTCCTCTAACATTAGGATTAAAGTAAATGTGACTCACACAACATATCTAATTTGAGTCTTAAAAACTTAACTTGTGGTCCTATAGATATATAATATCTGTGCAGTATTTTTAGTACAGTACTTTACATTTTTCTCCAATGAAAAGAAAAGAGTGGGAATTAGCTACATCTGTTCCAGACAAACAGAGCTTATGGGACCAAATCAATCATGTCTTGGGAAACAAAAAGCCTTTAGATCCCACTAATTCAAAGCTGTTAGACCCTGTCAGACCCAGGAAAGGCACATATGGAGGAACGATGTTACTTACATTGAGATTAGTGCCTTGGGGATGGGACAGTGGGGGAGAGGGGAGCTAGATAGGGAGACAGGGAAGATGATAGGGGAGGGCATTGCAGTGGTGATGGACCTGGGAGGTATGGTGGGAGACAGGGGGTGGGCCACTCTCAGGGAAGGCAGCCCTGGTGTTTAATACTGGTACTGCATTCTGGCCCCCTGTGCTCTGCCCCAGGACCTAGTTTCCAGAGCTTTGGTGGCTCTGGTCTCCAGCTGCTGCTGCTTAATGCCAGGTCAACCTGCAATAAAACTCACCTCATCCACGATCTGATTGTGGATGGGAGAGCCAACCTGGCTTGTATCACCAAGACGTGGTTGAGCACTGAAAGCAGGTGCCCTTCCCTGAAATGTGCTTTCTCAGGTTTTGAGTGTAGCATCAGCCATGACTCCAAGGCAGGGTTAGGCAGTTGTTATTTCTGAGCCTCTGATGGCCTCCAGGGGTCCTGCCCCAGGCATCACCAGATGTGAGACCCTCTTTGTGAGGTTGGGCCATAGGGATCAGTGGGGATTGCTGCTCACTTACTTTCCTTCCTGCAGTATAGCTGTATCCCTGCCTGTGCTCCTGGACTTTGTGTCAGAGCTGATGTTGGAGTTTCCCAGGTTTTTGGTTCTGGAGAATTTCAACTTGCTGTCTGTGGGCCCAGGAGATTGATTGATTGATTGATTGATTGATTGATTGATTGATTGATTCAGCTTGTATGCCGCCCATCTCCCCCAACGGGTGACTCTGGGTGGCTCACAATAAAAACAGAGCTCTCTCCGAGATGGCTAAAAACTATAAATAATTAAAAACATATTAAAAAACCCTAAAAAACCTCCTCTGGTTTATGGCCCTAAAAAACCTGTAAGATGCTGGGGGGGGAGACAACCCATCATCCCACCAGCCATCTCCACAGGTGCGGGCCCCCCTCTGGCCCCCAGGCCTTCTGGCAGAGCCAGGATTTAATACCTTTCCTGAAGGCCATGAGGGAGGGGGCACACCGGACCTCAGGAGGCAGGATGTTCCATAGGGCGGGCGCTACAGCAGAAAAGGCTCTCTGCCTCAACCCCACCAATCGAAATTCCCTGACTGGTGGGGTCTGCAACCTGCCCCTTCTGCTGGACCGAGTGGGACGGGCTGAAGTGACCAGGGCGAGGCGGTTCCTCAGATAACCTGGTCCTGTGCCATAAAGGGCTTTAAAGGTAATAACCAACACCTTGAATTGGACCCGGAAACAAACCGGTAACCAATGCAGCTTGCGCAACAGCGGTGTTATATGTGCCCTCCTAGGGGCATTAAGAACTGTCCGCGCTGCTGCATTCTGCACCAGCTGTAGCTTCCGGATACTCTTCAAGGGTAGCCCCATGTAGAGCGCATTACAGTAGTCCAACCCAGAGGTGACCAGGTCCCCCTGATCCAGGAAGGGGCGTAACTGGTGCACCACATGAAGTCGTGCAATGGTCCTCCTAGCCATGACTGCCACCTGCTCTTTGAGCAGGAGTCGTGAGTCCAGGAGAACCCCCAGATTACGCACCGGGTCTGTCTGGGGTAGTGCAACCCCGTCAAGAACCAGAGATGACAAAGTCCTAGATCTTGAGGAGTTCATGGCCACCATAGTAGCCATGGACCTGGTTCAACTTATTTATAGCCTGGTCACTGGTTCTGGTGTTTGCCTCGGGGCAGTGGCATCATGATCTGGATAAACATCATTAACATGGACAGACCACTGGCACTGTCCTTGCCATGGACAGACCACTCCATGTTGGCCCTAGAGTTCTCAACAGCTGCCCCTTACTGCAGAGAGGTGGGGTGTATTAGATTGGCCTGCCCCAGGCACCTGATGGACCCAGTGTGGTTTCAGAGGGAACTCAGGTTGTTTCTCCCGAAGCCCTGACACTAAGTTTGGCCTTGCTGCTGCTTGGAACAAGCAAACAATGGGGGCACTGACCAAATTGTGCCTATGTGGACTCTCTGTGCACATGGATCTTGTAGAGTCCCAAGGTTTACCAAGCAGCTCTGAGAAATGAAGTGACACAAGAGATGCCTAGAGTGTCTCTGGAGGAAGACAAAGAGTGAAGCCAACCAAGTACAAGTAAGAGCCTATATTAGGACTTACCTTGTGGTGATAAAGTCTTACCTTGTGGCAATGAAACTGCTGGGTGAGATCATTTGACAGTACAGGGTATGGTATCATCAATATACTGATGATAGACAGCTATATATCTCTACCCCTGGCCAGGCAGGTGATATTATTGTGGTGCTGACCAAGTGCCTGGAGGCTGTAAGGATCTGGATGGGGAAAACTGACTTCTGCTCAACCCTGGAAAGACAGAGTGGCTCTGGATTTTTGGCCACCAGGGTCTGGAGACTTGTCATCTCGGCCTCTGGAGGGGGTTGCACTTCCCTGGACTGAGCTGGTCCACAATTTGAGGGTCCTCCTGGACTCATAGCTCCTGCTTGATGAGCAGCTGGCAGCTGCAGCTAGGGGGGCCTTTGCACAGATCTGTCTTGTGTGCCAATTGTACCCTTTCCTGGACTAGGAGGCCTTGCCTTAGTCACTTCCTGTTTGGTTTACTGTAATGTGCTTTACATGGGGCTGCTCTTGGAGACCATTTGGAAGTTACAACTGATCTAGAATGCAGCGGCATGGACAGTATTGGGTGTTCATAGGTTCACCCATGTTACACCTCTATTGTGTGAGCTGCACTGGCTCCCAGATTCCTTCTGGGTGCAATTCAAGATGCTGGTTATCACCTTTAAAGTCCTACATGGCAAGAGATCTGGTTATTTGTGGAACTGCCTCTCCCTAAGAATATCTGCTTGCCCCCACTAGATTAGATAGGGTGGGGGCACGCTCCAGGTCCCCTTCCTGAAATCTTGCCATCTAGTGGGACCTCAGAAGTGTGCCTTTTCCATGACTGCCCCTACCTTATGGAACCCCATCCAGCAGCGATTCAGCAGGCCCCCACCTTTTAGCTTTCAGAAGGCCATTAAGGCCTGGCTTTTTACTGAGGCTCTGGGATGGGATGGGATGGGATGGGATGGGATGGGATAGAATAGAATAGAATAGAATAGAATAGAATAGAATAGAATAGAATAGAATAGAATAGAATAGAATAGAATAGAATAGAATAGAATAGAATAGAATGAGGGTAACTGGCGTTTGCTGCAGGGCATCCTAAGGGGATGATTAAGGCACAGGATTTTTGTTTGATTGTTTTACTGTTTTATTGTTTTATGGTTATGTTTCATAGTTAGTGGTTTTATTGCTCTTGTGAGCCTCCCAGAATTAAGATAGGCAGCCATGCAAATCTTATACATACATACATACATACATACTTTTTTTAAAAGCTACTTTTTTTTAGATTTTTTTATTCCCGCCTTTCTTATTTTTATAAATAACTCAAGGCAGTGAACATACCTAATACTCCTTCCTCCTCCTGTTTTCCCCATAACCACTTCCACCCTGTGAGGGGAGTTGGGGTGAGAAAGAATGACTGGCCCAAAGTCACCCAGCCAGCTTTCGTGCCTAAGGTGGGGCTAGAACTCTCCGTCTCCTGCTTTCCAGCCTGGTGCCTTGACCACTAGGCCAAACTGGCTCTCCCATTGTTCTGAACCACCTAGGGTTGGGGAATAAATGTCAATACATGTGTGTGCATATCTGTGTGTTTTTGTCCAACCTCAGACATAGTTATCCTCTGAATGTTGCACTGGAGTTCTCCATTAAAAAAGTATAAATTTGCTCACAAACAATGGAATATTAGATAAAAATGCATAGAAGATGTATATATTAGGAATACATACTGTATATTTTCAAACAGGCAGTGGGCATAGGTGTCCAGTGACCTCTCTGAGTGTTGATGGATACAGCATGGTTGAAATTGCCTTGTAAGTACTCCCCAAAGCATTATTTATTTTCTGTATTTGTTTATTTTAATCAAGTTTTTGAATGTAAACTACCTTGGGTTTTTCCAATGTGACAACTTTTATTTAAAAAAAAATCATAATAAACTTCTAATTTTTAGAAAAAGAGTCTACCATTTCAATGGCTTTTGTCTTTAGAGGAGGGAAGGCAGACTTTTCCACCCTGGCAGCCACACTTTAGTTTCACATCCTGTGTGATGGCCATTGCAAGCAATGTTATGATGCCACAGATTCTAAAACATATGGATCCATTTACTCTGAGGGTCACATGAGGCTTTTGGAGCATAGATAGTATTGCAGTACAAGTGAGGGCACCATGGGTTATGGCTTGTAAGAATTAGGTACATTCCCAAATTTCTTCAATGAACTTCTTGAACACTATGGATTTAATTGTCACATGAACTCTTGCATGTTACAGCTTCAAATGAATAGACTGAACTTATATTTATGTTTGGCTTCTTAAAATGAATACATCCAAATATATATATATATAAAGATGCAAATGCTTATAGCTTAGGTTCCAAATTTCATTGGTTTCTAGTAGTTTCTAGAAATCAAATAGCTCATCTTCAAAAATTAAACACCATTTAGTCTGAACAAGATAATAAAACATAAAATTCATTCATTCATTCATTCATTCATTCATTCATTCATTCATTCATTCATTCATAGAATTTATACGTTATAATTTATATAATGTATAAATTCTGGGTAGCGTATAGCAATAAAAATAGAGAAAAATCAAAACCCGACCAGTATAAAACTAGTATTACAAACTACAACAGTACATACATAGTTGAAGTTAGAAATAACAAACCCTTTCCCAACAGAACAGGCGTAATTCCCATCCTGGCCCATTGCATGGGAAAAGAGCCAGGTCTTCATGTAGTAGGGTCATGACATGACCTAGTAGGGTCAGGGCCACCTGCATTTCAGGGGGAGCTATTTCCATAGGGCTCAGGCATACCCATTACTACCTATGCCACTGAATTCTGGGTCAGTTGCAGTTTTCAGAAAGTCTTCAAGGGTAGCCCCATATAAAGGATGTTGTAGAAGTCCAGCTGGGAGGTGATCAAGGTGTGACTGATCATGATCAGGGCTTTCTGATCCAGAAGTGGGCACAACTGGCCCATAAAATGGAGTCACATGGAGATCCTTCTGGACATGATTGTCACCTGCTCTTCAAGCAAGACTCATGAGTCCAAATTGCACACAGGCTCTGAATGGGTGAGTGCAACCCCACCCAGAGCCAAAGGTGGAAAATCCCCCGATCCAGATTCTTGGTCCTCAAAACCTAAAGCCAGTCAGTTTTGCCTCAGTTAAGTTAGAGCCTGTTCTTCCTTATTCAGACCCTCTCTCCAAATACTGGGAAATTTTAATGGAACAACTTTCCATTCCAGCCCCACCAACTGCTAAATAAAATAAATATGCTTTACATCTTGCTTTGACAGTTTTGCTATATTCAAACTCGGATGAGTTGCCAAGAAAAGTGAATGCAAATATGGAGACTTGTTACTGAGAGAGTTGTACAGCTGGTCTCTGAATGCTCAAATTTATTAAACATGAATACACATTGCTGGCATACACAAATTTACCTTTTGAGATTTGAAGACTGAGACAATCAGCTCAAAACCAACAGGAGGAGGAAAGCTAATCCTGGGGTAATAAAGATCTCTTGGGATCTAGATCCAGAAACTCTGCCAGCATTTTCTGGGATAATCTCTCACAAACATTCCAGTCTTCTAGTTCTAACAAGTAAAGAAGAAATGGGTATCTGGAGCAAGATTTTCTTTCCCCAGTCCTGATAGATTTCAGCAAAACTCAGAAAGCCTTGGTTGGAACAGTTGGTTTGTGCTTAATGGCTTGTACATTATGCTGACAGCACAGAGATGGAAAACTGATACTAAATCAACCAAAACAAACATCAGAATAGGGTGAAGGGTAATACAAGCATGTTTCAAATAAAACAAATCTCAAGAGAGCAGGGAGTTGAGTGGAAAAGTTCAGACGAATAAAATGTATTGATTCCCCTGCCCCAAGAAGAAAATCCATAGCTGGAGAATGAATCAAAGAAATATATAAGCCCTATTCAAGCATTCTAGATCTCATGTGATGAGGATCGAATGACGATAGCTTCAACAGCTTGCTAACATCTTTGCAAAATGATTGAAGAGGGGGGAAATATTCTGTGTGCAGTCTCCTGGCATAATGTAGGACCCTGCACACTTAAAATTTTAAATAGGGCAGAATTTCTGTGCTTGTTGTTTGTTTATGTGTTTTAATGGGAGGACCAGCTAGGCTGGGGAAGCAGTAGCAATGATTGTGACAGTAAATGCAGCCTTGGTCTTCTCTCACTGCATAGAACATATGAAGAACTTTGATGGAAGTGATTTCATTTACATTTGTTCATTCTGAGTAATTTAGTTTCAAGGAAGAAAATATGCATTCAGATACTTTCTATCCATGTTAAAATGTTCAGTATATTTATATTTCCACATAACCAACCTTTTTCTTAGTCTAGTGGTCATGTTTCTATGAAGGTATACATGTGATTATGAGCCAGATTGGTGTAGTGCTTAAGGCACTAGGCTAGAAACTGAGAGACCGTGGGTTTTAGTCCCACCTTAGGCACAAAGCCACCTGTACGAGAAAATTTTATCTAAATGAGATGGCAGTGATCTTTGCAGATCTCTCTCTCTCTCTCTCTCTCTCCCTCCCTCCCTCCCTCCCTCCCTCCCTCTCTGTAACAAGTTTGCTTAGCAACCATTTTGCTTAGTGACCATTTCACTGGAATGAATTGCAGTTGCCAAACAAGGACAGTCTGCATTGTATTTTTATTCTTGTTCACTGCCAAGAGATTCTTTTGGTTGATGGTGCCCATATAAATGTGTTGAAATGAATGAAGTTATTTAGTACCAGTTACAGGTTTGGGTGAGCTTTGGACACTTACAGTGGTTCTCACACTTCATCCAGCTTTCTTTAGTGCTTGGTATGGAGTGAAAATCGTAACCCTGTGATGTGATGTTTGTGTCAAATCCATTCTTGAATTAAACCAATTATTCAGGATGGCTAGAGATAATCACGAGTTGTTTAGTTTCAGAATTTACAGTGGACAAAAGAAGATGGCAAGGAGGGGTTATGAAAAAAAGAAAACCTAGAATCTACAAGGGACAAATCTGAGCATTAGCACAGAAGGCAATGTTGTTTGTCTAGTCCACCCTTCTTCAGATATGTTCAGTCGAAAACTCCCAGCATTCCCAAACAAAATGGCCAGAGAAGCTACAGCCCAAGCACCACTTAACAGTGGTTTAAGGCAGTTCAGATGTGGATATGAAATTTATTTTTAAAATGAATTCTTTGAAGCTGCCAGTTTCATTCCCATCAAAGAAAAATATTCATGCATAGCATGAAGGATGCTTACTGAATCTTGGACATAAGCTTTGCATGTCTCCAAGGCATTAACATGAGAAAAGAAGAAATGGGTATAATTCTGTGTTCTGATAAAATAATATATTTAACTACTACTTTATATTAAAATATAATAGCACTTCTGAACTGGATGAATATATGAAAGAAGAGTGAATGGGCCAGGAGAAAGTGGAAGGATGAGAAAATTATGATAGAATGGAAGGGATGAAATCCTCAAGAAGTTATTATCATTTTTTTTTTTTTAACGGCAGCATATGAAGTAGTATGTAGACTTAGTGGAAGCAAGCAAGGATGCTTTGCAGTGGTATAATAGAATGGAGAAGTACGCTGAATAGTATTGGGGTGCTTTCTCTCTCTCTCTCTACACACACACACACACACACACACACACACACATTCTTTTTAATCTTCTGCCTTTAACCTGCTTGGGATAATATTTCAATTCCTTCTTTCTATGCTTTGCCCTTGTATAATGTTACTTACCTCTAAAAGGCACAAAATGATGAATATGTAGGTATTTTTGTAAGTGGATGAATTCTGCCACATTTTAGCCAAATAGGCACAAAGTAAGTGCCAAGAGTTTTCAAGAAGAAGGGGCTTAAAGATTGAGGTGGACTGGGATTTGCTTCCCTTGTATTTGGGGACAGTATTTGTGTTGAAACAGCATACACTCTCAATATACTCCTAGTCAAAACATCTGCAGTAGGTGAGAGTTACCATGAGTAACAAATGTTTTGAACATTTCTCTTTTCTGCTTCATTGCCACTGACTACATTTTACTTCTACTTTTCTTTTCACTTTTAATTTACAACTTGTTTTACTAGCTGGACTTTTGAGGGCTACTCAGTAACAGTAACTATTAGTTTAAATTCTCAAGAAACAGTTTTTAAAGTTTATATAAATAACTATTAAGCAAATAACAACTTACACACACACACACACACACACACTGTATATATAACAATATATCATTTGTTATTTCTTTAATAGTTCCAACCCAGGCTTTTAAAACATGTGATTTTGTGATAGTCCTCTTCTCTTCTCTTCTCTTCTCTTCTCTTCTCTTCTCTTCTCTTCTCTTCTCTTCTCTTCTCTTCTCTTCTCTTCTCTTCTCTTCTCTTCTCTTCTCTTCTCTTCTCCTCTCCTCTCCTCTCCTCTCCTCTCCTCTCCTCTCCTCTCCTCTCCTCTCCTCTCCTCTCCTCTTCTCGACACAACATTCAGAACCACATATTTTTAAGACAACCATCAACAATCCACATGGTAAGGTAAAGGCTGAGTCAGAATTCTCAATTTAACCCATAACTCTAAAAGACAAATGAATCAGCATGTGCCTAGAAATCTATAAAAATTGGATTTCACCGAAAGTTCTTTCCTACAGGGGAGACGTTCTTCCTAAAATTCAGCTAATAAAAAGCACAGTCTTTGAAGGGGAGAAGACTTTTCATTCTGTGCTACAGCTCAAGGGAAGAGGAGCTTGGGAAAATGACTTCATAGTGATTGGATGCCTACCCAAAGACAGACAAACAGGTTTGTAAACAAGCTCCAATAGTTAGCCAGTGGGATGAATTCATTTCAGTTTGAGCACTGGAAAATCAAACAGAAAGTCCTATGTTTATGGTACCTCAAATTTGGCTAGTAATTTTTGTGCAGGATGATCAAGGTTGCAGGCTGCTAAAGAGTCATCTGTGGTTTTGCTGCCCTCCTTGTTCTTCATTATACAAAAAAAGGAAAAAAAAGCAATTGGATCATTTAATGCATGGAATAAAAAGAGCCTTAAATCCAAGGCACTAGATTCATTTTTATCCCTTTTAACTTTCTATTTCATTTATTTAACTTTCAAGAGATAAAGTTGAAAAGCAAGGATACATGCACACACAAAATTAAATGTTTATGAACTGGCATACGAGCAAGGATTAAAATGAAGAAAGTTTCAGCTCTGATCACTTCATCTAACACAAATTGTACAGAGACACTTCAGTGTGTCTCTCACTGCCCATCCCACACATTATCAATCTTTCTTTAGAAGGTCATTCAGCACGTACACTGTTATCTTGTAAGTGCCAGGCAAAGACATTTCATCTGTATTTTTCCTGGCTTTTAATCTGTGATATTTTTTTTTTGTGGGGGAGAGGGTACTTGAACTAACTGTTGAAGTGCTGCCACTAACTATTATGGTTGTTTTATTGTTTATTATTCTTTTATTTTTAGGACATGCTAGAAAACCACCCTGGAGGTAATGTTAGAGATATATTTTAGAGGAACAATTCTTCAGATGTTCTCAAATTCCCAGATAGAATTACATCAGCTAATGGACATTGCCGATCCATCCCCTGTCCCCCGCTTATAGCAACTACAATTTTGGAAAAGTTTCTTATTTTATTACATGTCTTTGAACTTTCCATAAAATTCCTCAGTTGTTTTACCCAGTCAGGAATTCCAAATCAGCCACAGGTAACACTGGTTGGTAATTATTGATAGCAATGATCTGCCATGCTACACAAAATAACCATATAGTGATATATAGCAATATATATTGCTGTTTTCTGCATAATGGCAGGTAGAAGGTGCTGCTTTTTTCCTCTTCTCCACCTGCCAGAGAGTTTGATGATACACCACTGACCAGGGCTTATGGAAAGTACTAAAGATATACTGCTAGTCCCCTCCAGACCACAGTTGGGAGGACATGAACAACTCCTCCTTGGCACTGGTTAGAACCTTGACAAGAATTAGGAACCTGCTGTTCACCTGGTCCCAACTACATTGGGAACCTTTCCTGTCTGCAACTGGCTAGGACTAGATGCTTTGTCTCTTCAAAACAGCTCACCAAAAAGGCCAAGAAGGCTTCAGACAGAGCAGCTTGGGCAAGTACACTGCCAGATAGCCTGCAGCATGCACTGAAGTTGCCTTGCCTAGTCAGTGCTACGGGAGAAGACTTGTCTCCTGTCAACCTTCTTCTGTAGTACAGACTCTGCAGGAGAAGAGAGTTCCTAAGCAGAGTAAGGTGAAATGTAATGGCTGTTCTGTTCATAAAATGAGTGGGTTACACTGCTTCATGAAATAGTTTTGAGGGAGAAGTTTGTTTGAAAGTATATCAAAGTGAAGACCCTTCTAAAGCTTTGCAGTGCCCTACTGGTTTCACATGCATGTAAACTCCCACTGAGAAATTTCTCAGTGATTATTCTTCCCAAGAAATCATTTTCTGCTTCTTTCAAGCAACAGCTTCTTCACTTAGCCTAAGACTGCATTTTCAGAGAAACTCAGTGGCCACATAGGATGATGTGACCCATGCTGAGAAAGTTGCTTTTTACTGGTCTTGTTATTCCTCATCTAATTCATCCAAGCAGGACTTTTCAATCAGCCTCAAGCTCAACCTTCATTTCATAATGGCATCATGGAATTTACTAAGTGAGGAAAGGGATGATTTTCAGTGGCCAATTATTCTTGGAACTGAATGCTCAGCTTTCCCAACCTGGTATGCTTAGATGGGCTTAGACTGTTGCTATCAGTATAGCCTTTCGCTAATAGCTGCTGGGAGTGGTAACCCAAAAATATCCAAAGGGCCAATAGTTAATCTAGCAAATCGTGTTGTGTCTGGAAAGGAAAGACTTGAATAAAGATCGGCTGGATTCAGAAACTCTTTTTGTCAAGGATAGTAGTTCAGTGCAACATGCAAGAGGATCTACTTAAAGATCTTAGGATGCCTTCCAGTAAATCAGTGTGGATATTTCACTTCCAACTGTTTTATCACAGCAACAATGATATAAAAGGAGCGATCCCTCCACCTAAATTGGGCTTATGACATGAACTGAAGTTGGGAACAAAAGTGATTCTTCATGCAGAACAGATGATAAATTCAGGTTTGATACAAAAATGTATTTCTGATATGTGCATTAGTCGCCTTATTCCTTAATATGCCTTCCACCATTTTGCCCATCATAGCTGTAGGTGACTTGGCCCTTTTCTCAACCTAACCTATTCCATAGAGTTGTTATGAGGAAGGAAGGAAGGAAGGAAGGAAGGAAGGAAGGAAGGAAGGAAGGAAGGAAGGAAGGAAGGAAGGAAGGAAGGATGGATATATAGGTAGGTTGTAGGTAGGCTGACAGGTAGGTGCATAGGCAGTCACACACACACACACACAACTTGAATTTCAACATGAGTTCTATAGGGTAACTGTAGAATATAAATGTTAGGAACAAAAAGGGATTCCAGAAGACAACACTGTACAAATGAATACATGCTGTATAGAAAATATGAGGTGCAGAGAAGTTCAGGGTATGATTACAAGACTTTTTTTTATTATTATTTGTATTAACCAACCATGGATTAGCTCCAGCCAATTTTCTTTGTAAGATGAGCAAAAAGGCTCAATTTCTCTCATTTATATGAACTGCTATGTATGTTGTACAGTCTCCAAAGTCTCTGAATATAAACTGGGGTAGGAAAAACAAATTTATTTACTGGTTGCCAACAAATAAAGCTTCTGGGAGATTCACATTCTATTATTTATCCTTAATCCATATATAACTAGTAAAACATGCAGAGTCTTTATGTGTCTTTAGTTGAACTATGTATCCTCTCCTGAGCTTGCTTAATATAAATTGCTTATTGCAAAGTACATTTTTCAGATCTTTCATAATAATAATAAGAATATATTCCATTTGCTGTTCATCCATATGCTATCATTCATTTCATTACATTCAAACTGCATGATACAATTTTTGAAATGCTCTAAAATGCTAATCAAAAAGGACTCTAATCTTTCTTAATATATTTAGTCCAGTGTAGCCAAAAAGCCATGACATGGCTTTGTCAGCAATAAAAAAAATGATACTATTAATTCTTACAAAGCTGACATTTGTTAATTCTGATTTAAACATCTGTGCATTTCATTGTATATAAAGTGCAGTGTTGGCTCCACTTTTTGAGTACCCTTGGGAATGATGGCCTCAGAACCCATTCCTGAGGTAGACACATCTTTTCTGCTCTTCCCACTCCCCTTTTACTTGTTACCAAGTAAACTAGATCCCATGTCCCAAAATGCTTGGGCACTGTTCTGCACAATCATTTAGTAAGAAAGTAGCCCGTTATAATTTTTTAATCTACAAGTCAATGAAGTCACAGATATAACTGCTGGTAGTGGTGGTGGTCATGGTGATGGTGGTGATGATGATGATTTAGCTGTGCTGATCTTAGAGATAGGTGAGAGTGACCAACCAGTTATGCTTGTTCTAGCAGATATTCATACATGAGCAGAGGGCTTGTAAAAATCTGAAATCTATTGAAGTAGAGAGCTAGATTGATATTCTTACTTGGAATTCTAGGCACTGCAGTCCCAACACTTGTGAAGGATACCAGGATGGGGAAAGTTTCATGGGCAGTCTTCTTTGTTATCTGGGGCTTCCACATTTTCCAGAGTTAAAAATAATGGGCTAAAAATTATGAATGGAAGATCAGCAGTTTCCTGTGGTTTTTCCCCCCCTATCACCATGTTACTTAGGTATGCAGTATATCTTTAGAAATAAGTGTTTTTTTTGGTCATTTCAATGGAAGTGATTCCTGGATAAGTGCATATAGATCTTTGCAGCCCTTGTTGTCATAGAAGAATAATCTTTAGAAATGTTTTTTATGTATCAGTTGTATCTGGAGAGCTGTATTTATGTTGACAGAGTTTGACAAATTTACAATGGACACCTTCCTTAAATAAACAAGCCATCTAATAATAAAATGATAATTTATGAAGGAGTTTATGGAAGCTCGATGAAAGCTAAATATAATGGAAAAGTAATTCTGAATACTTTGTACTAAATAACTGGTATATTGGGTACTTCATTAAAATTAATGATGCCAATGAACAAGGGCTATGAAAAGTGGAAACACACACACACATATTACATTATTTAATTATAGTCATAAAATGGGAAGAAAGCTATAGCTTTTTTGCCTTCAGCTTAATCCTATGCTATACATCAATACAAAATCCAGGTCAAGAGACAGTCAATCCTGCCAAATCAGCCACTATCAGATATGATTGTGTTCAATAAAAAAGTAATGCAGAGGTCAGGCTTAACTATCCCATCAAAATCAATGAAACTTAACAGTGCTTAACTGTAGGCTTCATTGCATCCTAAATATTTTAAATAGATTCTTAAATAGAAATTATTGAGCAAAAATGTCTTATAAGTGTTTAATAAGTTTGCAATTCTAGTTTTCCAAGAGGAAAAAAATCCATAATGATTAACAATACCTTCAGAAATATTGCCCCTGAGAAACTTAGCCTACAGGATTGGAGTGGACTGAAGAGACTGCAAAAGAGTTAAGAGGAGAAGAGAGAAGATCTGGGTAGGAGATTGAGGAGGGAGGAAAATACAAACTACTTCCAGACATACAGGGCAGGCTTCCAGAAGAGAAATGAAATTATATATTCTGCAGAGTATATTATGGTGAAAGTGAAATTGAGGCCAATGATATTCATGAATTAAATTAGGGTTGAAATGTCACCCACAAATTATTATTTTTTTCTGATCCCCCATACTCCTCCCAACTATAATTGCTAAAAATCAAAAGCCCTGTTTCCTGCCATTTTGAGCTGGGAAATGCATTGAAACTGTAGTGGTAATCCTGAAGTAGGCTTAACACAACTTCCAAAATTCTTCTTCAAAACCCCAGGGGACAGGAGGAAAAGTCTTGGTTCTGCTAGCGTGTGTGATGTAGCCAAGCTACTCTGCAAGGTCAACCAAATTGCTGTGGTTCTCAGTGTCCCCAGGTCATCCAAATGAGCATGTTCAGGCCTTCTTACCTAAGCAAGTACATTTGAATAGTATTTCTGTAAAGATAAATTGCATGAAAACAGTTGTTTTAAAATACAGTAATTGGTAATGCAAAGGCCTCCTCACTAACACTTCTTTGAAGATCTGAATGTACTGAAATGATATCTAATCTACAGAACATGTCAAGCATTTGGTGCCTTTATCACCTTGGGAATGCCAAATTGTTCTGATATTCTACCAAGCTGTAAATCGCTTTTGAAACAAAGATGTCTCTTAAACCTTTCACTTAGCACAAATCAATCACTGAATTGAGCAGAGATTGGTCAAGAAATCTGAGTTGCTGTGCAAAAACGGTAATATCAGTTTCTCTGCAGGATGAGCAGAATTTTAGCAGTAAGTCTTGCTAATAACATACTAATCCTAAGGTCCTTATTGACAAATGAGTCTATTATTAAGAAATATGGGAAGTTAATTATCTCTTGTTCAGGTTTGTATGCAGTGTGCCTTGTAGTTAACCTGTTTTAGAAAGGATAGTACTTACTTTAGAAGGGGGGCAGTGTATGTTTCCTCAAGCAGATTACATTATAGATTATTTCCCCTTAGTATTTGTCCTATTTAGTTGCAGAGTCTGCTGATTTTGCACTATACTTACCTAGTACCTGCAAAGAAGTGCATCAGTACATGATGTAATGAGGGGGGTTTGCTTTTCTTAGACCAGGGGGCCTTCAGACAATCACTCAAGATGTGGACACCTCAAAGCTTGACTACTGCAATGTGCTGTACATGGAGTTGGCTGTTGACCACCTGGAAGCTTCATCTGGTCCAGAATGCAGTGGTGCAGGCCGTGATGAGTATGCCTCAGTGTAACATCTCTGCCTTGCAAGCTGCACTGGTTGCCAGTTTGCTTCTGGGCGTGACTCAAGGTGTTGGTCACTACTATAAGACTCTACTTGGCCTGGTTACTTCAGGAACCACCTATGTCCCATAGTATCTATCCAGCCACTCTGGATTCCTTTCATTAAACAGTGCCATCTATTAGGACTCCTAATATTAAAAAGCAGAGACATCACCTTGCCGACAAAGATCCTCATAGTCAAAGCTATGGTTTTTCCAGTAGTAATGTATGGCTGTGAGAGCTGGACCATAAAGAAGGCTGAGTGCCGAAGAATTGATGCCTTTGAACTGTGGTGCTGGAGAAGACTCTTAAGAGTCCCTTGGGCTGCTAGGAGGTCAAACCAGTCAATCTTAAAGGAAATCAACCCTGACTGCTCATTGGAAGGATTGATAATGAAGCTCAAGCTCGGATACTTTGGTCACCTAATGCGAAGAGAGCTCTTTGGAAAAGACCCTGATGCTGGGAAAGACTGAAGGCAAAAGGAGAAGGGGACAGCAGAGGATGAGATGGTTAGATAACATCACTGAAGCAATGAGCATGAAACTGAGCAAACTCAGGGAGGCAGTGAAGGACAGAAAGGCCTGGCATGATATGGTTCATGGGGTCACGAAGAGTCGGACATGACTTAACAACTGAACAACAACAACAACATTAGGACTCCAGAAGCATGCCATCTTTGTAGCAGTACCTGCCCTCTGGAATGAGGTTCCCCCAGATCTGGACAGCCCCCACCCAGTTGATGTTTCCTAGGGCCTTGAAGACCTGGCTGTTCCTTCAGGCCTTTGCCAAAGGTGAGTGAAACTCCATTTGGATTGTGTGGGCTTGTTCCTTCTTTGCTCCTGTGCAGTTTTTGTCATCCTTGCCAGGTTTACTCTTCATTTTTGTCTATGTTGTATTTTTTTTCCTTGTTTTTAATGTTTTTATTTGTCGGTTAAGGCATCAGGCTAGAAACTGGGAAACTATGAGTTCTAGGCCCACCTTAGTCACAAAGCCAGCTGGGTGACCTTGGGCCACTCCCTCTCTCTCAGCCCTAGGAAGGAGGCAATGGCAAACCACTTCTGAAATCTTGCCAGGAAAATTGCAGGGACATCACAGAACCTGATGCTGATTTGGGGCTGAGAGGGAGCGACCAGTTAAAGATCACCCAGCTGGCTTCCATGCCTAGGAAAGGACTAGAATCTGACCCTTCCCAGGTTCCAGTCCAGCTCCTAATTCAACTCCTTAACCACTACACCATACCAGCTATTCAGATTCAGATTCAGATTCGATATCTATCTATCTATCTATCTATCTATCTATCTATCTATCTATCTATCACAGAAGCCAGTTTAAGGCAATAATAAAACAATTATTATCAACCACTAACTTTCACTCTTTTTGCATGGGGAGTACATTAAAAAGTGATTCTATTAAAACAAATCAATAATTTTTTGGTGGGCATGAGAACTTCTTAGAACTCTAGAAGTGGAACAATTACCATCCCTCTGTCCTGCTCCATCTAAATGATATATAGTTTGTCTATAGAGCTATTAATTTTTTTTTTCCTCAACTGAAATTTAAAGCACCTTTACTGAAATTGTCTGAGGATTTGTTTAGAAGAAAAAAGAAGTTCATATAAGACGAATAACATGAATGAAATGTTGACAACTATCGTCAGCCCTTTGAGGTACGCCAGGTAAGGAAACAGACACCACAAGGATTACTGGAACTCTATTGCTGTAGGAAAGTGTGGCAAAGGTTTCCTCTGCCCCTTCTTTTGCCAAGCAGACGAAAGGTGAGATTATCCAGAGTTTCTTTCTCAACACTTTCTCCTTTCCTAAGACTGTCCCTTACCTTATCTTAATTGTTTCTGAGTATCATCTTCACAGTTATCTACATGCACCTGTAATGTAATCTGAGAAATAAATGAGAAAAAAGAATTGCATCTCCTATGAGTCTGTGGTTGTGCACCCTGGCAATATCATTCCAGAGGACTGACCAGGGGAGGGAAAGTATTTTTCTCCATTGTTGCCTGCGTGCCATTGACATTCCTCTCCCTACCAGTAGATTGAATGGATTGCTGACTTCTTGCACAGAACCATTTAATTTTCTTAGCAACAATGTTTATCTTTATTTTTATTGATTTATGCAATTTATATACTGCTTCAATTTTCATGAGCTTTCCATGGATTACAGATACTAAAATAAGAATAAAAATACATTTTAAAACTTCAGTAACAAAAATATAATATGAAATAAGAGAAATATGTATGCATACAATATAGAAATGGCTGTCATTACCATCTCCTGGGATGTCTTTTCTGTGATGTTCCATGCAGAAAATTTTGGAATGTTCTCCTCACCTGGAATTAATTGCAATTTTTTTCTGCTGCTCTGTAAAACTGCGGTAACGTTGCTATTTCTCCACCTAAGCAAGAATACTTGTGAATCATTTTTTACAAAGTCTTCTAGTTATTACTTTTGTAACTAATTCATCTATTCTTACTCCGATGACCACTTGCATCTTTATTGCTTAGTCTGCTTCCAAAATGAATTATTTGTAGCTCACTCTAAATTGAATTACTGCCTCTGTATTTTGATCAGCACCTTGTTTATCTCTTTCTCATTCCCTTCTTATTCCCAAGAGCATTCCTACAGGAAAAATGTGATGTTCGAAAGCTTTTTTTATAGTGCAGCTGGATGAAGTCCAAAGGTCTAGGCTTATGAACACAAATGGATGGAAAAAGAATGGATTTATAAGAACCAATCTCTATATTAGGAAGAATGAAATGTAGTTTATCATGTTAAGATTTTGAAAATTGCCAATCATATTTTTTAATACATCCACAGACAAGCATATAGAAATATAAAGGATAAAAATCCACCAATTTGCTACGAACTTTGAAAAAATAACATGAGAAATTGTTTCACTTTTGTTTTCTATCCTGTCATTCAAAATAATTTGTATAAATACTCTGAATAAACCTGAAAAAAATTGAGCAGAAGATTAAATAGAATTTATTGGGGCTGTAGTTCTGATGTCTGGAAAGAAAAGGATGAGTGATTTGATTTTACCACTGTAAAAGAAAATTTAGAAGCATATTTCCTTAAAACAGTGCTCTATTCCTCTGGGAATTCCTTTTCTCAAAGGCAAAATTCCTAATTCAATAGTAAATTTTATTGCAGAAATAAACAAATCATGTTGTAAGCACACCCTCTCTATGTGCCTTTGATTTTACTGCTTTTATTGTTTGCATTCATCAAGTGTCAGATAGATAAATTCTCTATTTTTTCCCCTTACCTGTTCTCATTCAGTTTGATCAATAACAGTTTGGTCTCAAAATTATTTCAAAGGAAAAGAGAATTGCAAAGGTGTTCTCTTGGGTGGAGCTGGGCATCATTGCACTTATTTAGTGATGAGAATATGCGTATATATCCTGGATTTTATTGTACAAAATTCCCTGGTTTCTTAATATTTCAGTTAAATCCCATGGGAAGGCACCACAGGGAATTTCTTCCCTTGGTGTTTTCCAGGATTATTGTCAACATTAAAGGGGAGTTCTGCCCTTTAGAAATGTAGAAGGATTTTTTTCTCTTTCCTGGAGAAATTAAGAAAATGTTTTTTGCCTACTAATTAGGTGGAGAATTTCAAAAAGCCATTTATGTTCTTCTCTTCTCTACATCCTCAGCATTCTGTGTGCATCTCCAGAATATTTCAATCTCGTACTGGTCATGCATGCATACACAGAGAGAGTTATGTCTACTCCAGATATTAATTGAAATTAATTGAGGTTATTCTGTTTAATTAATCCAGGTTATGCTATTTAACTTTGGAGCAAGTTACATGACAAGAAGATGTCCAGTCCAAAAATGGCCAAATCTGGAAAAGAATCATTATATGTGAGATAGAGCAAATTTAATCCTTCTCTTCAGCCTCTCCTTTTTTTTTAGGAAAAAAAAAGTACAAAAACAAAAAAACACATATGAAATCCAGAAATGCATAGGGGATATTAAATAACTCATCTGGTATGAATGGACTTTTAAAAAGCAACCACAGGGGGTATTTAAAAGCAAATTAAGGGATGGGAAAACTATTAGACCACTTAAGACATATGCAAAGGTCCCAGTCTGGATCAATTCTCCATTGTTTTGCAATTAAACCAAAACCAAAAATGAAAAATGGACAAGTCACTTGATTACAACCTTGGTGTCATCTAGCTTGCCCCATAATTGCAGTTAATGCATTCTCTTAATTTCGGCAAGTCTTATGCAGAAGTAACCTTTTCTGAAATAGAACCCTGTAGTGCCCTTCTCTTCAGGCATGACCTATAATTAATTCAAACTGACCAAAGATCATTCTTAGAACTTTTCTTTCACAAATATGACCTGGATCTTATATTTTAAACTATAAATCATATATTGCAGTCCAGCTTCTCCTCTAGTTGCTTTGCTAATAAATGTTTTACTGCCACTCAAATGTCATTACTTTTGGTCTCCAAATGCTACTTTGCCAGCAGTAATGCTCCATTTGCATGATGTTTTAATGACCTGCATGCAGTGAACATGATAGCTAGGCATTTAAAGTTAGATAAATGTCTTGAGTAGATTAGAGTTAGAGTGTTTAGTAAGGCAGATAAATGAGCAATAACTAATGGATCTTTTTGTGCTCATAACACAAAGAGTCTGCCATCATTTATAAGTGACTTCAATCAAGACCCAATCCTTATATCCTCCATTGTAGCTCTTCCCTCATATGTTTATTAATTTCATTGTAAATTAAATTATATCTGGCATCTGCCGTACACCAGATTCTATACCCAATTTATGCAAATTTGCCTTTCCTCTTCTGGAAAGTTCTATCAATAATCTTTCTGAGACAGGTTTCCCACATGGTATCCTCCCCCCCCCCCCCCGCCCATGGAATTTAGATCTCAGTTTCAGAAGAATTTGAACTGCCTTTCCCAATCCCTTCAAGTTTTTTCTGCCTCTTCATTGTAATCATATGGAAAATAGCTGTCTTCTCAATCTTAGACACATCTGCAAGATTCAGACCAACTATACTAACTAGGTAGAATGAAGCAAATGAGGTGTGCTGTAGCGCTTAAGGTGTTGGACTAGGACAGAATAGATTCAAATTCAAGCACATTGTCAGCCACAGAAGCTCACTCATGACTTTAAGTCACTCTTTCTCTCTGCCTAGCCTCCCTCACAGGGTTGTTGTAAAGAAAAAAATGGAGGAGGAATAAGGCACCTTGAGCTCCAGAAGGACAAATGAGTTATATATTAACAAACTAAAAGAAACAAATACTGAAAGCAGGGGAGCAATCTTTCCTAGTCCATCTTTACTGGATCTACATCTTTCCATTTAAATACTTTGGACATAAGTAACAAAAATGAAAAGTGCACATGTTAAAGATCCATGGATTCAGGTGTTTTATGTATGACTCAGTTCAGACACCAACCTGAGCAGTGACTATGGCTGTGAAGTGGGAGTTTAAGCATCCTTTTTCATTCTGTATTTAATGTAGATTGCCAAACATCAGCAGAGTATCTGATTACTGGCCGGGTATGTCATGTAATTTTACTTGGCTGGTAAATAAAACATTTTATTTATTTATTTATTTATTTATTTATTTATTTATTTATTTATTTAATCAAATTTCTCCCCCGCCCATCTCCCCTCAATGGGGGACTCTGGGTGACTCACAAAAACATGCTCAAGAGTTTCAATTATCTGATGCAGAAAGTTTCAGTAGAGTTGGGAAATAAGAGAGTCTGGTGCAAATGGGTTGGGGTTTGTTAGAAGTTAGAGATGGGGTTGCACATGGAATTTAGAAGCAGGGAAATAGGATCCTCAGATACTAAGGTAAATCAAAATAGGAATCATGGAAAAACATGAGGAGCTTCTTGGCAGACAGTGCAGACCCCAGAAAAATGGGGGACTTCCAGAAAGGAGGGAGTGTGTCCCAAAGAGTAAAGAAATGGAAAGGTATAAAAAGTTGTGACCACAAAGGGCAGACACAGACAGACTCAAAGACACAAACACAAGGAAATTCAAAAAGAAAAGGAAATGATTGCCTAGTAAAAGACAGCTTGGGGAGGTAAAGGGAATGAGGAACTAAGTTTGCACTTAGTTTTCCCTTCTGTAGAACTAACCAGGGGGAGTGGGCAGTCTGGGGAGGTTGCAAGGAATTTGGATTGGCTGCCAGGCTTGGCCAACATGAAGAGAGGCTGGGCAGTTTTCACCAGTGAGAAAATCACCAAGTTCATTGGCTGGGGGAGGCCCAGAGCTTGAAGAAGCTGGGAGCTTAGAGAAGTAGATGGGAGATGTGATCCATGATTAAGAAGCCAGGAAGCAAATGAGAGAGGCTAACCACAAAGCGGTAGTTGTTACAGTGAGTAGGTATACCAAGGAGTAGAGGGGAGAATTGGTCTACTTCGGTATCTACTGTGTTTTGGAAATGTTCTCCATCTTTAAGGAGACTGTTCAGTCTGTGAGTGACAGAGAAAATGTACTACTATTTATTATAGTAGTAAGTCTCTCAGGACATACAGAGGGATTCATTCCTTCCGAGTTTAATAACTTAATATTGTTTAAGTTGTTTCTTGTAATACTGTTTGTGTATCTGTATGGTTATTTTTTTTCCCCCCTTAATGCAAGCCGTGATGTTCTTCTCTGTTCAGAACTTAGGTTTTTAGATTTATATTTTTCCTATTGGATCCAAGAAAGGAAAGGAAGATTGCCCCTTAAAGCTAAAAAGTTGTCAGCAGCAGGCTTATTTAAGGTGAATTGGATAGAAGCTGAAGGGATTTTGCTGGGAAAGTAGCTTCTTAAACTCAGGACTGGCTACTGCGTTAAAACAAGAGCTACAATTGCTTTTTTAAAAACATCCTCTAAGCAGACCAGGGTAGGCTTGAAAGCAATGCAAATGTGGAACACTCTTTTTATACATAACGTAATCCCAGATCTGAAAGCAACTTTCCTTGTCTCTACCTGGTTTATAGACAACTTGTAAGCAGAGGAGGTAACTAGATCTATGCCCTGTGTAATCCTTGTTAGCGCTTGGAAGGCACTAAGGAGACTTTATTTATTTCAGTGTTAAAGTCAGCAACATGACTGATGAGAAAGCCAGCTAAACACATGTGGTTCTTTAGGCAGAGTTATAGGAATTAAAATTAGGATCCTGTCTCATATTACTTAATGTCTTGGGAGTGGTTATCGATGGTGTTAAAATTTGGGTGAGAATCAAAATTGCTTTCTTGGGGCTTTATGGTCTGCAGCTCTTGATAATCCTTTCAGATGTGGTAGAAAAAATACAGAGGAAATGCATTAGTTGTGATAAATCCCATATTGTTTTCAATAAGATATTAGTCATGACTGCCTTTGTTGGATTGCACCCAGATTATGCTAGATGTGATAACCCAGTCTTTAAAGAGCAATTAAAAGAAGATAAGTATTTTCTAAAATGTTGCATGCCATTACATTATTTAAATAATATGCACTCCTTTGTGTCCATTCAATTTGTTGTCATACCAGTGGATTTTTTTTAAATAATCTAATTAATTACTTCCTGGGAAATTCTTTAATAGATTCATGAAGTCATAAAATACTTTAATTGGAAAAGCAGATCATGATAAAAAAATCTCCTATCATTAATTAAATCACAAGCAGCCTAATAAGGAAAAGGGCTACCATGTACTGTATATCAGAACTGCAACAAATATCCATAGGGACAATTCCAAATGCTTGCATTTGGAAGGCAGCTTTTAATGTAGTTTTAAAATAACACAGAAGGGGTGGCTACAGTAGAGGAAGGGGTGGAAAAGCAGATGCTGTAGTTGCAGAAGATCCCAAATTCATTTCTACTGACTCCAGTCGGATAATGGACAAGGAGGAGGCTGTCTCTAAAATGGTTCTAAAATACTCTTAGCTACCCCTTCATTACTGAGTCAGGTTTGTTTATTATTTACAAGTTGTTCCAGTTTTGGCTGACTCTGAATATATACAATCCCCATCTTTGTAATTTCAGATGAAACACAATTAACATAACATAAAAAATAACAACCCAGCAAATCTGTAAGTGAAAAAGTGGGAATCAGTGGCCCCAAAGTTAAAACACCTGTCCTCACCAGAGGGATCAGTCAGAACATTCTGGCCCTGTTTTGCCGTATTTTAACAAAATATGTAAAAACCAGGAGAGAAGGAGACGTCTGAGGGGAAGTAGGGTCCTCCTTCAACAGGAGGGGCTGCAGTTAAAAGAAGCACATTTCCTTGTTCCCTGCAGAAGGTAGCCCCTGACCAAAGAAACCCACAGTGAACTTGTCCTACTTATGATCAGGCTGGCAAATATTATTGGGAGAAGGTGGTTCCACAGATATCCAGGCCCTAAATCATGAAGGACTTTAAAAATTCTTGGTTTTGTATCTGACACATAAAACTTTTAACATCTTGTGATCAGGATACCTCTCCCGTGCTGAACTGGATGATTGCTGAATCATCACCAACATATCACAGCAACTGAAAGAGTATCATCTTCCAGTTAGTTTCAGGTTGGCCTTCTCTGTGAGGGCAGCTGCCCTACCTATCCCCATTGCATTCTTGAGGCTCCTTTTGAAAGTCTATCTCTTCACCCTTTGCTTTTCCCCTTCTCATCTTTTTAAAATCTGTAAACTAATTTGAGATGTGGCTAATTGGGAATTGTTATAGAATTAATTCATGCGTATTAAAAAAGCTGTGGATGTAAAGATAGAATATTGGCTGATTTGCTACTGTTTAGATGGTGTGCAATTAATTCCATTTTTCCAGTTTTTTTTTTTTTTAATATGTGTTAATTTCTGGAGAATATCTGTCAGCTTGATGGCACATAATCAATCATACTGGATTTGATAGTTTGGTTTCTGTCTCTCTGTGTGTATTTAAGAAAGATACATGTTCAAGCTACTTTGAAATTAAAACTGATGAGAAATGTTGCAACATTTGAAAAGATGCAGCTCCACTGAATTAAATGAAATTAAATTAAACACCTGTGTAACTTTATACATGTCTTCATAGAAGTGAATTCCAGTGGGACCTATTATCATTTATTCATTCATATGTGTGTGTATCACATATATATATACATAATCAGCATATATGTATAAGATTGATGTTCTGCCCTCCAAACGTGCTGCATTTCAGCTCCCTTAATCCCCAGCCAGCATGATTCTTGGGAAATTCTGGGTTTTGAAACCTAGGCTATAACCACTTGCTTCTGAATGCAATGGGACTTACTCAGGTATTCCCCACCATCAAAGATACAGGACCTATTCTGGGGTGTCACATTGACTATAGAATACTTTCTATCCAGGAAGACTCACCTGGCATTTTGATGGGGGTCAGCTCAGACTTATTCCCCTTTTGATGTGACTTTTTTTTTTTATTG